>VZQC01005678.1:22621-46843 GCA_009823505.1 Rhizomys pruinosus | reverse complement strand
ATATATATATATATATAAAGGCAGGCTGAAGAGATGATGGTTCAGTGGTTTAAAGCATATACTGCTCATGCAGAGGATAAGTTCCCTACCTAGCAACCACAGCAGGCAACTCATATAACCAAGCACCTGTATCTCTAGCTCCAGAGGATACAACACCCTCTACTGGCCTCCACAGGCAATGAACTCAGGTGCACATACCCATACAGGCACATATAATTAAAAATAAAATAAATCTTTAAAAAATCCCCAGTATGTGTACCCACCCAGGGACTCAAGGCAGGGACTGGGGTAGATATCTAAACTTCAGGTTCATGGCAGCACTTCATGCGAGCCAAAGGTTCATAGCAGGTAAACAAATGAGATGTCTTCATATGTTAAATATAACACACCTTAGAAAGGAAGGGGCAGCTGACACACACACTAGACCTCAGAATAGCCTGGAGAACTGAGATAAATGAGCCTATTAGGAAGGGCTGTGTGGTCCCTCTTATATAAGTCCCACAGAGTCAAGGGTAGAAAGGCAGGGACCAGGAGCTGGGGGAATGGGGCATTAGTGTTTAATGGAGACAGCTTCAGTTTGGGGGGGTGAACTATATTATGCCTATTTTCCCACAATTTAATTTTTTAATTTTTTTTATTAATTTTATTTATTTCTGTATGTGTATGAATGTACTGTCTGCATGCAAGTTTGTGCACCCGTGTCGTGCAATGCTGCGGAGGTCAGAAGAGGGTGTCATATTCCCACAATTAAATTTTTTTTCTAAAAAACACACCAAACAAGCCAGGCATGGTGGCGCATTGCGGGGCAGAGGCAGGCGGATCTTTGTGAGTTCAAGGCTAGCCTGGTCTAAAGAGTGAGTTCCAGGACAGCTGAGGCTACAAGGAGACCCTGTCTTGAAAGACCGAAGGAAACAAAAAACAAAAATCAAAAACCACACACACCAAACAAAATCTTTAAAATCACTTTCCAAACAAACAGCAAGTTTATTTTATCTATCACAAACCTCCGTTTCCCAGCCTGAATCAGCAATGTTGACCCAGCTGAGTGAGAACGACTCTGTTCTGAGACCTCTGACTGGGTTCATGACTGGGGTGCTGCTATAACCCCTCGCAGACTGCCCCTCTGGCCATGTGAGGGGAAGTAGGGGCTAAGATGGCCCTGCTCATATGTCAGAGACACACCATCCCCTCAGACTCTTTGTTTCAAAAAGTAACTGGATTTCTGTAAAAATCCAGCATGTTGTGTTACACTGGTATTGCTCACTTGGGTTTACATAGCACCCATGCAAAATCTGGAAAGGCAGCTGTAGTCCTAAAGATTTAGTATTCAATTTATTCTTTTTTTTTTTTTTTTTTTTTTNTTTTTTTTAATTTTATTTATTTCTGTATGTGTATGAATGTACTGTCTGCATGCAGGTCTGTGCACCCGTGTCGTGCAATGCCGCGGAGGTCAGAAGAGGGCGTCGGATTCCCCTGGAACTGGAGTTCTCCTGGAATTGGAGTTTCGGACGGTTCTCGGCCGCCATGTGGGTGCTGGGGATCGAACCCGGTTCCTCTGTAAGAGCGGTCGGCGCTCTTAACCGCTAGGCCATCTCTCCAGCCCCTAAACTTTGAACCTTTTAAGAGCAAGTGGCCCTGTCACTAGGAGCCCTGGAGGACAGAGAAGTATGGTGTAGAGTGGGCTCCCAGGTCAGTCACAAGAGCCACTTGACATTGGTACCAGGACACAAGGAGCAGCCTCCACAATGATACCGAGTGACCATCACCAAGGCCACTGCCACTTGGTGCTGTGGTGCTACCAGCTAGCTGTTCATGATCCCAAAGCCCTTCACAGAGAAAAATATGAGCATTTCAACCCATCTCCTTATGAGCTGGTAGGCACACAAATATCTGCTGCTCTTCCTGTGAATACTTCAGGTTTGATTTTCCACCCAAACATAATTTGAAATTAGCATCTGCAGGTGCATCTTTAGCAAACCAGGCTTTCTCACTGCGTAGGACTTAGACAAGAGCGGAGTTCTGCTCCTGGAAGAAGCTTGCTCCTTCCTCCCCACCCAGGGTATACAGGCACTGGACACCAGCCTCCCACCTGTCCTGATGGCTTCCTCCAGGCTGGGGCTGCCCTCTCCCTCCAGCAGTTGGTTGTAGTATCCAGGGTTCTGGTCCATCTGGGCCTGGGCTCCACTCACAGCCATCCAGACACGGGCCCGGTGCTCCAGCGGGATCCCCTTCCGGACGTAGCGCTTCACTGAAACCCAGGGCAGATTGGAGGTGAGCTCAGGACAGTTAGGAAAACTCTCCAGTCTGCCTTCACCTTGAGGTTTGTCTTCCCAAACCAATCCAGAAAGGACTCCAAACTTCCTATCTGCACCCAACTGACACAGTCCACAAAGTTCCTGAAGTGGAGCACAAAGAGATATGTGCACTAACCACTCTCTTCTTCTGCACTGCTGCACTGTCCAACCAGAGAGAGGACAGGCTGGGGCCACAGGCTCATCTCCATCTTCCTCACCACCAGCTTTGCAAGCTACACAGCCCCAGCTCTGGCTCTGAGGACAGAAGGACTGGACCCCAGGTTCTTATTGTTGAGAATACCTTGGCCCTACTCACTCAATGTGCCCATTGTACTAATTAGAACCAGTGCAGGCCCCCAAAGCATTGGTCTAGCCAAGGTGTGGTTCGGAGATTGGTAGAACATGTGTTTTGCATGTACAAGGCCCTGAATTCTATGTCCAGCATCAAAACTTAATAAATACATAAAGAGGAAGTATCTCCATAGGGCTCGTAGAAGCACGGATTCTCTGCGGCCAGGGGCTGTAGGCAGAGAGGTAAGGGCCAAGGGGCAACTTCAGGAAGGCACTTCTCTAGGACCTTGGGTACCAACCAGGTACTGGCCTGAACCTGGAAGGAGGTCAGGTCTGGCAGGCACACAGCAACAGGCCACTTCAACTCATGCAGAGGGCTATTTCATCTTATAGGGATATTTTTATTGAAAATAGGGAAATAGGGGCTGGAGAGCTAGCTCAGTGGTTACGAGCACTCACTGGCTGCTCTTGCAGAGGACCTGGGTTTGGTTCCCAGCACCCATATGGCAGCTAACAACTGTCTGTAACTCCAGTTCCAAGTGAATCCAATGCCTTCTTCTGATTACTGTGGAGACTGGACAGCATGGGTGCACTTACATGCATACAGGCAATTACTCATACACATAAAAATAATAAGTTGGCCGGGCGTGGTGGCACATGCCTTTAATTCCAGCACTCAAGAGGCAGAGGCAGGCGGATCTCTGTGAATTCAAGGCCAGCCTGGTCTACAGAGCGAGCTCCAGGCAAGCTGAGAATAAAGGGAGACCCTGTCTCAAAAATTAATTAATTAATTAATTAATTAAACAAACAAAAATTTTTTTAAAAAATTGCTTGAGGCTGGAGTGATGGCCTAGTGGTTGAGAACACCAACTGCTCTTGCATAGGACCCAGGTTCGATCCCCAGCACTCACATGGCGGCTGAGAACCGTCTTTAACTCCAGTTCCAGGGGAATCTGACACCTTCTTCTGACCTCCGCAGCATTGCACAACACGGGTACACAAACCTACATGCAGACAGTACATTCATACACATAAAGAATAAAATTTTAAAAAAGCAAATGGTTTCATCCTAGATGCTTTAATAAAAATTGCCGGGTAAAAAAAAATTGCTGGGTTTGGTGGCGCACATACTAAGTTCCAAACCAACTGGGACTATAAGAATACTATGTCTCATAAAGACCCCCCCCAAAAAAAAAAGTATGGCCAACTTCCAAATGTAAGCCACAAAAATGTTTTCAAAGGTGACTATCAGGGCTGGAGAGATGGCTCAGTGGTTACGAGCGCTGACTGCTCTTGCAGAGGACCCAGGTTCGATTCCCAGAACCCACATGGCAGCTAAGCGTCGTCTTTAAGCCTGGCGTGGTGCAGAACACCTTTAATCCTAGCACTCGGGAGGCAGAGACAGGTGGATCTTTGTGAGTTCAAGGCCAGCCTGGTCTACAGAGTGAGTTCCAGGACAGCTGGGGCTAGGGAGACCCTGTCTCAAAATAAATAAATAAATAAATAAATAAATAACGACTATCTCGGTATTTGTCATAGTGACACAAAGGTCACTAACACTGTAGGGGAAAAAAAGAAAGGAAAGTGCATGCAACTAGTAAATGCTTCTTAAAAACTTTTTTGCTTTATTTTTAATTGTATGCATGTATTGCATTCATGTATATAATGCACTCATGTTGTGGAATGCCAGTGGAGGACAGAAAGAGGGTCTTGGCTCCCCTGGAACTGGAATTACAGATGGTTGTTAACTGCCATGTAGGAACCAAACCTGGGTCTTCTGTAAGAATAGCAAGTGCTCTTGACTGCTGAGCCATCTCTCCAGTCCACAACTAGTAAATTCTCAATTTGCCATGAAAAATCTGGGCTGGGAATATAGTTCAGTGGGTACAGCACTTACTTAGCATGCATGAGGTCCTAGGTTTAATTACTAGCACAGAAAAAAAAAACCAACAACTTGGGGCTGGAGAGATGGCTTAGTGGTTAAGAGCACCAACTGCTCTTGCAGAGGACCCAGGTTCGATCCCCAGCACCCACATGGAGGCTGAGAACCATCTTTGACTCCAGTTCCAGGGGAATCTGATACCCTCTTCTGACCTCCGTGGCATTGCACAACACAGGTGAACAAACCTAAATGCAGGCCAGGCATGGTGGCGCACACCTTTGATCCTAGCAGTTGGGAGGTAGAGGCAGGCAGATCTCTGTGAGTTCAAGGCCAGCCTGGTCTACAGAGTGAGTTCCAGGACAGCCAGAGCTACAGGGAGACCCTGTCTCAAAAAGACATAAATAAATAAATGAATAAATAAATAAATAAATAAATAAATAAAGTGTGTCCAGATGTAATTTCTCAGCCCTAACATGAAAAAAAAAACCCCTACATTCAAATAGTACACTCATACGCATAAAAAAATAAATAAAATTAGAATGCCGGGCATGGTGGATCACGCCTTAGGAAAAAAAACAAAAACAAACAAAAAACTTAACTAAAAACCTCTGAGGCGCCAGCTGTGTTTAACAGATAAATTATAAAAATAATTTCAAAGCCGGGCGTGGTGGTGCACGCCTTTAATCCTGGCACTTGGGAGGCAGAGGCAGGCAGATCTTTGTGAGTTCAAGGCCAGCCTGGTCTACAGAGTGAGTTCCAGGACAGCTGGGGCTACAGGGAGACCCTGTCTTGAAAAGACCAAAAAAAAAAAAAAATAATAATAATAATAATTTCAGCCAGGCGTGGTGGTGTACACCTTTATTCCCAGCACTCAGGAGGCAGGGACAGGTGGATCTCTGTGAGTTAAAGACCAGCCTGGTCTACATATTGAGTTCCAGGCCAGTTGGAACTACAGGGAGACCCTGACTCAAAAAAGACCAAAAAATTAAAAAATAAAAAATAATTTCACATGGGTTAGCAAGATGGCTTAGTAAAAGGACTTGGTGACCTGCTCAATCTCTAGAATTCATGTGAAGATGCAAGGAACTGATTTCACAAGGTTGTCCTCTGATCTCTACATACTCACTGGGACACACACACACTCACACAGTCTAATAATAATTTTTTTTATTAATTTTATTTATTTCTATATGTGTATGAATGTACTGTCTGCATGCAAGTTTGTGCACCTGTGTCGTGCAATGCCGAGGAGGTCAGAAGAGGGTCTCGGATTCCCCTGGAACTGGAGTTCTCCTGGAACTGGAGTTTCAGACGGTTCTCGGCGGCCATGTGGGTGCTGGGGATCGAACCCGGGTCCTCTGTAAGAGCGGTCGGCGCTCTTAACCCCTAGGCCATCTCTCCAGCCCCCAATAATAATTTTTTAAATATTTTATTTATTGCCGGGCGTGGTGGCACACGCCTTTAATCCTAGCACTTGGGAGGCAGAGGCAGGCGGATCTTTGTGAGTTCAAGGCCAGCCTGGTCTACAGAGTGAATTCCAGGACAGCTGGGGCTACAGGGAGACCCTGTCTCAAAAAGACAAAAAAAAAAAATTATTATTTTATATGTATGAATGTATCATCTGTGTCATGCAATGTCACAGAGGTCAGAAGAAGGCATCAGATTCCCCTGAACTGGAGTTAAGGACTGTTCTTAACCACCATGTTGGGTGCTGGGACTCAAATCCTGGTCCTCTGCAAGAGCAGTTAGTGCTCTTAACCACTGAGTGATCTACCAGCCCCAGTCTAATAATAATTTTTTTTTTTAAACTTCAGTCTCCAGTCAGAATAGCCTTGCCAATACAAGGTCCAAAGTGGTCCATAATTTATAATCACCTAAGCCTGGGTATCTTAAAAACAAGCCTATGAGTCAGGCATAGTAGTACATGCTTTTAATCCTAGCACTTGGGAGGCAGAGGCAGGTGGATCTCTGTGAGTTCAAGGCCAACCTGGTCTACATAGTGAGTTCTAGGGCTACAGGGAGACACTGTCTCAAAAAGACCAAAACCAAACAAAAAACAAAAACAAACAAACAAAAACAACAAGCCTAGGAGTCGGGCACAGTAGCACATGCCTTTAATCCCAGCACTGGAGAGGCAGAGGTGGGTGGATCTCTGAGACTGAGGCCAGTCTGGTCTACACAGTCAGTTCCAGGCCCAGCTGGGAATATAGAAGACCCTGTAGGGCTGGAGAGATGGCCTAGCGGTTGGGAGCACCAACTGCTCTTGCAGAGGACCTGGGTTCCATCCCCAGCACCCACATGGCGGCTGAGAACCATCTTTGACTCCAGCTCCAGGGGAATCTGACGCCCTCTTCTGACCTCTGCAACATTGCACGGCATGGATGCACAAACCTACATGAAGACAGAACACTCATACACACACATGAAGAAAAAAAAAGACCCTGTCTCCAAAAAACAAACAAACAAAAACAAAAAGCCTCTGGAGGGCCAGTCCTCATTCCCCATGTGTGTTGGTGCCACTCCTGGGCTAGAAGGCAAGAAATGCCCACACATCACTGGATGAGCACAAGACAGGTTAAGAATGGGAAAGGAACACTGGCACTGCCACTGACAGCGGGGGCATACCTCAGGAACTTCACCTTGCCAGCCTAGGTGGCACATTGAGGAGATTTTCCCTGCAAGGGGTCTTGGTCCACATGGTCTACCACTCTCTCTGTGGAAACACAGAAAGCATGAGCTCAGCTTCATTTTTAAATTCCAGCAAAGTTACTGAGCTCAGTCCAACCTTTCCTCCCAATCAGCACCGATGGACGCTCCAGAGTGGCCAACATGACCAGAAATGCTCTGAGTGAGGCTTAGTCATTCCTTGCAGAATGGCAACAGGCAAGGGCCAATACAGGCAAGGGCCATTCCAATGTAGGACCTCAGCCAAAAACAAAGGGCATGCTCAAATCAAGGGCATTTCTACAAAGCCACCAATGACTAGAAAGCAAAAGTTTTTAGAGTATCTGGGGCTAAAGAGATAGATCTTGGTGGTAAAGAGCACTGGCTGCTCTTGAAAAGGACCTGGGTTTGGTTCCCAACGCCCACATGGCAGAACGCCTGCCCTTAATTCCAGTTCCAGGGTATTCAACACTCTCTTCTGGTCTCCCTGGGCATTACACAACACAAGTGGATTAACATACATGCAGGCAAAACACTCATACACATAAAGTGAAAATAAGCCAGGTATGGTGGTACATGCCTTTAATCCCAACACTCAGGAGACAGAGGCAGCGGGATCTCTGTGAGATTGTGGTCTATATAGCAAGTTCCAGGCCAACTGGGAGTATGGGGAGACTTTGTCCCTAAATAAATAAATAAATAAATAACCAAAAGAAAATACAAATTTTAAGAAGTTTTAAGAGAGGGGCTGGAGAGATGGCTCAGCAGTTAAGAGCACCGACTGCTCTTGCAGAGGACCTGGGTTTGATTCCCAACACCTTCATGGTGGCTAAGAACCATCTTTAACTCCAGTTCCAGGGGAATCCGACATCCTCTTCTGACCTCCGCAACATGGGTGCACCAACCTACATGCAAGACAGTACACTCATACACATAAAAAATAAATTTAAAAAAAAGTTTTAAGAGTTTCAGAGTAGCCGGCCATGGTGGTGCATGCCTTTAATCCTAGCACTTGGGAGGCAGGGGCAGGCGGATCTCTGTGAGTTCAAGGCCAGCCTGGTCTATAGAGTGAGTTCCAGGCCAGCTGGGGCTACAGGGAGACCCTGTCTCAAAAAGACAAAAAAAAAAGTTTCAGAGTAATATAAAAAATAAAAAATAAATAAATAAAATAAAGGGAAGCCGGGCATTGGTGGCACATGTCTTTAATTCCAAAACTTGGGAAGCAGAGGCAGGCAGATCCTGGTCTACACAGGGAGTTCCTGGGCAGCTGGGGCTGCAGGGAGACCCTGTCTCAAAAAGACAAAAAAAGAAAAAAAGAAAAGACTGACTACAAACTCACAATAATGAAAACAATATTGTATTGGTGAAGGATTATATAAGTAGATTCATAGTACACAATAAAGAATATAGAAACAGGGGCTGGAGAGATGGCCTAGCGGTTAAGAGCGCCGACCGCTCTTACAGAGGACCCGGGTTCGATCCCCAGCACCCACATGGCGGCCGAGAACCGTCTGGAACTCCAATTCCAGGAGAACTCCAGTTCCAGGGGAATCCGACACCCTCTTCTGACCTCCACGGCATTGCACGTCATGAGTGCACAAACTTGCATGCAGACAGTACATTCATACACATACAGAAAAAAAAAAAAAAAAAAAAAAAAAAGAATATAGAAAACAGGCCTTGGAGAATGATGCTTCAGAGGTTCAAGAGGTCTTGACTACTTTTCAAAGAGTTTCATTTCCCCAGCACCCAACATCAGGCAGCTTCATATAATCACCTTTTACTATCCCCAACAAACACACCACAACTACATTACAACACACAAAAAAAGGCCTGGGATTGTAACTGGTGAGTGTTGATTTAATACAAACAGCAAAACTCAAGGAAGGCCAGAGGCCAGTGCGGATCTCTGTTGAGTTCAAGGCCAACCTGGTCTACACAGCAAGTTCCGAGGACAAATTGGGACCATTAAGGGAGACCTGTCTCAAAAAAGAACTGAAGAGAAAAAAGAAGAAGGAAGGGAGGCAGGAGGAGGAGGGAAAGGCGGAGGAGAAGAGAGGAGGAGGAAGGAGGAAGCTACCGCTGACAAGGTGTGGTGGTGTCACACACTTTAGTTTCCAGCATGCAGAGGCCAGAGAAATAGTTGGATTCTGTTTGATTTTCAAGGCCAGCCCTGAATCTACAATAGATGAGGATTCCAGGCTAGCTGAGCTTACAGGGAGAAACCCTGTCTCGAAAAGCAAACAAAAAAAAAAAAAAATGAAAACAAAAAAGGAAGAACACACAACTTTAATCCAGACTCTGGAATAGTTCAGTGCAGGGGTTCTAGAGAGCTATATACATATGGAGAAACTGTCTCAAAAAAAAAAAGAAAATAGAAAATAAATGCAGAAAGAGCCAAGTACTTTTTCTTTTTGACAAAGTTGCAAAGGAAATTTCCAATGGCAGACAGCAATAGTCCCTGATCCAATTAAAGAATTGACTAAAATAAAAAGACCATCCAAACAGTGCAAAATGTAAAATGTGCAAGCCATTGGAACCTCAGCCACCATGGGAATTAAACTGTAACAGCTTTGGGAGAAAGGCTTGCAATTTGCTTTGACTTCTTCATTATTCCTTTTATTCCTTTTTTTTGATGCTAGGGGGATCAGATCCAGGACCTTCCACATGCTAGGCAATGCAATTTTTTCATTTCTTTTTTGTATTTTATTTACTTTTGAGACAAGGGTCTCCCTTTAGTCCCAGCTGGGCTGGGAAGCTCACTCTGTAGACCAGGCTTGGCCTTGAACTCACAGAGAGATCTGCCTCGGCCTTCTGCCTCCGTAGGCAATGCGCCAGTCCATGCACCCCCGGCTGCAATTTCTTGTTTTTTTTTTTTTTTTAGTCTTTACCCTTTTTTAATGGTTTTTAGAAAGGGTCTCCCTTTTAGTAACCAGAGTGTCCTGGAAGCTCGCTCTGTAGACCAGGCTGGTTCTGGAACTCACAAGAGATCCACCTACCTCTGCCTCTCCTAGTGCTGGGAAATTAAAGTCGTGCGCCCACCGAAACGCCTGCCCCAGCTGCAATGTCTAACTAAACTTTTATCATCCAGCAATCTTACCAAGTGTTTGTCCAAGAGAAACTGTTCACACAAAAGTGTATATGTGAGAGCTTTTACCGTTAGCTCTGTGCTCCCCATATGCTGACTGACTGACGGGCAGGTAAGTTGATACTCTCCTCAGCAACAGAAGGCACGAGCCACACAATACTCTAGATAAGCCTCAATTGCACTATGGAAACCTGACTCAAAGGTGGCAACCCAGCTGAGCATCTGGAAAAGGCTGACTACAGGATCAGAGGGGCTAACCAGGGTGGGCCACAGAATTCTGAAAGTGTCTTACTTCTTTTTTTCAGTTTTCTTTTTTAAACTTTATTTCATTTTTATTTTGTATGTGTATGAATGTACTGTCTTGCATGCAGGTCTGTGCACCAGAGTAGTACAATGCCAAGGAGGTCAGAAGAGGGGTGTCAGATTTCCCCTGTGGAACTGGAGTTAAAGACTGTTTTCAGCCAACCATGTTGGGTGCTGGGGATTGAACCCAGGTCCTCTGCAAGATCAGTCAGTGCTTCTTAACCACTAGGTCATCTCTCCAGTCGCCTAAACTTTATTTTTTATTTTATATGTGTTGGTTGTGTGTTAAACCGGCATGTAAGTGTTACCTGTGTCATACAGTGCCCATGGAGCCAGAAGAGGGCGTTGGATCCCCTGTACCTGAAGTTACTGACAGTCCTTAGTTGCCATGTGGGTACTGGGATCAAAACCAGGATCTTCTGCAACAACAGCCAATGCTCCTAACCACTGAGCCATATCTCTGGCCCCCCTTTTTTTGAAACATAAGTCTCACTATGTGTAGCCTCAGCTGGCCTGGAACATACTACATAGACCAGATTGGCTTTCAAACTGCTTCTGCCTCCTAATTACTGGGAATATAGGTGCCTGGCTCTGGTTTGAATTTTAACTGTTATTTGTTGTGTGCTTGTCTAAAATCCTAAAACTATACACTTATTACACTGATGACTAAGTTTCTCTGTAGATTTTAAATATAATTTAGTAATATAAAATTTTGGGGTTTTTTTGGTCCTTTTTTGAGACAGGGTCTCCCTGTAGCCCCAGCTGTCCTAGAACTCAACTTTTGTAGACCAGGCTTGGCCTTTGAACTCACAGAGGATCAGCCTGCCTCTGTCTCCCGAGGTACTGGGATTAAAAGCAATGGGGACAATGGATTTACACACACCAGGTTCTGGCACCAGATACCTGTTCTGCTGACTTCCTAGCTCCGTACCCACGTGTGCCTCAATTTCCTCCTCTGTGAATCAGAAACAGCACTTAGCCCAGTTCCTTCAGTTGCACAGTGGGCTTCCACTGCTGTAGCAGAAGTCAGTCTCACAGAACCTTGTTCTCCAAAAAAGAATGAAGACAGATCTCTTACTTTCACAGGGCAGGACTTACCACTGATGGTCAATAACCCTTGCAGAGAACCCCAGAGAATTAGGGGGTTCTCCACCTGTTTGCCCAGACCAAGTCAAACAAAACCCAGGCTTGAGCTCTGAACACATTTCTGGAATTCACTTTTGAGTTCAGGTCTGTGACACATGAAGCCACTAAGGAGAGCAAAGAAGCAAACGGCTGCGGGCGTTTTAGCGCACGCCTTTAATCCTAGCACACTGGGAGGCAGAGGCAGGCGGATCTTTGTGAGCTAAGGCCAGCCTGGTCTAGCAGAGTGAGTTTCCAGGACAGCTGGGGCTACAGGGAGACCCTGGTGCTTGAAAAAGACCAAAAAAAAAAAAAAAAAAAAAAAAAAAAAAAGAAGCAAACGGCTGCTCCCCCTCCCCTGCTAGAGTCCTGCACCCAGAAGAGAAACTAACCAGGAAAAGGCAGGACAAAGTCCTGAGTTCAGTCTCCCCCAGCTACAGAAGTGTGCTCTATTTTTAGGGGCTCCTGGTAGACCTTTACCATAGAAAAGGAAAACTGTGTTCACTGTACCACTTTTGCTCAGCAGAGTAAGTTCCAGCTGTAATCAGAAACATCTCAGATGACAAGGTTTGAGGTAGCTGGAGAGACTCAGATGACAGAGGATGCTGGGCTGGGAGAAGATGGATGAAAGGGCCCCACACAGCCAGCTGCCTTCCAGGCTGACCATTTTGGACACTTATGTACAGACCTATGTCAGCGTCCTCTGGTACAAAAGGCATGATCCAAGACTTAAAACATCACTTCTGGGGCTGGAGAGATGGCCTAGTGGTCAAGAGCGCCGACAGCTCTTGCAGAGGACCTGGGTTCGATCCCCAGCACCCACATGGCGATTCCGAACCGTCTGTAACTCCAATTCCAGGAGAACTCCAGTTCCAGGGGAATCCGACGCCCTCTTCTGACCTCCGAGGCATTGCACGACACAGGTGCACAAACCTACACACAGACAATACATTCATACACATAAATTAAAAAAACAAAAAACAAAAAACAAATATCACTTCTGATGTAGACAGAGGGGGCATCCTGAGTCAGGAACCTCCTTTGGGATACATCAGTACCAACATGGCGACACATACAGAATTGGTCAGTGAACCTGTTGATAGACATCTGGTTTGACTAGTAGTTGGTAACACCCTTTGATATAGGAGGTACCTTCCTTACCCAGACAAGGCCAAGAAGACTAGCTGAAAGGCAGGTGAGAAGCAGCCCAGTCTACCTGAGGACTTAAGAGGACAGAAGGAACTGCCCCTTAATGAGATGTCCATATACAGACCCCCAAAGCTTCTGCTTGGATGCCGTTGCTTGCAGAGCCCTATGATCAGTTCAAAAAGCCAGATCCCCAAGCACCCACATGGCGGCTAAGAACCATCTGTAACTCCAATTTCAGGAGAACTCCAGTTCCAGGGGAATTCGACACCCTCTTCTGACCTCTGCGGCATTGCACGACACGGGTCCACAAATCTACATGCAGACAGTACAATCATACACATACAAAAAAAAAAAAAAAAGCCTAACTCCTTCTAACTCAGAGTAAACGTTCTCCCTTTTCGATCTCCTGGCATCTGCCAAGGTCTGTGGCCGGTCTGCCTGGCTGCTTCCTCCCTCAAATGCCAGTAAGATCATCCTCAAGTTTCCTTCTGAGCCTATGTTTAAATTCTTTTGTCAGTGAGACCAAGAACCTTCAAAGGGACTCAGATAGTTGGATCTTCTCCAAAAGGAAAAAAAGAAAAGGAAACTCTGTGTGTTAGTGAGAATACATGGAATTCCAGCAATCAGGAAGCACAGACTGAGGATCTCTTGTTCTAGACCAGCCTGTGCTACACTGGGAAACACTGTCAAAAAATGAGAGACAGAGAGGCAGGCGGTCAGGCAGGCATGTGGGTATGAATGAACACACACACACACACACTACATGGGGGCAGAGGGTGGAGAGGGTGGTAGAATACAACATGAGAAACACCAGGGGGTGCTTGCTGAAACTAAAGAGTGAGTTTGAGCCAGACCTATAATCCCAGGACTTGCCAGGCACAAGTAGGTGAGGCAAGTAGATCTCTGTGAGATCAAGGCCAGCCTGGTCTATACAGTAAGTCCTAGGGCAGCTGGGGCTATAGAGAAGACATATCAAAACAAAACACAAACAAACAAAAAACATACGGTGTGGTGGCGAATGCTTTTGATCCCAGTAGGCGGATCTCTGTGAGTTCAAGGGCAGCCTGATCTATATAGAGAGTTCTAGGCTAGCTGGGGCTACAGGGAGAGCCTGTCTCGAAAACACAACCAAAAAAAAAAAGAATGGGTTTGACACTGAGCCATGGCTGCTGTTCCCACACATAGGCTCATCTTCCTGGGTCATGTGATCTCTTCCTGGGGATGTTGCCTGCTCACTACACTACAATCATCCTAGAATATCTGGCAGGAAAAACATGATTCCCATTTCTGGAATAACTTGTCTACTCCTGTTTTATGCTTGACAGTAAACTCAAACTTTGTCAGCAGTAAGGGCTCCCTGACTGTCACATCTAGAAACCACGCTAGTGCCAGTGAGGTCACACAGGCAGACTCCCTGCCTGCCCCCCACCAGATTAACTAGGTTGTTTCCTTCTAGAACATCAGGATGACTCTCACCCTTATCTGAGGCATCCCTCCTTTGGACTGAGGGCTCACCAGGAAACAGATGCATTTGCTCCTGTTTACACCAATTAACTTATTGCCATCATTACAACCCAATGAACATTACATAATTGAAATAGGATTAAAGCAAAAAGGCATTGAACCAAGTCAAATTCTTTTAAGATTTATTTCTATTTTTAATTATGTGTTTGTGGGCTGGAGAGATGGCCTCGCGGTTAAGAACGCCGACTGCTCTTGCAGAGGACCTGGGTTCGATCCCCAGCACCCACATGGCGGCTGAGAACTGTCTTTAACTCCAGTTCCAGGAGTTTAAGACTCTTCTAACCTCCATGGCATTGCACGACACAGGTGCACAAACCTACATGCAGACAGTACATTCATACACATACAAAAATAAATAAAATTTAAAAAAATTATGTGTTTGTGTGTCTGTGTGGAAGTATGTACATGTGAGTACAGGCACTCTCAGGGGCCAATGGTGCTGGGTCCACACAGACCTGGAGTTACAGGTGATTGTGAGCCATGAAATGTGGGTACTAGAGATCAAACTCAGGGCCTCTGAACAGCAAGAAACACTCTTAACCACTGAGCTGTCTCTCCAGCCCCACCAGTTAAACTTTTACAGGATTGTGGCAATACTCAAAAGCAAAGCAAAATGAAAACCTGCTGAAGCAGGAGGAAAAGAACTGCAAATCAGGCCTAATGGCTGAAGTTTTGTAATCTCAGCTGAGGCAGAAGAGCACAAGTTCAAGGTCTATCTGGGCCACAGGAGGATGAGCTCATGGCTGGTGTAGAAGAGCAAGAGTTCTGGACTGGCCTGTATCTTCCAGGGATGATCCAGTCTGGCATTAAGTGTCTTCACAGCCACAGAGGCTGTGTCTGCATTGAAGGCAGCCCACAAAACACATGGGCATTCGTGTATGTGTATGTGTGTGTGTGTGTGTGTGTGTGTGTGTGTGTGTGTGTATACACATCTGCTCTTAGGGGCTACATTAAGACAGTCCCTAGTGATTACCTCTTTAGTAGGATAGAGCCTGGGGTAAGAGAGAAGAAACTTCATTTTGTATAATTAAAATGTTTACCATTTGTATAAATTATGTTTTAAGTGTACATAAAACTTTCCATTAACATTCAAGAATAAATGCAAAAGAAAAAATAAAAGCAGGTGTTTGTGGGAAACACGTTAGTACAGAGACCACAGGGACAGGGACGGGACAAGGTAGGTCCTCTCCCCTCTACCATCGCTCCCAACCCTAATGCTTGGGTCATCCAGCTCTATAGCCATCACTCATGTTCAGCAGGCAATTGCCCAAACACACTTCACATAAGCCCTCATGAGCATTCCTGGTCTGTCTACCTGGTCACCTGGCAAGCATCTTTATTCCTTTAACAAGTTATGTTTTGGGGTTGGAGAGATGGCTCAGTGGTTAAGAGCACCAACTGCTCTTGCACAGGACCCAGGTTCGATTCTCAGCACCCACGTGGCGGCTAAGAACAGTCCGTAACTCATTCTAGTTCCAGGGGAATCCGACGCCCTCTTCTGACCTCCGCACCATTGCATGACACGGGTGCACCTACCTACATGCAGACAGTACACTGAGACACATAAAATAATAAATAAAAAAAAATATATATATATATATATTTTTTGGTCTTTTCGAGACAGGGTCTCCCTGTAGCCCCAGCTGTCCTGGAATTTGCTCTGTAGACCAGGCTGGCCTTGAACTCACAAAGATTCACCTGCCTCTGCCTCCCAAGTGCTAGGCTGGGTGNATTCTGCCTGTGGCCTGAGCCCATGGCTAGCTGCAGGGTGAGACTAAGCAGAGCTGCACCCACTTGTCCATAGTGCTCATGACCAGTCTGGCCCTGGGGAGAGGAGCCTTTCTTTCTGGGACACAGCTTCCTTGGAGGAATGGCAAGAATGTGATGTGGTCCTTGCAGAGCCACATGCTGAAGAAAGTCGGCTTCTACAACCACATCTTGCCACTGATACCAAGGTCCCAGAAAAGGCAGTCATCCATCCACTGATGTTTAGTTGTCTTCCATTGCTTGACAAACCACTCTGACTTGACACCAACCGGGAGGAAAGGGTTTATTAGCTGACTATACTCTGGGTCCACAGTTCATCCCTTGGGACCCAAGGCAGGAATCAGGGCAGGAAGAACCTGAGGCAGAAGCTGAACACAGGGCCTGGAGGATTGCTGTTCTACTGGCTTGCTCCCTCTGGCTCATGACCCAGCCTCCCTTCTTTTTTTTTTTTTTTTTTTTTGTCTTTCGAGACAGGGTCTCCCTGTCGATCACCAAACTTTCCTGGAAACTCTACTCTGTAGACCAGGCGGCCTTGAAATCCACAAGATCCACGTTGCCTCTGCCTCCCAAGTTGCTAGGATGAAGGTGTGCGCCACCCACGCCCCATGCCCGGCCCAGCCTTCCCTTGTATAAGGTTACACAACAACACCTGCCCAGGGTGGCCCCCCTCATTGTGGGCGGGCCCTCCCTAACCTTTGCTCGACAATCAGACAATACTCCACAGACCCGGTGGCCCACCAGGCCAATCCAATGGAGCCAATTCCCCAATTGAGGCTCCCTTCAACACCCAGGTGTGTCAAGTTGACACTACAGCTGTCCAGCACAGCAGCCTTCATCCTGAGGCTGCAGACCTAGTTCCCCTCCACAGTCAGCCTGTGTACAGCACAGGTGAGAAGCTGCCCCCTGGATGGCTGTGCCAACTGCCCCTTAGGGGCCCCTGCTGCCCCCTCTGTATGTGTGTGTTGGACATTGACACTGCACACAGTGCCACTGCCTTGGTGGCTCAGTCCTCACATCTCTAACACGTGCTGCTGGCTGAGGCTGGGATGCTGGGCCAAGCCCAGAGCTCCTGTGAGGCAGTCAGCAGAAGGAAGGGAACATGGGCATGTGTAGCACAGTAGCTGTGCTGGGTGACCATGAAGGACCTGCCCTCCCTGGACCCACACCATCCTACATCCTGCCTGAGACCAGCTTCGAAGCCAGAGGGCCTAGGTTACTTAGGAAATCCAGGACAGTGATGATGAGGAAGAGAAGGAAGACAGGGCAGAGCTGAGCCTTCAAGACCTGCAGAGCAGGAAGGGGAGGATGCTGGGACTGGCCTGGGACTGTCCATTTGCATAAATAAAAGTGTTCCTAATTATTAAAAAAAAAAAAAGTTGGCTGGGCACAAGTTCTAGGCGAGAGACTCACTTTTAGGCTGAGTTGATCCCTGGAGAGTTTTTCTCAGAACCAGCAAGCAAACTGGGCAACCATGGGAACTTTAATTTGGGATTCCATTCATGCCAGCACTAAATTTATCCCAGTGTTAACAGAGGGACTCGGATCTGTAGCCTCTATTGGCTCATCTGTTGATTAAAAAAAAAAAAAACAAAAAAAAGATGTGGGGGGAACACCAAAAACTTAGCAAAGGAACTGTTTATTACCAAAAATTTTTTGGTCCTTTTGAGACCGGGTCTTCCTGTGCCCCAGGTTGGCCTTTGAACTCACCAGAGATTACTTGCCTCTACCCCTGGAATGCGGGATTAAAGGCGTGTGTGCCACCATGCCCAGCATTAAAAAAAAAAAATTTTTTTTTTTGTCTTTTTGAGACAGGCTTTCCCCAGACCCAACCTGTCCTGGGACCCTCTCCTATGTCGACCAGGCTGGCCTTGAAACCTCAAGAGATCCGCCTGCCTCTGCCGCCTGAGTTCTGTGATTAAAGGTGTGTGTGCGCTGCCATGCCCGGCAAAAATATTTTTATTATTGTGTATGCTATTTGCCTGCATTGTAAGTGCACCTGTGTCATGCCATGCCTGCGGAGGTCAGGAGAGGAAGTTGGATCCCCTGGAACTGAATGTGGGTGCTGGTAATGGTAATTGAAACTGGGGTCCTCTGCCAAGAACAGTCAGTGCTTAGCCGCTGAGCCGCCTCTCCAGCCCCAATAAGGGGACTTCTTGAAAAGTGAGTAGGCTAGCAAGGGCTCGCTACAGAATGCTGGGGGAAAGGTGCGTCCCTACTGCGCCCCCAACTGCAGACCCCAACAGCTGAGGGGCCAAAGCCAGCTTTTTACCTCACCTCATTGATGAAGCATGATTCAAACCTCCCTCTGCAGGTTTCCCATGGCATCTCGCTAGGAAAGGTGGTCTGGTGTGGGTTCCATGTCCAGAGGTTGAAATCTCAAGAAACTGACCATATCAGAGGGCGGGCGCGGCGGCACTGTGGCTCTGCAGTGGAGACGGATGCAGGCTCGGAGCAGGGACTAACCTCAGGACCCGGGACTGTGCAGCGAGGCACGCGGGGCGCGTCCATCTGCCGGCTACGCTTTTCTCCCCGGACCCATAGTCAGATCTGAGGTTGGACCCTGGGTTTGGAAAAGTGGGAACTTGGCGCATGTCCCTGGATGGTGGGCTTCAATTTCGTCCATTCTCAGCCTGAAATGCAGGGTAGCAAAGCAAAATAAGACTCGCCCATTTTGCATAGAAAAACAAAATAGGAGTTCTGCGTCCGGTCTTCCAGGCACTGAGGCTTGAAGGCTACTCCGAAGTATGCAGCGTGGATCCCAGTCTTCAGACCTCCGCGTGCCCGCCGGAGTTCAGATCCTAGGCCCCAGGCTGCCACAGCAGGTGCACCGGGTCGGGTCCTCCTTGGGTAGACCGTCCCCTGCCCTATCCCCCCTCCCCCGGCCCCGCCCCTCCTCCGGCCCGCCCACCACCCTCTGGCCCCGCCCATCCTCCCTTCCTCGGTCACGCCCCCGCCGGAAGCACTCGCGCGCCCCGCGCCCGGCGACCAGCGGTCCAGCGCCCGGGTTTGCGCTCCATCCGTGTCCTCCGCATGGATCCTGTCGAGCGCGCGCAGGCGGCGCGGGCCCGGGTGCCCAGGTGGGTGCGGAGGCCGAGCCCGGCGCCCTCCCCGGGCCGGGTCCGAGCTGTTCGCTGCTGCGCGCCTGTCCCGGGGGAGACACGGGAGGGGAGGGCACGGAGGAGGGAAGATGATGGAGGAGGGGGATCTGGAAGCTCCAACCGAAGGGCTCTGCTGGGAGGAACTCCTGGACCCCAGCCGCATTCTGGGGTCGGAAACTTGGTTCGGGAAACAGGTTCTTTCCGTGTTGTAGGATCGATCCGTATGGGTTTGAAAGGCCCGAAGACTTTGATTATGTGGCTTATGAAGAATTCTTTTCCACATACCTGGTGATACTCACTAAGAGGGCGATAAAATGGTCCAAACTTTTAAAGGGAAGTGGCGGAATCCGAAAAAGCATGACAGGTGAGTCCAGTGCCTGGGCACCCCTGCAATCCAGAACGTGACTCCTCATCCAGCTGCTGGACCTCCTAAAGAGGAACTCCTTAGCAGCAAGACCCCTATATGTGGCATGACACCTCAGCAACCCGATCCCCTTACAAAGCGACCCACGATCGACAGCCTGCCTTCCCATCAGGATTCCTTAGAATGCGGCCCTCAGCAGCTGGATCCCCTGTAAAGCGATCTGTGATATCTGTGGTGATGCCCTACATCAGCAGGACCTAGAGCTCGCTCTCCAAGTAGCCAGACCTCCAAACATCAACCCCCTCCCCTCACATGACTCCCTGTAGCCAGTCCCTTCTTCCCCCAAGTCAACCCCCAGGTATTCTTGCCTGGTGAGGAGGTTGGGGGGGCGGGGGAGCAGAGCAAGTCTGCTCTAGCACTACCCCTCCTTGCCCAGATCATGGCCACCTTGTCCTCTTACTAAGGATGGGCAAAGTCCATGCTTCCCTGGGAGGAAGCTGGGTGTCTTGAATCTGGAGCTAACTACGGGTGGGACGCTCTGGGTGGGGCCCTGAGAATGTCCTTTCCAAACAGGCAGCACCCAGGAACCAAACTGTTATCAAGTTTCAAAATTAGACTAGGTGGACTCCTGGTTGGTTCTTTTGGGAAAAAACTTTCCTCTAACCTTGAAAGCAACCCTGAGGATCCACCAAATCTGACTCCCCCTCGTTTTTCCAAACATTTTTCTTTCCTTATCCTTATTGATAGTCCATTTTTTTCATTTTTTTGTGTTACTTTTGAGACCAAGGTCTCCCTTAGTCCCAGCTGGTCTGGAGCTCACTATGTAGACCAGGCCGGCCCTGAACTCATAGATGATCATCTGCTTTGACTCCCGAGTGCTGGGATTAAAAGGCCTGTGCCCAGTGCCATTTGTTTTCTTACTAGAATCAAAGGTTCCTCCCTGTCTGCAGGTAGTTTTGTTTTTTTCTTCAGTGGAACCCTGGGTATAGTGCGCTGCTTGTTTCAGTATGATGAAACATAAACTTGTTTTTTCTTCTTTTGGGCAGGGTTCCCTTGTAGCCCAGCTGGCCCTGAAACTCACTATGTAGAACCAGGCTGGCCTTGAATCAAAGAGAGTGCCTGCCTCTGCTGGGATTAAAGCGCATGCGTCAACCACACCAATGAAAAAAAAAAAAAAGAAGGGAGGCTGGGCATGAGCCAGGGGAGCAAGCCAATGAACAGCATTCCTCCATGACCTGTGCTTCAGCTTCTGCCTCCAGGTTCCTGCCCTGAGTTCCTGCCTTGGGCTCCCTAAGGGATGAACTGTGACCCAGGAGATGTAAGCTGAATAAACCCTTTCCTCCCCGAGTTGGTGTCAGTCAGAGTGTTTTGTCACAGCAATGGAAGACAACTAGAACATCAGGTGATGGATGCTGCCCTTTTCTGGGACCTTGGTATCAGTGGCAAGATGTGGTTGTAGAAGCCGACTTTCTTCAGCATGTGGCTCTGCAAGGACCACATCACATTCTTGCCATTCCTCCAAGGAAGCTGTGTCCCAGAAAGAAAGGCTCCTCTCCCCAGGGCCAGACTGGTCATGAGCACTATGGACAAGTGGGTGCAGCTCTGCTTAGTCTCACCCTGCACTAGCCATGGGCTCAGGCCACAGGCAGAATCAGGTGGATCCTCAGGGCCTGCAGCATCTTTATGGCATTTTTTATTTGTTTTGTTTTATTCTGTTGTGGGTGGGGTTTTGTTGTTATTGTTTTTGTTTTTGGGTTTTTTTTTTGTTTTTTTTTTTTGGTCTTTTCGATACAGGGTCTCCCTGTAGCCCCAGCTGTCCTGGAACTCACTCTATAGACCAGGCTGGCCTTGAACTCACAAAAATCCGCCTGCCTCTGCCTCCCAAGTGCTAGGATTAAAGGTGTGCGCCACCATGCCCGGCTTGTTGTGGGTGTTTTTAAAACAGGGTCTCTCTGTAGCCCCAGACCTCCTAGAATTCATATAGTAGACCAGGCTAGCCTTGATCTCACAGAGACCCACCTGACTCTGCCTTCTGAGTACTGGGATAAAAGGCATGCCACTGGGGCTGGAGAGATAGCGTAGCAGTTAAGAGCACCGACTGCTCTTGCAGAGGACCCGGGTTCGATCCCCAGCACCCACATGGTGGCTGAGAACCATCTGTAACTCCAGTTCCAGGAGAACTCCAGTTCCAGGGGAATCCTAGACCCTCTTCTGACCTCCGAGGCATTGCACGACACGGGTGCACAAACCTACATGCAGACAGTACATTCATACACATACAAAAATAAATTAAAAAAAAAAAAAGGCATGCACCATCACCCCCAGCTGGAGTTGAATGACCTAGACAGGGCTTCAGTCTCAGTAGCTATCGGGGACCCAGCCATACCTGAGAGGTCCTGGTTATAGGGTGAGGGAATGTGCTCCTTTCTCTACCTGAGTAGTACCTGCAGCTGTTGCAAAAAGCTGTCCACAGCCACTTTTTAGGTCTACTCGTCCATGCTGGGCAGCACAGTGCAGCACTGAGGGCGGCAAGCTGAATACTTCCTCTAAAGCAATCACATGCTAAGAGAAGCCGGTGCTCTGTAGAATCAGGTTCATCTCAGCCAGGGTCTTACTGGGCTTGGCCACAAGCCACTCCCCTATCAATGCAGATTACCCCTGGCATAAAGCATAGCCATTTGGCAGAATCCTGGCCCAGGCCTCAAGAAGGTCCCAGACCACGGAGCTAGATGAAAAACCCCTAGATCATACCTAGAGTACCTTCTCCACAGGAAAGATGGGCCAATTCTTCTCCAGCATGGCTCTGAACTATTGGACCTCAAAGGCCTTGAAACAATTCCTATAGAAGGCGTCTCCTGCTACAGTCACCACCACCTGCAGGCCTTCCACAAACTTACATGGAGCATTCCTTTTCCCAAGATGGCCAGCCCTGTGCCTTTAAGCCCAGCACTCGAGAGGCAGAAGCAAGAGGACCTCTGTGAGATGCAGGCCAGCCTGGTCTACATAGCAAGTTTCAGGCCAGCTAGGGCTACAGAAAGGCCCTATGTCAAAATACAAAAAAAAAGGAGAGAGACAGAATCTATCTTTGCTGAGCTCAGCTCTGATGGGCTATCTCCTAGCTCTTGTCCTATCCTGTTCTTGCCTCTCCCTCTAGCACTCCAGACCCCAAAGGGGTCTGGACAGCCCCTTTCTGTAACTCCTTCTATTGATGGAGTTCAGTAGCTCCATCTTGGTCCTTTTCTTGGCCTTGGAAAGAAGCCAAGGCCTGTGACTCTGATGCAGGCTGGAAAACAAGTCTGGGCCTCCTGCACTTGAACTTGAGAGTGAAGGCATACCCTCTACTGTGAGAGTTTTAGAGCCAAATATGACCACAGTGTGTGAAACTAGCTCCAGGCAGAGTGCATTAGATAAGAGCAGCTGCCCTCTGGGAAGAGTGGGGAGGAAAGATAGGAGGAAAGCTGTGAGTGTGGCCACATCTTCCAGCCAAGCACCCACTTGGGACCAGGAAACCTGAAGCCACAAGTCGTTGAGTAGCCTCCCTCTATTATGCCCCATGCCAAGTGCCTTAACGCAGCTGACCCACAGTGACCCACAGTGATCATTGTTCACACCCTCACTTGTCCTAAGCCACCCTCCGAGGCAATGAAGCCACCCTAAAGCCTCAAGTAGGCAGCACTGGGCAAGGCAAACCTAGCATAATCACCCAGGGTCTGGTAGAAATCTAGCTCCGCTTCAGGAGCTTTGGCCATTCTAGGGCTGTTCCCTCAGAGTAAAGGAAGTCGAGTCCCTTTAGGTCCCTGAGACACCCGAGGTGAGTGGACAGGACATAGGCGTAGAAGAGAGCAACAGCTGAATCTACTAGCCAGCCAAAAGTTACAGAACTTTCAGAACAGACAGGTGGGGTGGGTTGCTCACATCTAGAGACTCTGAGGGGCTGCAGGGCACAGTGTGTGGAACCCAGGTCATTATGCTACAGTGCTGCACTAGGGTCTGGGACTCTGAACTGCCAGCTAGAGCCTGATCTGCTGGTCTGTAGACAGAAATGTGATGGGGCTATAGAGCATATGCCTTAGTTCCCAACAGGAGACAAGGGAAGGGGACAGCAATGGTAGCTTTAAGGAGGCTTAGAAGAAGATACATTGTGCAGTGTGGGGGCCTCGGGACCAGCAGGAAGACTTGCTAGCCCCGGAGGAATCTAACCTAACAAGCTGCAATATGGACATGGGGCTTAAGGAGACATCCTCTCTTGGGTGTGTGGGTGATACTGTGACAATGTGCCCAGCCTTCTTATTTGGTGAGTATAGTTAAGAGCACTTGCTGCTCTTACAGAAGTCCTGGGTTCTATTCCTAGCACCCACAACAAGCAGTTCACAATAGCTTGTACCTCCAGTTCCAGGGGACCAACTCCCTCTTCTGGCCTCTACTGCACCTCAACACATGCATACACTCAGGCCCACACACATAAAATATCCTTCCTTCCTTCCTTCCTTCCTTCCTTCCTTCCTTCCTTCCTTCCTTCCTTCCTTCCTTCCTTCCTTCCTCTCTCTTTCTTTCTTTCTCTCTCTTTCTTTCTCTCTTTCTTTCTTTTTCTCTCTCTCTTTCTCTCTTTTCTTTCTCTCTCTCTTTTCTTTCTTTCTTTCTTTCTTTCTTTCTTTCTTTCTTTCTTTCTTTCTTTC
>VZQC01005678.1:6778-17749 GCA_009823505.1 Rhizomys pruinosus | reverse complement strand
TTATCCTGTTGAAGATCTGATCAATACCATTCTCTTGGGATTCTTCTCCTTCCTCTATTCCCATGATGCAGAGGTTTGATCTTTTCATAGTGTCCCACAGCTCCTGGTTGTTCCACTTTTGTGTATTTTAAAATTTTTCATAATCTTTCCTTGAGGTTTTTAGTTGTTCTGTGTTATCTTCCAGGTCTGATATTCTTTGTTCTGTTTCCTCCATTCTGCTTCTGAGGCTTTTTCCATTCCTTTCCTCTTGATCAGATGAGTGTTTGATTTCCTTTTTCATTTCCTCTTCTGATTTCTTTAGTATTTCCACTTCCTTTTGGAGCTTCTCAATCTCTTCCTGTAGCTCTTTATTTTGCCGGTTGGTTTCCTTATCTTTTTCAGCATGGGATCTTTTCAGTGTTTCCACTTCCTTCTGGAGTTTGTCATTCTCTCTCTCTAGGTCCTTCTTGAGTTCTTCATTGTCTTTTCTTAATTCTTTGATTTGCTCTTTATAATCTTGTACTTCCTTAAGTATGTTCACAATTGTACTTCTGATATCTGTGTCCTGAGCCATCCCCAGGGGAATCCCACTGTAGGAATCTTCCACAGGGTTGGTAGAGCTTGGTGTGGGATTATCCTGCACCTTTCCCTGTTGTCTCTTCTTTGTGTTCCTGGCATATGGGCTTCTCCTTGCCTGTATTCCAATGTGGGTCCCAAATGCCTATTCACTGTGTTGAAGACTTGCTTTGCTTGCGTCCTTCAGATGCCTTCCTTGTTTGTTTGATTGATTTGTTTTTTTTGTTTGTTTGGTTGGTTTTTTTTTGGTCTTTTCGAGACAGGGTCTCCCTGTAGCCCCAGCTGGCCTTGAACTCACTCTGTAGACCAGGCTGGCCTTGAACTCACAAATATCCTCCTGCCTCTGCCTCCCAAGTGCTAGGATTAAAGGCGTGCGCCACCACACCCAGCTTGATTGATTTGTTTTTTTCCTTTACTCTTTGCTTATGGAGTGTTGACTTCTCTAAGCTTTAGGCTTTCTATTGGAAATATAACTCACTCTTCCCTTTCTGTTCTGAAGGTTCTCCAAAAAATCCACTTGGACACTCCTTCCTTTGGTAATCTTTAGCTCGTGCCCCGGTACCTGTCCTTCAGGTGGTCTTGGGAGATCTCCCTAAAGGACTTCTTATTCCCTGGAAACCATACTAAGGATGTGACTGGAACCTCTAGGAACCTGGACACCTAGGACGGGAACTGGACTGACCAGCTCATCCTCATTCTTCCTCTACCCACTAAAGCCCCGAGACAGCGAGACTCAATGGTATCCCAGGACCCTCCTGCTATACTGGAGTTCTGCCTTCTTTCTTTCTCCTAAACTCCCTATAATAAAATACTTCTTTCTAAACTTCACTCATGTGGTCTGTGTATTTCATTCTTCACTGAAATCCTCTGGCTGGAGGTAGTTTTGGTAGCCACTGAGTTTCTGGGATACTGATCTCTCAAGCTAAGCATAGTAGAGCCAAGAAAGGCTCCATCACTTTCAAAGACACATAGCCCTGTGTTAGTCCACAGTGGGGGGTAACTCCAATAGGTTACCTAATTCACAGGAGTAAGGGCAGAGGTGACTGTACAGCCAGCCTTGGTACCTGGGCCTTTGAGCTTGGTGGTTTCATCTGTATGGATGCCCAGGTTGGGCTCTCCATATTCAGCACTTCAGCTGGGCATTGTATACCAGATTCCTTTTAAGAAGCAGGAAAACAGGTTTAGGGAGATGAATGGGCAGAGCTTAGGGAGGCTGGGTGGGTCCAGGCCTGCCTGCTGCCCTGAGGGGACCTAATGCAGCTCCAGACCTGCCCTCACCACCAGGGAAGTAGCTCCAGGTGCAGCCTGTGAAACAGACTAAGCTTTCTTTTTCAATTTAATTTGTATTAGTATATGTTAGTTATACAAAATAATAGGTTTCATCCTGTAAAGGAAAGTTCCCAGAAAGAAGTATCTTGAAACCGGAACTTCCTGCAAGGCAAATCAACTGATTAGAATTTCAGTGATTGTGGAGAGTTTGGAATGTTGCAGGTCCAGAGCCTAATTTCCATTTATCTTGGGCCATCTTTAGCTCCTAAATAGCCATGCCTTGACATCTCTGTTTCTGACTTAACATCCTATGACTAACAGATGAAAATCTATTGGAATGTATTAACTTAGCAACCTACCAACTTTCACCAACAAAAAGGCTGGGTGTCTTCAGAAATCAGCTGAAGCCTGTAGCTGAGATTTCTCTTTTCTATAACTCCATATTTAATGTTTCCACCAATGTATTTGAAAAGTGTCTTGATTTATGTCTTTCTTTGTTCTGTTACTGTAAAAACTTCATAAATCTGTTATTACATCAGAATATGAGATTTGGGGTAACTTGCATCTGTGTTCCCGGGCCATCTGGCTTCAGAATAAATGACCTCTTATCCCCTTTTAGGTGAAAGTTGGGCTTTTATGTGGACAGTCCTCACGTTTTCATTCATGTGTAGAATGCACATTGAAACCCTGGGGGCTGGAGAGATGGCTTAGCGGTTAAGAGCACCGACTGCTCTTGCAGAGGACCCGGGTTTGATTCCTAGCACCCACATGGTGGCTGAGAACCGTCTTTGGCTCCAGTTCCAGGGGAATCCGATGACGCCCTCTTCTGACCTCTGCGGCATTGCACGACACGGGGTGCACAGACCTACATGCAGACAGTACATTCACACACATAAAAAAATAAATAAAATTTGGGGTTGGAGAGATGGCCTAGCAGTTAAGAGCACCAACTACTCTTGCAGAGGACCCGAGTTCGATTCCCAGCACCCACATGGCGGCTGAGAACTGTCTTTAACTCTAGTTCCAGGGGAATCTGACACCCTCTTCTGACCTCTGTGGCATTGCATGACATGGGCGCACAAAACTACATGCGGACAGTACAATCATACACATAAAAAAAAATAAAATAAATAAAAATTAAAAAAAAAGAAACCTTTTGGCTCTGAGGCAAGTCCAGGTGGGCAAAGGCCACCTCTCCATCAGCCCTCCATGGCCTGCTTGATCTCTAGAGAGGAAAGAGGCAGGACCATCTATTTATTTATTTATTTATTTATTTTTTATGTTATTGTATTTATTTATTTTTTTCTTTTTGAGACAGGGTCTTCCTGCAGCCCAGCTGTCCTGGAACTCACTCTTGTAGGAACCAGGCTGGGTCTGGAAACTACACAAGATCCACCTGCCTCTGCCTTCCCAATGTTGCTAGAGTTTTTAAATGGCCACCATGCCAGGCAGGACCACCCCTTTAAAGATACATGCTCTATCTTAACAATATTCTTGCCTGGTCTAAATAGCCTTGAAACCTTCAGTGTTTGGAGCACTGAAGCCATGAAGGCCCTTGAGGTAGAGGCTGAGATGGGAAAACCAGTTCAGGGGCCTTACCTGTAATCCCAGTATTTGGGAGGCAGTGGAGAGGGGGAAGACCTTACTCCAAGTTCAAGATCAGCGTGGGCTGTATAGTAAGACCTTGTCTCCCCCCAGAAAGGCAGGTTTGTGTTTCCTGGGCAACTGGACAAACAATTTCTTGAAAACTTCTCAGAGGAAGGAAGATCTACTTTACCTCTCTGTGTCTCAGAGCCAAGGTCACTGGGTCCCAGATCGCAGGGCAGCATGGCCCTTTTATTTCTATCCAAACCAGAGGAGAAGCAATTCCCCCTGGTGGCCTGGTAGAAAGCTGGTGATGCAAAGGCTCCTGCCACACATTGCCTCTCCACCTGTGGTTCCAGGGCTCTGGAAGACATCATTCTTTCATTGGTGTTCTCTCTCTCTCTCTCTCTCTCTCTCTCTCTCTCTCTCTCTCTTCTTTTGGCCTGGAATTCACTATGTAAACTATCCCAGGCTGACCTTGATCTCACTGCGATACACCTGTCTCTGCCTCCCAAATGCTGGAATGAAAGGTATGCCCATCAACCCGTAATCACACCATGCTTCTTTTTTTGTTTGTATATCCTTTTTTTTTTTTTTTTTTTTTTTTTTTTTTTTGGTAAGGGTCTCCTTTTAGTTACTACTGTCCTGATATTGCCTCGTATGAGACCGTCTGGCCTTGAATCACAGATATCCGCCTACCTCTCCTCCTGAGTTGCTGGGATTAAAGGCGTGCACCACATGCCCGCAGCATTTTAAAATTTGAAAAGTACTTTGGGCTGGAGAGATAGGCTTTAGTGGTTAACGAGCACCAGCTGTTTGCAGTAGGACTCTGAGTTTGGAATCCCAGACCCACATGTCGACGAACAATTAATTCATAATTCCAGTTCCAGGGAAATCTGATGCCTTCTAGCATTCTGCTGGTATGCACTCAGACACAAGTGTGCACTATACACACAAAAATGCAGCAAAATACATAAAAAAATATTTTTTAATTAATTAAATTTTTTTATCGTGTATGAATGTACTATCTGCATTAGGTCTGTGCACCCGGTGGTCGTGGCAATGCTTGCAGAGGTCGAAGAGAGAGCTGTCAGATTACCCTGAACTGGAGTTTCCTGGAATTGGGAGTTACAGACGTCTCCTCAACCGCCGTGGTGGGCGTTGGGATTAATCCGGGTCCTCTGCAAGAGCAGTCACACTCGTAAATGCCAGCCATCTTCCAGGCCCCATAAAATATTATTTATGCTGGGCATGGTAGCACATGCCTTTAAATCCAGCCTATGGGTTGGAGAGGCAGATCTCTGTGAGTTCAGAGGCTAGCATGGCTACATAGTGAATTCAGGCCAGCGGGGCTACAGGGAGACCCTGTCTCAAAAAGACAAAATAAGCAAACAAACATAAAACCCTAAATGTGTTTAACTATGAAATGATTCTACAGAGTAGTCAAAGGTCCAGACATTTTCTTATTACTCCTAAAACATTGATTATGAGACATTTAAAGTATACAGAAATAAAAAAAAAATCTATTAACTTCACATTCCCAATACTCTAGAGTATATTTAATTCTTCTCCGTTTAAAGGCACCAGAATTAAGCTAGGTATGCTCTACAACTCTGAACTCTTATCTCTTCAACCCTGATGTTATTTTTGTGTTTGTTTTAATTCTTCTCTTTGTTGTTTAATTTGTTTGTTTTGAGACACAGGATTGCTCTGTTGTTTCAGCTGTCCTGGAACTTACTATGTAGACCAGGCTAGCCTCATTCTCACAGAGATCTGCTTGCCTCTGCCTCCTGAGTGTGCCTATTCCCTTAAAACTAGCCAACCTGTGGGCGAGGCATTGGTGTGTGCACACCTGTAATCCCTGCAGGCAAGGGCAGGAAGATCTTCTTGTGTAGATCAAGGACCAGCCTGTCTACATATATGAGTTACAGGCCAGCTGGGGACAGGGGACTGTCTAGAAAAGCAAAAAAAAAAAAAAAAAAAAAAAAAAAAAAACCTAGCCAACTGTAGGGCTGGAAGATGCTCAGCGGGTTTAAGAAGCACCATGCTCTGCCCAGAGACTCGGGTTGTTTCCAAGCATCCACATGGCGCTAAGAACCATCTTCAACTCCAGTTCTCAGTTTCAGGGGAATCACACCCTCTTCTGAGCTCCACGGCATTTTCAGCAAATGGGTGCACCAACCTACATGCAGCAGTATCATCTCATCACATAAAAAAAATATGGGATTATAAGGCTGGAGAGAATGGCCTAGCGGTTAAGAGCTGCGACTGCTCTTGAAGAGAGGATCCGGTTCGAGTCCCAGCACCACATGTGGCTGAACGGCGGCTGAGAAACCATTCTAGTAACTCCATATCCAGCGGGAGAACTCCTGTTTCCAGGGGAATCCAGCACCCTCTTCTGAACTCGCGGCGATTGCACGACACAGAGTGACAAACCATACATGCAGACAGGTCAATTCATAGCACATAAAATTTAAATAAATAAAAATTGAAAAAATAAATATAATTAATTAAAAGAAATTTTTATTTTATATAAAAATAAACTAGCCAACTGCAAAAGAGCATGAATTCAGCTGTCAGCCAATGGAGAAGAGACACTATTCTTGCAATTCAAATGAAGCAACACAGACTTTTGCAAAACTAAAACTTTTCTTGTGGAGTTTTGCTTTGTAGAATATTCTTTAGTGGGGTCTTTGGACCTCAGATTTTATATTTAATATAAACTGGAAAACCAGGGAACCAAATTTGGGATGAAGCTGATTTTATGTGTAGTCCAGTTCTTGAAGCAAAGGCCGTGGCTCCTGTACTCTCAGAGCTTGCCCAAGGCAATGTCCCTGGTGACCAAATTTAATCTTTAATTTCAGACCTCTAGAGCATGTAGGGTCGTGGACTGCTTATTTTTAGAAGCTGTTGACATTTAGCAACAGGGAGTCCCACCCCTGCCCCTCCTTAAGCCAAAGCCCTACAGCTGTCCCCAAGGATGGGGAAAGGACAGTGACTCTGTGGCTTCTACTCAGCCCTGTCCACCAATGCCAGGGCTCCAATATCCCCTTTCTTTTTCAAAATAAATTTTTAGTTTCTTAAAGATTTTATTTATTGGGGCTGGAGAGATGGCCTAGCGGTTAAGAGCGCCGGACCTCTTGCAGAGGACCCGGTTTCAATCCCCAGCACCCAACATGGCGGCTGAGAACCGTCCTGAAACTCCAATTCCAGAGAAACTCCAGTTTCCAGGGGAAGTTCTGACACCCTCTTCTACGCTCCGCGCACCATTGCACGACCACGGTGCACACACCGGCATGCAGACAGTACATTCATACACATACAAAATAAATAAAAATAAAAAAAAAAGTATTATTATTTATTTATGTTATGGAGTATATGCTTGCATGTGGGTGAGTGCCCTTTTGGTGCAATGCATGCGAAATCAGAAAGACATTAGATTCCCGTAGGACTGGAAGTTAACAGACATCATTAATATGCTCTGTAGGTATGGGAACCCGAACTTCCTGGTCCTCTGACAAAGCAGCCAGTGCTCTAACCACCGAGCCTATCTCCAACCGTTTTATTTTAATATGTTGTATTTTTGTTTTTTGGTTATAGTACATGTAAGTGCACCCATACGGCACATTTGCCCACAGAGGTCAGAACAGGGCATCAGATCCCCTGGTACTGGAGTTAGGGAAAGTTGTTACTACCAGGAGGGTGCTGGGATTCGACCAAGAGCAGCCAGCGTTCTTCATCGCTGTGACATCTTTCCAGACCCTATTTTTTTAAGATTGTGTGTGTGTGTGTGTGTGTGTGTTTTCAAGTGTCCGTGTCTGTGTGAGTGCCTGTGCCTGTGCCAGAAGAGGACATTAGATCCCCTGGAGCTAGAGTTAGGCATTTGAGAGCCTCCCAACCTGAGTGCTGGGTTCCAAACTTTATTCTTCATGATTTGCCAGCAAGTTCTCTTAACCACTGAGCCATCTCTCCAGCCCTCCCTTTAAAACTGTCAGAATAATACCACATCTGAACCTTACCTAGTGTGTACTTCCGGTTGATCCCTGCAGCTCAGCCCCATGACCCATTCCAAGGTCTTTTTTTGTTTTTTTTTTTGTCTTTTTAGACAGGGTAACCCCCCTGTATCCCCAGCTGTCCTGGAACTCACTCTGTACACCAGGCTGGCCTTGAACTCACAGAGATCCGCCCGCCTCTGCCTCCCAACCAAGCTCTTCTGTAGCTGGCAACACCATTCCTATCATGATGTGCCCATCCCTAGGTTCTTCACACAAGAGAATCTAACCCATGGTCCTTTGTGTCTGCTTATTTCCTTATCTTTTGTTACCAAGGGCCATCCAAGGGGCAGGGAAGAAAGTGGAGGCACAACCCTTTGTCCCTTTGGTAACAAATTTCCCTAACTCTAGTACCTTAGTCCCATTGTCTCAGGAAGGTGACCAGCATGTGTTAGCTGATCCTCTCCCTAGTTATTAGACAAGCCCCTGCTTGGTTGGGCAGGGTTTGCAGAAGAAAGCTGCATTGCAGAAGACGGAGGAAAGCCCCTGTGAGACTCAGCAAACTCGGAAGAGGCTGTGGCTGAGTGTGTAAACACCATGCTTTGACTTCCTTCCATCAGAGCCATTGAAAGACAAGCATGCTTTCACTTTTTAAACTTTTTTTTGTCTTTTTGAGACAGGATCTTCCCATAGCTCCATCTGTCCTGTAACTCATTATGTAGACCAGGCTGGCCTTGAACTCAGAGAGATCCACCTGCCTCTGCCTCCTGAGTGCTAATATTAAAGGCATGCGGCCACACATATGCCGGGCCTCATACTGCTTTTGGTTTTTGGTTTGTTTTTTTGTTCTTGTTTGAGACAGTGTCTCCTGTACTCCCAGCTGTCCTGAACTTGNGCTCTGTAGACCAGGCTGGCCTTGAACTCACAAAGATTCACCTGCCTCTGCCTCCCAAGTGCTAGGCTGGGTGTGGTGACGCATGCCTTTAATCCCAGCAGAGGCAGGCAGCTCTCTTTGAGTTCAAGGCCAGCCTGGTCTACATAGTGAGTTCCAGGCCAGCTGGGGCTACAGGGAGACCCTGTCTCAAAAAGAAGAAAAAAACAAGTTATGTTTCATACTGAAACAAAGCAGCGGTCACTATACCCAGGATTCCACAGTGAAGAAAAAAACAAAACTACCTGCAGACAGGGAGGAACCTTTGATTCTAGTAAGAAAACAAATGGCACTGGGCACAGGCCTTTTAATCCCAGCACTCGGGAGGCAAAGGCAGGATGATCTCTGAGTTCACGGCCAGCCTGGTCTACATAGTGAGCTCCAGACCAGCTGGGACTAAAGGGAGACCTTGTCTCAAAATAACCAAAAAAAGAAAACAAATGGCTATCAAATAAGATTAAAGGAAGAGAAAAATGTTTGGAAAAAACGAGGGGGAGTCAGATTTGGTGGATCCTCAGGGTTGCTTTCAAGGTTAGAGGAAAGTTTTCCCAAGAATGAACCAACCAGGAGTCCACCTAGTCTAATTTTGAAACTTGATAACAGTTTGGTTCCTGGGTGCTGCCTGTTTGGAAAGGACATTCTCAGGGCCCCACCCAGAGCGTCCCACCCGTAGTTAGCTCCAGATTCAAGACACCCAGCTTCCTCCCAGGGAAGCATGGACTTTGCCCATCCTTAGTAAGAGGACAAGGTGGCCATGATCTGGGCAAGGAGGGGTAGTGCTAGAGCAGACTTGCTCTGCTCCCCCGCCCCCCCAACCTCCTCACCAGGCAAGAATACCTGGGGGTTGACTTGGGGGAAGAAGGGACTGGCTACAGGGAGTCATGTGAGGGGAGGGGGTTGATGTTTGGAGGTCTGGCTACTTGGAGAGCGAGCTCTAGGTCCTGCTGATGTAGGGCATCACCACAGATATCACAGATCGCTTTACAGGGGATCCAGCTGCTGAGGGCCGCATTCTAAGGAATCCTGATGGGAAGGCAGGCTGTCGATCGTGGGTCGCTTTGTAAGGGGATCGGGTTGCTGAGGTGTCATGCCACATATAGGGGTCTTGCTGCTAAGGAGTTCCTCTTTAGGAGGTCCAGCAGCTGGATGAGGAGTCACGTTCTGGATTGCAGGGGTGCCCAGGCACGGGACTCACCTGTCATGCTTTTTCGGATTCCGCCACTTCCCTTTAAAAGTTTGGACCATTTTATCGCCCTCTTAGTGAGTATCACCAGGTATGTGGAAAAGAATTCTTCATAAGCCACATAATCAAAGTCTTCGGGCCTTTCAAACCCATACGGATCGATCCTACAACACGGAAAGAACCTGTTTCCCGAACCAAGTTTCCGACCCCAGAATGCGGCTGGGGTCCAGGAGTTCCTCCCAGCAGAGCCCTTCGGTTGGAGCTTCCAGATCCCCCTCCTCCATCATCTTCCCTCCTCCGTGCCCTCCCCTCCCGTGTCTCCCCCGGGACAGGCGCGCAGCAGCGAACAGCTCGGACCCGGCCCGGGGAGGGCGCCGGGCTCGGCCTCCGCACCCACCTGGGCACCCGGGCCCGCGCCGCCTGCGCGCGCTCGACAGGATCCATGCGGAGGACACGGATGGAGCGCAAACCCGGGCGCTGGACCGCTGGTCGCCGGGCGCGGGGCGCGCGAGTGCTTCCGGCGGGGGCGTGACCGAGGAAGGGAGGATGGGCGGGGCCAGAGGGTGGTGGGCGGGCCGGAGGAGGGGCGGGGCCGGGGGAGGGGGGAGAGGGCAGGACAGGGTCTACCCAAGGGAGGACCCGACCCGGTGCACCTGCTGTGGCAGCCTGGGGCCTAGGATCTGAACTCCGGCGGGCACGCGGAGGTCTGAAGACTGGGATCCACGCTGCATACTTCGGAGTAGCCTTCAAGCCTCAGTGCCTGGAAGACCGGACGCAGAACTCCTATTTTGTTTTTCTATGCAAAATGGGCGAGTCTTATTTTGCTTTGCTACCCTGCATTTCAGGCTGAGAATGGACGAAATTGAAGCCCACCATCCAGGGACATGCGCCAAGTTCCCACTTTTCCAAACCCAGGGTCCAACCTCAGATCTGACTATGGGTCCGGGGAGAAAAGCGTAGCCGGCAGATGGACGCGCCCCGCGTGCCTCGCTGCACAGTCCCGGGTCCTGAGGTTAGTCCCTGCTCCGAGCCTGCATCCGTCTCCACTGCAGAGCCACAGTGCCGCCGCGCCCGCCCTCTGATATGGTCAGTTTCTTGAGATTTCAACCTCTGGACATGGAACCCACACCAGACCACCTTTCCTAGCGAGATGCCATGGGAAACCTGCAGAGGGAGGTTTGAATCATGCTTCATCAATGAGGTGAGGTAAAAAGCTGGCTTTGGCCCCTCAGCTGTTGGGGTCTGCAGTTGGGGGCGCAGTAGGGACGCACCTTTCCCCCAGCATTCTGTAGCGAGCCCTTGCTAGCTACTCACTTTCAAGAAGTCCCTTATGGGGGCTGGAGAGGCGGCTCAGCGGCTAAGCACTGACTGTTCTTGCAGAGGACCCCAGTTCAATTACCAGCACCCACATTGCAGTTCCAGGGGATCCGACTCCCTCTCCTGACCTCCGCAGGCAT
>VZQC01005672.1:2072581-2169427 GCA_009823505.1 Rhizomys pruinosus | reverse complement strand
TGACAGAATATACAGTATGAGTGTGGGATACATCATAAGATAATGCAGCATCAGGAAGATATAACACCCCGAGAAGCTAACACACAACATCACACAGTTCGAGTGTGGAGAGTCACATAGACATCACGTGACAGATAGAGAATAGTATAACCATAAAAGGACAGAGGTAACTAACAGTACTGAGTGTTGGAGCACATGCTCAGAATGCATCATCAGGAGGTATAGACAGAGGTAACTAACAGTACTGAGTGCGGGAGCACATGCTCAGAATGCAGCATCAGGAAGTATAGACAGAAGTAACTAACATTACTGAGTGTGGGAGCACATCCTCAGAATGCAGCATCAGGAGGTATAGACAGAAGTAACTCACAGTACTGAGTGTGGGAGCTCATGCTCAGAATGCAGCATCAGGAGGTATAGACAGAAGTAACTAACAGTACTGAGTGTGGGAGCACATGCTCAGAATGCAGCATCAGAACGTATAGACAGAAGTAACTAACAGTACTGAGTGTGGGAGCTCATGCTCAGAATGCAGCATCAGGAGATATAGACAGAAGTAACTAACATTACTGAGTGTGGGAGCACATGCTCAAGAATGCGCTCAGGAATTTATAGACAGAAGTAACTCACAGTACTGAGTGTGGGAGCTCATGCTCAGAATGCAGCATCAGGAGGTATAGACAGAAGTAACTCACAGTACTGAGTGTGGGAGCACATGCTCAGAATGCAGCATCAGGAGGTATAGACAGAAGTAACTAACAGTACTGAGTGTGGGAGCTCATGGTCAGAATGCAGCATCAGGAGGTATAAACAGAAGTAACTAACAGTACTAAGTGTGGGAGCTCATGCTCATAATGCAGCATCAGGAGGTATAGACAGAAGTAACTAACATTACTGAGTGTGGGAGCTCATGTTCAGAATGCAGCATCAGGAGTTATGGACAGAAGTAACTAGCAGTATTGAGTGTGGGAGCTCATGCTCATAATGCAGCATCAGGAGGTATAAACAGAAGTAACTAACAGTACTAAGTGTGGGAGCTCATGCTCATAATGCAGGGCTAAAAATGCATCAGGAAAAAGGTATAGACAGAAGTAACTAACAGTACGGAGTGTGGGAGCACATGCTCAGATTGCAGCATCAGGAGGTATAGACAGAAGTAACTAACAGTACTGAGTGTGGGAGCTCATGCTCAGAATGCAGCATCAGGAGGTATAGACAGAAGTAACTAACAGTACTGAGTGTGGGAGCACATGCTCAGAATGCAGCATCAGGAGGTATAGACAGAAGTAACTAGCAGTACTGAGTGTGGGAGCACATGCTCAGAATGCAGCATCAGGAGGTATAGACAGAAGTAACTAACAGTACTGAGTGTGGGAGCACATGCTCAGAATGCAGCATCAGGAGGTATAGACAGAAGTAACTCACAGTACTGAGTGTGGGAGCTCATGCTCAGAATGCAGCATCAGGAGGTATAGACAGAAGTAACTAACAGTACTGAGTGTGGGAGCACATGCTCAGAATGCAGCATCAGGAGGTATAGACAGAAGTAACTAACAGTACTGAGTGTGGGAGCACATGCTCAGAATGCAGCATCAGGAGGTATAGACAGAAGTAACTAACAGTACTGAGTGTGGGAGCACATGCTCAGAATGCAGCATCAGGAGGTATAGACAGAAGTAACTAGCAGTACTGAGTGTGGGAGCTCATGCTCAGAATGCAGCATCACGAGGTATAGACAGAAGTAACCAACAGTACTGAGTGTGGGAGAACATGCTCAGAATGCAGCATAAGGAGGTATAGACAGAAGTAACTAACATTACTGAGTGTGGGAGCACATTCTCAGAATGCAGCATCAGGATGTATAGACAGAAGTAACTAATAGTACTGAGTGTGGGAGCACCTGCTCAGAATGCACCATCAGGAGGTATAGACAGAAGTAAATAACAGTACTGAGTGTGGGAACACATGCTCAGAATGCAGCATCAGGAGGTATAGACAGAAGTAACTAACAGTACTGAGTGTGGGAGCTCATGGTCATAATGCAGCATCAGGAGGTATAGACAGAAGTAACTAACAGTACTGAGTGTGGGAGCACATGCTCAGAATGCAGCATCAGGAGGTATAGACAGAAGTAACTCACAGTACTGAGTGTGGGAGCTCATGCTCAGAATGCAGCATCAGGAGGTATAGACAGAAGTAACTAGCAGTACTGAGTGTGGGAGCACATGCTCAGAATGCAGCATCAGGAGGTATAGACAGAAGTAACTAACAGTACTGAGTGTGGGAGCTCATGCTCAGAATGCAGCATCAGGAGGTATAGACAGAAGTAACTCACAGTACTGAGTGTGGGAGCTCATGCTCAGAATGCAGCATCAGGAGGTATAGACAGAAGTAACTAACAGTACTGAGTGTGGGAGCACATGCTCAGAATGCAGCATCAGGATGTATAGACAGAAGTAACTAACAGTACTAAGTGTGGGAGCTCATGCTCAGAGTGCAGCATCAGGAGGTATAGACATAAGTAACTAACAGTACTGAGTGTGGGGGCACATGCTCAGAATGCAGCATCAGGAGGAATAGACAGAAGTAACTAACAATACTGAGTGTGGGAGCACATACTCAGAATGCAGCATCAGGAGATATAGACAGAAGTAACTAACAGTACTTAGTGTGGGAGGTCATGCTCAGAATGCAGCATCAGGAGGTCTAGACAGAAGTAACTAGCAGTACTGACTGTGGGAGCACATGCTCAGAATACAGCATCAGGAGGTATAGACACAAGTAAATCACAGTACTGAGTGTGGGATCTCATGGTCGATGGCAGCATCAAGGAGGTATAACGACCAGAAGTAAACTAAAGAACTGAAGTGTGGAGAGCACATCTCCAACAGCAAGCATCAGGAGGTATACGACGAAGTAACTCACAGTACTGCTGAGCTGTGGGAAGCACATTGCTCAGAATGCAGCATCAGGAAGTATAGACAGAAGTAAACCTAGCAGTACTGAGTGTGGGAGCAAATGCTCAGAATGCAGCATCACGAGGTATAGACAGAAGTAACACACAGTACTATGAGTGGTGGGAGCACAATGCTCAGAATGCAAGCATCAGGGAGGTATAGACCAGACAGTAACGCACAGTACTGAGTGTGGGAGCAAATGCTCAGAATGCAGCATCAGGAGTTATAGACAGAAGTAACTAGCAGTATTGAGTGTGGGAGCTCATGCTGAGAATGCAGCATCAGGAGGTGTAGACAGAAGTAACTAACAGTACTGAGTGTGGGAGCACATCGCTCAGAATGCCAGCATCAGGAGGTCATAGACCGAAGTAAACTAAACAGTACTGAGCTGTGGGAGCACATGGCTCAGATGCAGCAATTCAGGAGGTTGACAAAGTAACTAAAGTAACTGAGTGTGGCGAGCAACATGCTCAAGCATTGCAGCCAGGACGGTAAATAACAGACCAAGAAGAACTAGCATACTGAGTGTGGGACAAGCTGCAGATGCAGCATCAGGAGGTATAAAAAGACAGAAGTAACTAGCATATTGAGTGTGGAGAGCACATTCCAGAATGCAGCATCGGAGGTATAAGACAAGCCACGTACCTCACATACTAACAACAACCGACGATGCATGACGACGTCCATCCGCTCCGCACATCGGCACAGTCAATCAGCAGAGGTATCACAGACACGACAGCACTACTCAACTCAACAGAGTGTGGGAGCTCAATTGGTCAGAATGCAGCTCAGGAGGTAAATACGACAGAAGCTAACATAGCAGATCTGAGTGTCGGGAGCACATCGACTCAGAATGCAGAATACAGAGGTATCACACACCCACAACGACCAAGAAAGTAACATACGCAGTCTAACCACAGAGTGACAAGAGAGCACACATGACATCAGAATGCAGCATCAGAGAGGGTAAATAGACAGCAACGTAACTCACAGTACTGAAGAAGATAGATAGAGACAGAGATGATACAGAAAAATGCAGCATAAGGAGGTATAGACAGAAGTAACTCACAGTACTGAGTGTGGGAGCACATGCTCAGAATGCAGCCTCAGGAGGTATAGACAGAAGTAACTAGCAGTACTGAGTGTGGGGCCACAATTGCTCAAAATGCAGATGTAGGAGGTATCAGACAGAAGTTAACTAACAGTACTGCGTGTGGGAGCACATGCTCAGGATGCAGCATCAGGAGGTATAAACAGAAGTAACTAACAGTACTGAGTGTGGGAGCTCATGCTCATAATGCAGCATCAGGAGGTATAAACAGAAGTAACTAACAGTACTGAGTTGGGAGCTCATGCTCAGAATGCAGCATCAGGAGGTATAGACAGAAGTAACTAACAGTACTGAGTGTGGGAGCACATGCTCAGAATGCAGCATCAGGAGGTATAGACAGAAGTAACTAACAGTACTGAGTGTGGGAGCACATGCTCAGAATGCAGCATCAGGAGGTATAGACAGAAGTAACTAACAGTACTGAGTTGGGAGCTCATGGTCAGAATGCAGCATCAGGAGGTATAGACAGAAGTAACTCACAGTACTGAGTGTGGGAGCACATGCTCAGAATGCAGCATCAGGAGGTATAGACAGAAGTAACTAACAGTACTGAGTGTGGGAGCTCATGCTCAGAATGCAGCATCAGGAGGTATAGACAGAAGTAACTAGCAGTACTGAGTGTGGGAGCTCATGCTCAGAATGCAGCATCAGGAGGTATAGACAGAAGTAACTAAAAGTACTGAGTGTGGGAGCACATGCTGCAGAATGCAGCTCAGGAGTATAGACAGAATTAACTCACAGTACTGAGTGTGGGAGCACATGCTCAGAATGCAGCATCAGGAGGTATAGACAGAAGTAACTCACAGTACTGAGTGTGGGAGCACATGCTCTGAATGCAGCATCAGGAGGTAATAGACAGAAGTAACTAACGAGTAAAAACTGAGTGTGGGAGCTCATGATCAGAATGCAGCATCAGGAGATATAGACAGAAGTAACTAGCAGTACTGAGTGTGGGAGCACATTCTCAGAATGCAGCATCAGGAGGTGTAGACAGAAGTAACTAGCAGTACTGAGTGTGGGAGCATATGCTCAGAATGCAGCATCAGGAGGTATCGACAGAAGTAACTCACAGTACTGAATGTGGGAGCACATGCTCAGAATGCGCATCAGGTGGTATAGACAGAAGTAACTACCAGTACTGAGTGTGGGAGCACATGCTCAGATTGCAGCATCAGGAGGTATAGAAAGAAGTAACTAACAGTACTGAATGTGGGAGCACATGCTCAGAATGCAGCATCAGGATGTATAGACAGAAGTAACTAAAAGTACTGAGTGTGGGAGCACATGCTTAGAATGCAGCATCAGGAGGTATAAACAGAAGTAACTAACAGTACTGGGTGTGGGAGCACATAGATCAGAATGCAGCATCACGGAGGTATAGACAGAAGTAACCAACAGTACTGAGTGTGGGAGGTCATGCTCAGAATGCAGCATCGGGAGGTATAGACAGAAGTAAATCACAGTACTGAGTGTGGGAGCACGTGCTCAGAATGCAGCATCAGTAGGTATAGACAGAAGTAACTATCAGTACTGAGTGTGGGAGCACAAGCTCAGAATGCAGCATCAGGAAGTATAGACAGAAGTAACTAACAGTACTGAGTGTGGGATGCTATGTCAGACTGCACAGCCATCAGCGAGGTATACGATCCGATGTAATCACAGTACTATAGAGTGGTGGAGCACATGCTACAGCAATGCAGCATCAGGCAGGTATAGACAGATAGTAATCTAACAGTATAGGAGTGTGGGAGGCTCATGCTCAGAATGCAGGCATCAGGAGGTATAGGACACGAAGTAACTAGCAAGTACTGAGTTGGGGAGCTCAATGTCAGAAACTGCAGCAATCAGGAGGTAAGATAGACCGACAGTACTCACAAGTATGCGTGTGGGAGCACATGCCAGATTGAAGAGCATGCAGCAGTCAGGAGGTAATAAGGACAGAAGTAACTCACAGTACTGAGTGTGGCAGCACATGCCTCGAATGCACATCAGGAAGGGTATACGACAGAAAGTAACTACAGTACTGAGTGTAGGAGCACATGCTCAGAATCAGCATCAGGAGGTATAGACAGAAGTAACTAACAGTACTGAGTGTGGGAGCTCATGCTCAGAATGCAGCATCAGGAGGTATAGACAGAAGTAACTAACAGTACTGAGTGTGGGAGCTCATGCTCAGAATGCAGCATCAGGAGGTATAGACAGAAGTAACTAACAGTCCTGAGTGTGGGAGCACATGCTCAGAATGCAGCATCAGGAGGTATAGAAAGAAGTAACTAGCAGTACTGAGTGTGGGGGCACATGCCTGTATTCCCAGCTACTTGGGAGGCCTAAGGGAGGAGAATTCCAAGTCCAAAGTCTATCTGCACTACAGAAAGGGTTCAAAGCTAGTCTGGGCAATTCAGTGAGAGCAGTCTCAAGAATAAAAGAAGAAGGGCTGTGTGTAGCTCAGTGGTGGAGTACATGCTCAGAATGCAGCATTAGGAGGTATAGACAGAAGTACCTCACAGTACTGAGTGTGGGAGCACTGCTCAACGAAATGCAGATCAGGAGGTATACGACAGATAAGTAACTCACAGTACTGAGGGTGGGAGCACATGCTCAGAATGCAGCATCAGGAGGTATAGACATAAGTAACTAACAGTACTGAGTTGGGAGCTCATGGTCAGAATGCAGCATCAGGAGTTATAGACAGAAGTAACTCAACAGTAAACTGAGTGTGGGGAGCACTTGCTCAGAATGCCGCATCAGGAGGTATAGACAGAAATAACTCACAGTACTGAGTGTTGGGGAAGCACATGCTAAGAATGCAGCATCAGGAGGTGTAGACAGAAGTAACTAACAGTATGTGAAGTGCTGGGAGCACAAATGCTCAGAATGCAGCACCTCCAGGAAGTATAGACAGAAAGTACTCACAGTATGAGTGTGGGTGCACATGCTCAGAATGCAGCATCAGGAGGTATAGACAGAAGTAACTAACAGTACTGAGTGTGGGAGCACATGCTCAGAATGCAGCATCAGGAGGTATAGACAGAAGTAACTAGCAGTACTGAGTGTGGGAGCACATGCTCAGAATGCAGCATCAGGAGGTATAGACAGAAGTAACTCACAGTACTGAGTGTGGGAGCTCATGCTAAGAATGCAGCATCAGGAGGTATAGACAGAAGTAACTAACAGTACTGAGTGTGGGAGCACATGCTCAGAATGCAGCATCAGGAGGTATAGACAGAAGTAACTAACAGTACTGAGTGTGGGAGCACATGCTTAGAATGCAGCATCAGGAGGTATAGACAGAAGTAACTATCAGTACTGAGTGTGGGAGCTAATGCTCAGAATGCAGCATCAGGATGTATAGACAGAAGTAACTAGCAGTACTGGGTGTGGGACTCATTGGGTTCAGAATGCAGCATCAGGAGTTATGGACAGAAGTAACTAGCAGTATTGAGTGTGGGAGCTCATGGTCATAATGCAGCATCAGGAGGTATAGACAGAAGTAAATCACAGTACTGAGTGTGGGAGCACATGCTAAGAATGCAGCATCAGGAGGTTTAGAACAGGAAGTAACTAACAGTATGAGTGGTGGGAGCACATGCTTAGAATGCAGCATCAGGAGGTGTAGACAGAAGTAACTAGCAGTATTGAGTGTGGGAGCTCATGCTAAGAATGCAGCATCAGGAGGTATAGACCGAAGTAACTAACCAGTATGAGTGTGAGGAGCACATGCTGCAGAATGCAGCATTAGGAGGTATAGACAGAAGTATCTAGCAGTACTGAGTGTGGGGGCACATGCTCAGAATGCAGCGTCAGGAGGTATAGACAGAAGTCACTCACAGTATTGAGTGTGGGAGCACATGCTCAGATTGCAGCATCAGGAGGTATAGACAGAAGTAACTAACAGTACTGAGTTTGGGAGCACATGCTCAGAATGAAGCATCAGGAGGTATAGACAGAAGTAACTAACAGTACTGCGTGTGGGAGCACATGCTCAGAATGAAGCATCAGGAGGTATAGACAGAAGTAACTATCAGTACTGAGTGTGGGAGCTAATGCTCAGAATGCAGCATCAGGAGGTATAGAAAGAAGTAACTAACAGTACTTAGTGTGGGAGCACATTGGCTCAAGTAATGCAAGCAAACATGAGGTATAGAAGAAGTAACTTACAGTACTGAGTGTGGGAGCTCATGATCAGAATGCAGCATCAGGAGATATAGACAGAAGTAACATCACAGCGTACTCCGGAGTGTGGGAGGTCATGCTCAGAATACAGCATCAGGAGGTATAGACACAAGTAACTAACAGTACTGAGTGTGGGAGCTAATGCTCAGAATGCAGCATCACGAGGTATAGACAGAAGTAACTCAGAGTACTGAGTGTGGGAGCACAAGCTCAGAATGCAGCATCAGGAAGTATAGACAGAAGTAACTAAAAGTACTGAGTGTGGGAGCACAAGCTCAGAATGCAGCATCAGGAGGTATAGACAGACAGTAATAACAGTATGATGTGTGTGTGGGAGCACATGCTCAGGATGCAGCATCAGGAGGTATATACAGAAGTAACTAACAGTACGGAGTGTGGGAGCACATGCTCAGAATGAAGCATCAGGAGGTATAGACAGAAGTAACTCACCGTACTGAGTGTGGGAGCTAATGCTCAGAATGCAGCATCAGGAAGTATAGACAGAAGTAACTAAAAGTACTGAGTGTGGGAGCACACATGCTCAGAATGCAGCATCAGGAGTTATAGACAGAAGTAACTAACCGTACTGAGTGTGGGAGCACATGCGCAGAATGCAGCATCAGGAGGTATAGAAAGAAGTAACTCACAGTACTGAGTGTGGGAGCAAATGCTCAGAATGCAGCATCACGAGGTATAGACAGAAGTAACAAACAGTACTGAGTGTGGGAGCTTCATGGCAGAATGCAGCATTCAGGAAGGTAATAGACACAGAAGTAACTAGCAGTACTGAGTGTGGGAGCACATGCTCAGAATGCAGCATCAGGAGGTATAGACAGAAGTAACTAGCAGTACTGAGTGTGGGAGCTCATGCTCAGAATGCAGCATCAGGAGGTATAGACAGAAGTAACTCACAGTACTGAGTGTGGGAGCTCATGCTCAGAATGCAGCATCAGGAGGTATAGACAGAAGTAACTCACAGTACTGAGTGTGGCAGCACATTTGCTCAAGGAATGCAGCATCAGGAGGTATAGAAAGAAGTAACTAACAGTACTTAGTGTGGGAGGTCATGCTCAGAATGCAGCATAAGGAGGTATAGACAGAAGTAACTAGCAGTACTGAGTGTGGGAGCACATGCTCAGAATGCAGCATCAGGAGGTATAGGCAGAAGTAACTCACAGTACTGAGTTGGGAGCTCATGCTCAGAATGCAGAATCAGGAGGTATAGACAGAAATAACTCACAGTACTGAGTGTTGGAGCACATGCTCAGAATGCAGCATCAGGAGGTGTAGACAGAAGTAACTAGCAGTATTGAGTGTGGGAGCACATGCTCACAATGCAGCATCAGGAGGTATAGAAAGAAGTAAATAACAGTACTGAGTGTGGGAGCTCAGGCTCAGAATGCAGCATCAAGGAGGTATAGCAGAAGTAACTCACAGTAACTGTGTGGGAGCACATGTCAGAATGCAGCAATCAGGAGGTAATAGACACAAAAAGAAGTAACACATCAGCAGTCACTGAGTGTGGAGCTCATGCTCAGAATGCAGCATCAGGAGGTATAGGCAGAAGTAACTAACAGTACTGAGTGGGGGAGCACATGCTCAGAATGCAGCATCAGGGGGTATAGAACAGAAGTAACTCACAGTATGAGTGTGGGTGCTTCATGCTCAGAATGCAGCATCAGGAGGTATAGACAGAAGTCACTCACAGTACTGAGTGTGGCAGCACATGCTCAGAATGCAGAATCAGGAGGTATAGACAGAAATAACTCACAGTACTGAGTGTTCGAGCACATGCTCAGAATGCACCATCAGGAGGTATAGACAGAAATAACTCACAGTACTGAGTGTTCGAGCACATGCTCAGAATGCACCATCAGGAGGTATAGACAGAAATAACTCACAGTACTGAGTGTTCGAGCACATGCTCAGAATGCACCATCAGGAGGTATAGACAGAAATAACTCACAGTACTGAGTGTTCGAGCACATGCTCAGAATGCAGCACCAGGAGGTATAGACAGAAGTAACTAACAGTACTGAGTGCGGGAGCACATGCTCAGAATGCGCATCAGGAGGTACTAGACAGAAGTAACTAATAGTACTGAGTGTGGGAGCACATGTTCAGAATGCAGCATCAGGAGTTATAGACAGAAGTAACTAACAGTACTTAGTGTGGGAGGTCATGCTCAGAATGCAGCATCAGGAGGAATAGACAGAAGTAACTCACAGTACTGAGTGTTGGAGCACATGCTCAGAATGCACCATCAGGAGGTATAGACAGAAATAACTCACAGTACTGAGTGTTCGAGCACATGCTCAGAATGCACCATCAGGAGGTATAGACAGAAATAACTCACAGTACTGAGTGTTCGAGCACATGCTCAGAATGCACCATCAGGAGGTATAGACAGAGGTAACTAACAGTACTGAGTGTTGGAGCACATGCTCAGAATGCATCATCAGGAGGTATAGACAGAGGTAACTAACAGTACTGAGTGTTGGAGCACATGCTCAGAATGCATCATCAGGAGGTATAGACAGAGGTAACTAACAGTACTGAGTGTGGGAGCACATGTTCAGAATGCAGCATCAGGAGTTATGGACAGAAGTAACTAGCAGTACGGAGTGTGGGAGCTCATGCTCATAATGCAGCATCAGGAGGTATAGACAGAAGTACCTCACAGTACTGAGTGTGGGAGCTCAATAAGTGCTCAGAAATGCAGCATCAGAGGTATAGACCAGAAGTAACAACGTACCTTGAGTGTGGGAGCCATCTCAGAATGCAGCACAAGGAGGTATAATGACAGAAGTAACTAACGTACTGAGTGGGGAGCTCATGCTACAAAATGCAGCATCAGGAGGTATAGACGGAAGTAACTCACAGTAAACTGAGTGTGGGAGCTCATGTTCAGAATGCAGCATCAGGAGGTATTGACAGAAGTAACTAGCAGTACTGAGTGTGGGAGCACATGCTCAGAATGCAGCATCAGGAGGTATAGACAGAAGTAACTCACAGTACTGAGTGTGGGAGCTCATGCTCAGAATGCAGCATCAGGAGGTATAGACAGAAGTAACTAACAGTACTGAGTGTGGGAGCACATGCTCAGAATGCAGCATCAGGAGGTATAGACAGAAGTAACTAACAGAACTGATGCTGGGAGCTCATGCTCAGAATGCAGCATCAGGAGGTATAGACAGAAGTAACTAGCAGTACTGAGTGTGGGAGCACATGCTCAGAATGCAGCATCAGGAGGTATAGACAGAAGTAACTAACAGTACTGAGTGTGGGAGCACATGCTCAGAATGCAGCATCAGGAGGTATTGACAGAAATAACTCACAGTACTGAGTGTGGGAGCACATGCTCAGAATGCACCATCAGGAGGTATAGACAGAAGTACCTCACAGTACGAGTGTGGGAGCCAGCTCAGATGTCAGCATAAGGAGGTATAGACAGAAGTAACTAGCAGTATTGAGTGTGGGAGCACATGCTCAGAATGCAGCATCAGGAGGTATAGAAAGAAGTAACTAACAGTACTTAGTGTGGGAGGTCATGCTCAGAATGCAGCATCAAGAGGTATACGACAGAGTAACTTCACAAGTACTGAGTGTGGGAGCCACATGCTCAGATGACAGCATCTAGGAGGTAACGACAGAATACCTACAGTACTGACGTGTGGGAGCTCAACTTCTGCAGATGCAGCATCAGGAGGTATAGACAGAAGTAACTCCCAGTACTGAGTGTGGGAGCATCACATGCTCAGAATGAAGCATCAGGAGGTATAGACACAAGTAAATCACAGTACTGAGTGTGGGAGCACATGCCCAGAATGCAGCATCAGGAGGTATAGACAGAAGTACCTAACAGTACTGAGTGTGGGAACACATGCTCAGAATGCAGCAATCAAGGAGGTATAGACAGAGGTAACTAACAGTACTGAGTGTTGGAGCACATGCTCAGAATGCAGCATAAGGAGGTATAGACAGAAGTACTCACAGTACTGAGTGGATGGAGACATGCTCAGAATGCAGCATCAGGGGGTATAGACAGAAGTAACTCACAGTACTGAGTGTGGGAGAACATGCTCAGAATGCAGCATAAGGAGGTATAGACAGAAGTATCTAATCAGTACTGAGTGTGGGAGATCATGCTCAGAATGCAGCATCAGGAGGTATAGAAAGAAGTAACTAACAGTACTTAGTGTGGGAGGTCATGCTCAGAATACAGCATCAGGAGGTATAGACAGAAGTAACTAAAGATACTCGAGTGTGGGAGCACAAGTGCTCAGAAATGCAGCATCAGAGAATGGTATTTAGACAGAAGTAACTAACTAGCTGGAGCTGTGGGAGACACATGCTCAGAATGCCGATCCAGGAGGTATATGGACAGAAAGTAACTCACAGACTGAGTTGTGGGAGCACATGCTCAGAATGCAGCATCAGGAGTTATAGACAGAAGTAACTAACAATACTGAGTGTGGGAGCACATACTCATAATGCAGCATCAGGAGGTATATACAGAAGTAACTAACAGTACTAAGTGTGGGAGACACAGCTGCAGAAATGCAGCATCAGGAGTATATGACAGAGTAACTAACAGTGATGAGTGTGGAAGCACATGCTCAGAATGCAGCATCAGGGGGTATAGACAGAAGTAACTCAGAGTACTGAGTGTGGGAGCACATTCTCAGAATGCAGCATCAGGAGGTATAGACAGAAGTAACTATCAGTACTGAGTGTGGGAGCACGTGCTCAGAATGCAGCATCAGGATGTATAGACAGAAGTAACTAATAGTACTGAGTGTGGGAGCACGTGCTCAGAATGCAGCATCAGGATGTATAGACAGAAGTAACTAATAGTACTGAGTGTGGGAGCACGTGCTCAGAATGCAGCATCAGGATGTATAGACAGAAGTAACTAATAGTACTGAGTGTGGGAGCACACGCTCAGAATGCAGCATCAGGAGGCATAGACAGAAGTAACTAACAATACTGAGTGTGGGAGCACATACTCATAATGCAGCATCAGGAGGTATAGACAGAGGTAACTAACAGTACTGAGTGTTGGAGCACATGCTCAGAATGCATCATCAGGAGGTATAGACAGAGGTAACTAACAGTACTGAGTGTTGGAGCACATGCTCAGAATGCATCATCAGGAGGTATAGACAGAGGTAACTAACAGTACTGAGTGGGGGAGCACATGCTCAGAATGCAGCATCAGGAGGTAAAAGAGATAACTCAAGTTACTGAGTGTGGGGGGAGCACATCCTCAGAATGCAGCATCAGGAGGTATAGACAGGAGTAACTAACAGTACTGAGTTTGGGAGCACATGCTCAGAATGCAGCATCAGGAGGTATAGACAGAAGTAAGTAGCAGTACTGAGTGTGGGAGCAAATGCTCAGAATGCAGCATCACGAGGTATAGACAGAAGTAACAAACAGTACTGAGTGTGGGAGCTCATGCTTCGAATGGCATCAAGGAGGTATAGACAGAAGTAACTTACAGTACTGAGTGTGGGAGGTCATGCTCAGAATGCAGCATCAGGAGGTATAGACAGAAGTAACTCACAGTACTGAGTGTGGGAGCACATGCTCAGAATCCAGCATCAGGAGGTATAGACAGAAGTAACTAACAGTACTGAGTGTGGGAGCACATGCTCAGAATGCAGCATCAGGAGGAATAGACAGAAGTAACTCACAGTACTGAGTGTGGGAGCATATGCTCAGAATGCAGCATCAGGAGGTGTAGACAGAAGTAACTAGCAGTAACTGCGTGTGGGAGCTCATGCTCAGAATGCAGCATCAGGAGGTATTGACAGAAGTACACTAGCAGTACTGAGTGTGGGAGCTCATGCTCAGAATGCAGCATCAGGAGGTATAGACAGAAGTAACTCACAGTACTGAGTGTGGGAGCACATGCTCAGAATGCAGCATCGGGAGGTATAGTCAGAAGTAACTAACAGTACTGAGTGTGGGAGCTCATGCTCAGAATGCAGCATCAGGAGGTATAGACAGAAGTAACTAACAGTACTGAGTGTGGGAGCACATGCTCAGAATGCAGCATCAGGAGGTATAGACAGAAGTAACTCACAGTACTGAGTGTGGGAGCACATGCTCAGAATGCAGCATCAGGATGTATAGACAGAAGTAACTAACATTACTGAGTGTGGGAGCACATTCTCAGAATGCAGCATCAGGAGTTATAGACAGAAGTAACTCAAAGTACTGAGTGTGGGAGCACATTCTCAGAATGCAGCATCAGGATGTATAGACAGAAGTAACTAACATTACTGAGTGTGGGAGCTCATGTTCAGAATGCAGCATCAGGAGGTATAGACAGAGGTAACTAACAGTACTGAGTGTGGGAGCACATGCTTAGAATGCAGCATCAGGAGGTATAGACAGAAATAACTCACAGTACTGAGTGTGGGAGCACATGCTCCGAATGCGAATCAGGAGATATAGACAGAAGTAACTAACAGTATTGAGTGTGGGAGCTCATGCTCAGAATGCAGCAACAGGAGGTATAGACAGAAGTAACTAGCAGTAATGAGTGTGGGGCAATGCTGCAGATGCAGCATCAGGAGGTAAAGACAGAAGTACTAACATTACTGAGTGTGGGAGCTCATGCTCAGAATGCAGCATCCGGAGGTATAGACAGAAGTAACTAACAGTACTGAGTGTGGGAGGTCATGCTCAGAATGCAGCATCAGGAGTTATGGACAGAAGTAACTAGCAGTATTGAGTGTGGGAGCACATGCTCAGAATGCAGCATAAGGAGGTATAGACAGAAGTAAATAACAGTACTGAGTGTGGGAACACATGCTCAGAATGCAGCATCAGGAGGTGGAGACAGAGGAGCCCCGGGACTTGCTGAATGGCCAGCCTAGCCAAGTCATGAAATCCAGGTTCAAAAGGTAAGGTGGAGAATGTGATGGCCAATCCTGGTTGTCGGTTTGACTGGACAGGAGATTAACTGAAATGAGAGAGGCCTTCTTGATTGGATCCCTTGAAGCTAGAAGGCCCGCCCTAAATGTGGGCGTCACCGTCCAATGGCAGCCCATGGAAAGGCCAGGGCAGGAGGGAGCTCTCCTCTTTTGTCTGCTTGCCTTCTCATTCACTGGTGAGTCTCGATGCTGCCACCAGCATCTTCAGATTCCAGTGTAGACTGAAGACTGGCAGACCTCCAGGAATCCCTCAGGCCTTCAGCGCCAGATTGGAACTGCTGAGACATCCAGCATCATGGACTGAGCAACTACTGATGTCTTAGCCTGTCTACCCAGGGCAGTGCAGTCAGGGCTACTCAGGTTCTATCCAGTAAGTTAGTCCAATAAATCCATATTTATTTTATTAGCTCTGTTTCTTTAGAGAACCCCCACTAATACAGAGAGCAATTGAGGAAGACACCAGACATCAACCTGTACACACACACACACACACACACACACACACACATGCACAGTTGGGAAACATTCCAACTCTAGCAGATCCACACCCCCCTACTAGGAAGCCTGTTCTCCAGGGAGCACTGAAATATTCCTGGGCCTCTCTTTCCCTTTCCTTCTCTGTCGTCAAAACCACAGACACAGCAAGTATGCTGCACTTAGAGTCATTTCTTCCTGGGTTGAGATGGGCTCTAAAGATGGTACGAGCCAAACGAGAAAACACTGGAGAGAGCGGACCAGAGCCCCAGACAGCGAGAGAAGAGAAGCTGTCAGAGTAGGCTGCCAGATTGGGCAGCCAAGATTTCCAGGCCCGTGGGAGTGAATTGTCACTGTTGAGAGACACTAGACACTAGTGGGTTTCCCGGAAGGTGACAGTAGGCAGCTGGGCACTAGACAGACTCAGTGGTCCAGGCTGGAAGGCAGCCACAAGACCTACGGAAGTGTAACCAACCTGGGCTGCATTCACTGCCAAAACTTCAGCTCCAACTTGCTGTGCTTCACCACAGCTACTGGCTGGTCTTATTCAGCCTCATCCCTGCCATCAGGTGGTTACGTCTCAACCATCCCACCCTCTAGATCCTGCATCTGCTGGTTACCTCTCAACCATCCCACCCTCTAGTTCCTGTATCTACTGGTTACCTCTCAACCATCCCACCCTCTAGTTCCTGCATCTGCTGGTTACATCTCAACCATCCCACCCTCTAGTTCCTGTAGTTCACAGGGCCTCTACCTCCATCAAGCCCTCCTCACCTTCTGAGATTCATACTTGGGGTTCCCTCTCTCCTAAGCCTTAGCCTGAGAGCCCCAATTCAACTTCAGTGTTCACCACACATGCCAGCTCTTTTAGACCCTCTGTGACGCTGTCATCCTCGACTCTGCTGGCCCTCACCTGCCATTTGCCCCTCAGGAGCTCTATTATCCCATTAGGTCCCTCCCAGGGGCACGTTTTCCACTCACATACCTGGAAGTACCACAGTGCTGGTCAGATAAGGAGGGATGGGAGGGGGACCAGTGGGGCTCGGGAACTCAGCTGGCCTGCAGCCTGGGAACCTCAGAGGATGGATGAGCAGAGTGAGGCAGGGCAACAGAGGCACCTCAGGGAGTGAGACCTTGCTGTGCCTCTCCCTGCCTTCATCGCTTGCTGATTTGTGAGTGTGGGTGAGCTCTCGACCCCTCCCTCCACTTGGGACAGTCTCCCTTCTGAGACTCTGAGCAGGCAGCACTCCTCTCTCCCTTTTCTGTTCTCACTGTTAGTACAAAACACACAGAAATTCCAGGGGCCAGAGTCTGTTGGCAGTGACACCTGCCCATCCTGGTGGGCTCTGTGACTAGGGTGAGAGAAGAATGGGGTGTGCCAACCCATGAGCTGTCCTCATCAGAATCCAGAGCCTCAAAGGAAAGCCTTTGTAAATGCCAACATAGAGTTCCCAAGTAAACTGAGGTTTCAGACAGATAAGGCATCATGGGCAGTATTGCTATGAAATATGAAAATCCATGATTTTCCTTACACAGCATCTGTTTGACCTGGGACCCCTCTGAAGGGCCCTGGCCTGCTTTCCACAGGCTCAGAGTGCTGGTCATACCGTGACAGGCAGGCACTTTATTCCATAGGCCCATGGACATAGGAACCTTGAGTTCAACCCTATGCAGCCACAAGACTCATGAGAACCTCTCCTCCCATCCAGTCCTTTCCTTTTCTCCTCCTTCAGGAGCTTGGCCTCAAGTCCCCACCCAAAGCTCATGATAGTGTTTCATTTTATAATTGAGTGAGTGCTCTGCAGCTGAACCTTCCTTGTTCAGGAGGCTGCAGGGGTTTTTGGTCAAGCTGCGACCATCTCCCCTTGATCCAGTCATCACCTCTTCTCCGTGTCAGTCAAGCTGTTGACTGAATGCATGTATATATATATCATATATATATATATATATCATATCATGTATGTATATGATATATATATGATATATATATCATATATATATCATATACATACATGCTGTATGAAGGTCATGTCCACCAATATGTGCCTGCATGCACATCAGTCAAACTATTGACTAAACACATACACATCATGAACATACAGATGCCTACATCCACTCATATGCAGACATGTGCCTATACTATATGCACTCGAATCAGGCTATTGACTAAATACATGTATGCATTCACATACACACACTTACTCACAAGCCCTCATGTTCAGACACATGCTGAAATGCACAGGTCCACATGCAAACATGCGTACACACATGTACATATGCATGTGCACATCGATATGCACCCCCTGGAACTTTACACTTAGTAAAGTCAGAAGCCACATGGTGAGCTCATGAAACCGGAAGTGCAGACAGGAAATGGCTCAAGCCCTGGCAACACTGTGCTGATCGCAGTGCCCTGGACAGTCTACCTGGGTACCACTGGTTGCATGACAGGCCTGTGGGTGATGAGGGAGTCCCTTAAATGACTACTCCCAAAGCCCTAGAGGAGGAGACTTGTGGGGAGAAAGGTCACGGGGCACCTCCTAAAGTTCTGACATTCTGGTCCAGGAGGGACCTGACATTCTATTCTGCATTTCGGTTTATTTGTTTTGAACTTTTAAATCCCATAGGGGATTTTTTTCATGAGAGTCTGGAAACTGTTGTCCTTAGACCTGGCCTGATAGCTCAGTGGTTCCTGTGACAAAAAGCAGGCATACTTCGCTCTGCTTGTCCGCAGGGCAGAAGGTGGCAGGATGGGGTCAGCTTCAGGAAGTTCTGGCCCTCCAGCTGCAGCTGTGAGAGACTCTGCCTCAAGGTGGCCAGCAGCCGAGAGAGACTGACCTGGGTTAGCAGAGAGCTCACCCTGCCCTCCATTTCCTCCTACTCCCTGGAAAACATAACACAGTACATAGAAGGAAAACACAGAAAACAGAGCTGCAAAGTCCATCTTTCTACACCACCCTCCTGTGTCATTGGAGGAGACTGTGACTGGAATACCCAAGGGTATTAGCAAATGCTTTAATACACAGACAGCGGCTCCTAGGCCCAAGCCCAGATCAGGGGAGAGAAGCCTGTGCTGAACTGAACCCTATTCCCTGAAGGCTTGTGAGTGTGACCTCCTTTTGTGAGAGTCCTTGCAGATATGACTGAATTAGAATGGGTCTAGCTGGGCTGCAGGGGTCCTGACAGCTGGAGTAATCTTAAGGCGAGATTTGAAGGCTCAGACACACAGCGAGATACCATGTGAAGAGGGTATTTTGGAGCATGTGGAAGGGATCCCTCCCTGGAGTCTCTGGAGAATGTCCTGCTGTCATGGCTCCTGACTTCCTGGCCTCTGGAACAGGAGGGGATGCGTTTCTTCTGCCTTAAGCCAAACCAGTGTGGTGCTTCCTTATGTCGGTCACAGGAAACAAACACATGGCCCTTCAGAAACAAAGCAGTCATGATCAGCTTCCACATAGGGTCTGTTAGCCAAGTGACCCAGAAAATGAAGGGCTAAAATTGGCACATCTGATAACAGGCAGCTGAGATCTAAGCTCGTATTTATATATGTAGACATATCTGAGCCTCAGGCCAGGTAGGGGCCACAGTGATGGACTGAGTCACAAGAAAAAATAAATCTTCAAAGTTCAGGAAGAACTGCATGGCAATAAGGGACTCCCAAGTGACCATGCTGGAGACACCTGCAACTGGAACTTCTAGAGAAGTGTCCTAGCTCTATTCTGTTGTTGAGATAAAATAGCCTAACCAAAAGCAACTTAGCAGAAGAAAGGGTTGATTTGACTTACACTTCCAGGTCACAGTCTATCACTGATGGAAGTCAAGGCAGAAACTCAAGCAGGTACTTGAAATGCAAACGATGGGAAATGTTACATTGCAGGCTTGCTGGCTCTCCTATACATTCCAGGACCCACAGTAGGCTAGGTTCTCCTACATTAACAAGTAAAAATCCCCCACAGACATACCCCCAGGCCAATTGGATCTAGGCACTCCATCAATCAAGGCACAGCTCTAGGCTGTGCCAACCTAGGGCCTTACGTGGTGGGGCACGCCTTTAATCCTAGCACTTGGGAGGCAGAGGCAGGAGGATCTTTGTGATTTCAAGACCAGCCTGGTCTACAGAGTGAGTTCCAGGACAGCTGGGGCTATAGGGAGACCCTGTCCCGAAAAGACCAAAAAAAATAAAAAATAAAAAATAAAAAAAAAAAATAACCTAAGTAGTATATTAGATATAAAAATTGAGATTTTTTTTTTTAAAGCAGAGAAAAATCCATGGCCTAAATTGGCTAATTCTATGAAATATTACAGAGTGAAATAATATCAATTTGACAACATTTATTTAGAAATTACAGCATTTTTCAACTTGTGAAGCCAATATTAGGTGTGAGGGGCTGGGGTAGCACCTCAGGGTGTTACCTGCACCCAGCACATGCAGGGAATAAACTCATACACACAAAGGAATAATAAAAAATGTGTATCATACTCAATGTTGAAAAAGACTGAAATGTTTTTCCTTTTAAGATTGGGAACATGATGCAGACCCACCTCCCCTTTCCTTCTTGCCTCCAAAGCAAATAAAAAATAATAGCAATAGCAAGAAAAAAAAATGAAGTATAGCTTGGAAAGCAAGATATAAAACGTCTTTGGGCTGGAGAGATGGCTCAGTGGTTAAGAGCACCTACTGCTCTTGCAGAGGACTGGGGTTCGATTCCCAGCACCCACATGGCAGCTAAGAACCNGAGTGTGCTACCTGGTCCTGCTGGGCGGGGCGCACAGCTCGGAGTTACAGGATGAGGCAGGGCTTACTGAAGGCTGGTGTACAAGAATGTCCTCCCAGTCAGACAGATACTATCTTCCAGAGCTCAGCTTTGCCTGCTTTCCAAAGATTATCACAGCCTGGCTTATTGGCTGTTGAAGCACTCCCCACTCCTCCTCCACCCCCACCCCACCCCCACCCCACCACCTGCAGCACAGAAGGAGGGACATTGAGAATCCCAGGACCCTCACCAGAATATCTAGTCACACCTCCCAATCCCTGGTAGGAAATTCCGTCCTATTTGCATGTGGCCTTTGGGAGGGGCAAGAATTTATAGGCTGGAGAAGACTAAGGGAGGGGCCTCCATTTCTGCAGCTTGGGAAAGTCATCATTAGGTAAAGACTTTGTGGTGTAGCCTCAGAGGGGACAACCCACACACCTATAAGTACCTGATAACACACTGCTCTGTCAGTAAGCTAATAAACTCTTTGGGTCCCCAAGGTAAAGTTTGTTGGAATCATACCTCTGTTTGTTGTTGGGACCTTTGGAAGAGGGGTTGATATTGTTTATATTCCCTGCTCAGGGAAGAAGTTTTAGTAACTACTGGCCACTCCCTAGTCTTCTCCAGGAACAACCCACACAGAGAAAGCTCCTGGCAGGGCTATCATGGTGGTACAGGACTGTTGGCGAGCAACACCAGCATGACCAGACTGGAAGCCAGTTCACATTGTAGCTGCAATGTTGGAGATTGGCAGGAAGGGCAGTGGACAACGTGGGCAGTGGACAACATGATGCTCCATTCTTCCTACAAATACCTCATTGCCTTCGATTTATACAGAAAAAGCTCAGCAACTCCTGCCTCCACCACCCAATCTTCTCTGGAACACCGTACCCTCAATTCATGAAATGCTTTGACCCAGATCCTTCAGTAAAAACAAAAATATCCCTGATTTAATCCCTGTCTTCACAGAGATTATCTGTTCTGCTCCATGCTCTGCTCTAAAAATGGCCAGTTCTGTTATAACACGGGACAAAATGAGCCCGTATTAACTTAAACAGTAGGTGAGGATTTTGAGGACAGATCAAAACAAGACTTGGGATCCCTACCAACAGCACCTATCTCCCTGCCTGTGATGGTCATCACTGTGTGTCTACAGCTGCTAGCTCTGTGCTTACAGATATCTGACTACTAGTCAGATCAGGGGTTCAGGTGGAAATATTTTCACAGATACTTCTGGTCCTGTGGGTTTACCTGTAAGTGAAAACGAGTTGTTCAGTGCACACCCCACTGAACAGGAATGCTTGAGTGGTGGAAGGGTGGCAGAGGGACTGCAGAATTCAAGCATCAAGGGCTGAGGAGATGACTCAGTAAAGTGCTTGATGCCCAAGCATAGGACCTGAGTTCAGATCTCCAGAAGCCTTGTTAAAAAGATGGGGACGGCCGGGCGTGGTGGCGCATGCCTTTAATCCTAGCACTTGGGAGGCAGAGGCAGGCGGATCTTTGTGTCTTTGTGGGTTCAAGGCCAGCCTGGTCTACAGAGTGAGTTCCAGGACAGCTGGGGCTACAGGGAGACCCTGTCTTGAAAAGACCAAAATATAAATAAATTTAAAAAAATAAAAAAAATAAAAAGATGGGGACAGCCAGTATACCTGTGCTGGAGGGGTGGAGGCAGACAGGACCCTAGAGCTCACTGGCCAGCCAGCTGAGCTGAAGAGCTGAGCTCCAGGTTCAGAGAATGGCCCTGTCTCAAAAAAGTAGGTCTAGAATTACAGACAACAGCAAATGTCATCCTCTGGCCTGCACACACACACACACACACACACACAAACCTACAGGCACATGTGCATGCATCCATGAATGAGTATATACAACACATACACACACACACACACACACACACACACGAGCCTATAGGCACATGTGCATGCATCCATGAATGAGTATATACAACACACTCACACACACACACACACACACACACACACGAGCCTACAGGCACATGTGCATGCATCCACGAATGAGTATATACAACACATACACACACAAACACACACACACACACAGCCTACAGGCACATGTGCATGCATCCATGAATGAGTATATACAACACACACACACACACACACACACACACACGAACCTACAGCACATGTGCATGCATCCATGAATGAGTATATACAACACACACACCAAAGAGAGGGAGAGACAGAAAGAGAAAAGGGAGAGACAGAGAGATAAAAATCAAAAGCAGAACATGGGGAAATAAACTCAGAGGGTTGGAAAGCAAAGCCACATAGCAGGCACGAAGGCTTTGTCCAAGAAGCAAGAGCTGAGCTCTCAGTGTTGGTCTTCCAGGATCCAAGCTCCAGGAGGCGTGGCAAGCTGACCACACAGGAATGAGTCATTCACTCTGTCACCCAGACATCACGTGGGCCAGGCTGAGTCAATCTCCCATCTAAATATCAGTGCAGAACTCAGAGCTTTTCCCAGCACAAGCCCTGCGTCAGCTGTGGAGTAGTCCGAGTTTCCTCACCTCTGACTTGCTGCTTCTTTCTGCCCAGAGGGCTCCTCCACTGGTCACCAGACGCAAACAGGATCCCACAAAGGTAAGAGCAGTTGGGGCAGGGCTCAAATGAAAGGCAGGTGGCTGCCTGCCGCAGAGAGCTAGCTCAAAAGCATGGACTTCTGCTGCACAGTTTAAGGACCTCACCCACAAGCACAGTGCATTGTCTTTCCCAGAAAAGTGCTCCAAGGAGCCCTGAGAGTCCCAAGCAGGCTGCATATGATTTCCTGGCTGTCTCACAATTACTCCACAGTTCAAAATGGCTGTGGATCGTACCATTGTACTCCTGATCTGCTAGCATACGGGAAGACACACAGGCAAGGTTTCCTGCTTGTCATGGTGGGAATATGAACTCACCTGGGAAGCCTTCATGTTTGAACATTTGGTCCTCAGATTGTGGCGCTGTTTTAAAAGGTTGAGGAACTTTAACAGGGGAAGCCTTACGAAGGGACCTCCATCACTGGATGTGTGCCTTGAGGTTCTGTAGCCCTGCCCCACTTGCTGTCAGCTCTCCACTTCCTGACTCCACACATAATGTGACAGCAGTCTCACTCCTGCCCCCGTGCTTTCCCCAAAACTAAGCAGAAACAAACCCTTCCTTCCTTCAGTTGCTTCTTGTCAGGTATTCGGTCACAGCAAGGAGAAAAGCACCCACTACAAATGCCTGTGGTCTGGCTGTTGAATATCCTCCAGAGGCCCCAGGGTTGTGTCGCAGGGCAGTGATGGAACTTTAGGATGTGGAGCCTAGTGCAAGGTACCTGTGTTATTAATAGCAAATCCTCCACAGGGATGGCTTGCTACCCAGGCCGGCGCTGGGCACTTTGCTTTTGCTCTGCCACCCGTTCTGCTATTCACCTGCCCCCCCCACCAGAGTCTAAAAGAAATGGATCCACCTAGCTATGGATGAGAATCTCTTACAACTTCTTTATTCATATGACTTAGTTATTTCAGGTATTTTGTTTTAGGCACAGAAAACTGACTCCATTCCTGCCTAGCTGCCACTTTGAACCAATTGTAGGCAGCAGCTCTGTGATACTTACTGCTCAGAACTGTCAAGGAAATCAGGTGATGCTGTGATTATAATAGAAGCAATAGGATCAAGAAACAATAGGGACTTCCTCAAACATGGAGACTCAGATCCCAGGGAAAACCAGACATCTGTGTGTCTGTGAATGCTTAAGAGGGTGCCTGGCATTTATATGGGCTATGCTTATTATGATTACACCCATAAATGTAGTGTAGCATGACCAACAGTGAGCAGCTCCACAGTCCTTTGTTACTTGCAGGGATTCCATTCCAAGACCTCAGTACATGCCTGAAAGGCAGATTGTACCGAACTCTGCACAAACTCTGCGTCCTCTGTACCAGAGCTCAGTGTGTCAGCATGAATTGTTCTCCTTATTGTTCTAGTTTGCTTTCACATTGCTGTGATAAAAACACTGGCCAATACCAACTTGGGAAGAAAAGGTTTTATCTATCTCACATCTCCTGGGTCACAGTTCATTACTAAGGGAGCCCAAGGTAGGAACTCAAGGCAGGAACCTGGAAGCAGGAGCTGAAGCACAGGCCATGGAGAAAGGCTGCTTATTGGTTTGCTCCTGGGGCCCATGATCAACCTGCTTTCTTATAGAATGCAGAACAACCTGCTCAGAGGTGGCACTACCCACAGTGCGGTGGGGTCTCCCACATCACTCAATAATCAAAAAGTACCCTGCAGACATGGCCACAGCTCAGTCCAGTGGAGGCAATTCCCCAGTTGAGGCTCCTTCAACCCAGGTGTGTCAAGTTGACACTGAAGCTGTCCAACACACTTACTCTCTTGGCTTTTTATCTCTCTTTGTAGAAGAAGCCCTCTGTGGTTTCTCGTTGGCACATGTGAATGGCTGACATCATCACTCTAGGACTTTGGGGCCATGGTTATGTAAACTGTTAATGGAACATGGGCACCTTGATTCCATGATGGTTGCTAGAATAACCCAGAGGGGTGCTGTGTGACTGTGGGTAGGGAGAGCATATAGCACTAATGTGTTGGGCAGAAGAATGAGTCACACCACAGTCAGGGATGGAATAGGATGATGTAAGATTACATCATATAGGAGTGCACAGAGTACCGGGGCATGGAATAAACAGGCATACCCCCCCCCCGAAGGAGTGTCTAAGTGTATTCTTTGGAGAGCCTTCAGATCAGAAAGGGAAGAGTGAGTTAGACTTCCAATAGAAAGCCTAAAATGTAGACAAGTCAACACTCCATAAGCAAGGATAAAAAACAAATCAAATAAACAAACAAATAATGAAGGCATCTGAAGGAGGCAAGCAAAGCAGTGAAGAGGCATTTGGGATTTGCGTTGGAATACAAGCAAAGAGAAACTCACATGCCAGGGACACAAAGAAGGGACAACATGGGAAAGGTGCAGGATAATTCCACACCAAGCTCTACAAACCCTGTGGGAGATTCCTACAGTGGGATCCCCCTAGGGATGGCCCAGAACACAGATCTTAGAGGAAAAACTGTGGACATATTCAAAGAAATCAAAGAGTATAAAGAACAAGTCAGAGAACTAAGGAGAGAGAATGAAAAACTCAAGAAGGACCTAGAGAGAGAGAATGACAAACTCCAGAAGGACGTGGAAACATTGAAAAGATCCCATGTTGAAAAAGAAAAAGAAACCAACCAGTGAAGCAAAGAGCTACAGGAGGAGACTGAGACATTCCAAAAGGAAATGGAAATACTAAAGAAATCACAAGATGAAATGAAAAAGGAAGTCAAACACTCATCCAATCCAAAGAGGGAAAGAAAGGGAGAAGGCCTCAGAAGAAGAATGGAAGAAGCAGAACAAAGAATATCAGACCTGGATAACAACACAGAACAACTAAAAAAAAAAAAAAAAAAAAAAAAAAAAAAAAAAAAAAAAAAAAAAAAAAAAAAAAAAAGTGGAACAACCAGGAATCTGTGGTGGGACACCATTGAAAAGATCAAACCCTCCTGCATCATAGGAATTAGAGGAAAGGGTAAGGAATCCCAAGACAATGGTTACTGAAGATCTTTCAACAGATTATGTATGGAAAATGTTCCCCAGAGACAATCTAAAAAAAGGGACAAACCCTACAATATCAAGAAAGACATAGACTTGCAAAACAGAAAGATAATGAAAAGAAACTCCACATCCTATATCGTAGTTAAAATTCTAGATGCCAAAAACTAAGACAAAATCCTGAAATGCCTCAAGAGAAAAAAACAACAGGTTACATGTAAAGGGAAACCCATCGAATTAATAACGACTTTTCAGTGCAAACTATGAAAGCAAGAAAGAACGTGGAGCAAAGCAATTCCCAGTGTTAAAGGACTATAGATGCCAACCCAGGTGACTTATATCCACAAAAAATGTCAATTCTAGTTGAAGGAGAGAGGAAAAATCTTCCAGACATAAATAAAAGATGAAGTAATACAAGTCTGGCCGGGCGTGGTGGTACAAGCCTTTAATCCCAGCACTCAGGGGCAGGGTAGGTGGATCTCTGTGGGTCAAGGCCAGGCCTGGGTCTACAGACGCGATACTTCGCAGGACAACGCTGTGTCACTAAAAGGGAGATCCTGCCTCAAAAATACCAAAAAAAAAAAAAAGAATGCAAGGTTAAGAACATATGAATTGCTTATTTCTTGAATTGTTTACTTGGTCTTTTTAGATCATCATTGATGATAGGTAACTGGGCTGTGAAGGTGGATTTGAGGACAGGGGGAACGACTGTGGTAAGCACTATGAGCCAGGTAAGATGGAAAGTTCACTGCAGGGCTGGAGAGATGGCTCAGTGGTTAAGAGGACTGGCTGCTCTTGCAAAGAACCTGGGTTCGATTCCCATCACCTACATGGCCACTAACAACTGTCTGTAACTGCAGTTACAGGGGAACCCATCGCTGCCGTCTTCTGACCTCTGAGACATTGCACACTGTGCTGGACAGTGTTAGTGTCAACTTGACACACCTGGGCTGAGGGAGCCTCAATTGGGGAACTGGCTCCATTGGATTGGCCTGTGGCCGCATCTGTGGAGTATTGTCCTGATGGTCGAGCAGTGTGGAAGGGCCCAGCCCACAATGAGTGGTACCACCCTGGGCAGGTGGTTGTGTACTGTATAAGAAGGCAGGCTGGGCATGAGCCAGGGGAGCAAGCCAGTGAACAGCATTCCTCCATGGCCTGTGCTTCAGCTCCTGCCTCCAGGTTCCTGCCCTGAGTTCCTGCCTTGGGCTCCCTAAGTGATGAACTGTGATCCAGGGGATGTGAACTGAATAAACCCTTTCCTCCCCAAGTTGGTGTTGGTCAGAGTGTTTTGTCACAGCAATGGAAGACAAACTACAACACACAACATAGGTGCACTTAGACACATTCAGGCAATACACTCATATATACAAAATAAAAAAATACTTTTTTAAGTTAACTGCACATTTTGATTTACTTCATCCTCAAAATACACTCATATATACAAAATACACTCATATATACAAAATAAAAAAATACTTTTTTAAGTTAACTGCACAGTTTGATTTACTTCATCCTCAAAATTCACCAAGTCTAGAAGATCGAGTGAGTTTCCAGGTCACACAGCTCCTCATGAAGTGACTGAGCAGGCAGTGAGCTAGCTGCATGAATTGCCCTGGGAAACATTTCCTGACTTGCTCTGCAAACATCAGCACCCTGCTCTGAAGCATGAGCCAGATATGCGATGCAAATACTTCAAGTTAACATCATGACATCACTGAGCAAGGTCAGGAAAGGACTGGCCTACAGTGTTATAATGTTACTTCAGGACATTTTATCACAGCATGATTTGTGCTTCTACATTGCCGATGCCATAAGCTTCAGTAGCCTAAAGACCTCAGATATATGATATAGCCAAACCATTAGAGTTTCGTAAGATTTGAATTTTTTTTCACCTTCATTTTTAGCCTGGTTTATTTAATTGAAAGTTCCTCCTCTTAATCTTGAATACTTGTCAGATATAACCACTAGCTTGTAAAACTCCTGGCAATGTAACAATTGGCTCTTGTGACCCAGTACAAGCTGACTTTGACCTCCACCACCTGGACCAGCTTCACAAACAATTGAAAATTACGTAGGAAGAGCGTACATGTGCACGTAAAACACAGTGACTTTCATTTTCAGAGAACTGGGACTTCTGCCCTACAGACCATAGTTAATCTTTCCATACCATGTCTCTGTCTCCATCACCTCAGGACTAATTCAGAAATCTCAACCTACAGTTTTGTCTTAAAGCTCGTCTTGCTAAGAATTCAGCTGTCTTCGTTGTCATTTCTTGCTAAGCTCATATGGCTCCTGCTGCTGTACCTATGCTGTCAAGGAAGGCAGTCCCCTCTTTAAAAGTGCCAGGTACCATATTATAAACCTGGTCTGCAGTCTCTCTGAACGCTCCAACCCATGGAAGCTGGCAGGGATCAGGTCTCCAAGTATCCGCGGACACAGCTGAGCTTCATGAGCTCACAGTGTGGAGGGAGGTGATGCTACTAGAGTTGCCTGAGAACTTGCCCTGGGAGCAAAGTCATTCCCCTGGGTTGACCTCAGCTTCTTAGACCCCTATAGGAACTCAGTTGCACCATCCTAGAGTTCCAGGAGGGTTTTGTTTGAAGAAAGTGATTTCCTTTAAGGAAAACTCTTTGAAGAGTTGGGAACGTGGTTTGGTGGTGGAGCCCTGGGTTCAACCACCACCTGCCACATTTTTGAAAACCACAGATCTGGCAGATGACTTGGAATGTTTCATAATTCTGACTTGGAAGACTTTGTAATAACAAAGTTCTATTCTCCACCTTCAAGGTTCAGTTTGGGGGTCACTGTCCCTTGAGCTGTCACTGCCTTGGGTTCTTCTCTTCCATCCTGTCATCTCAGATGCCATAATCGTCACCTCTGTGTCTTTCAGAGTAAACCGTTATCTTAGTGATGATATGGATGGTGGTTATGGAGTTTCATGTCTTTTCAATGACCTGGTATGAAATAGATGCTCACTGATGAAGTAATTAGATGAATGGACACATCACTACCACCAGCTCATTAGCTTGTTATGGAGGCTCAGAGGGGACATCCTTTGTACAGAAGCAGAGAGTGTCAAAGTGATGATTAAACCCAGCTTGAGCAGAAACAGAGTTAGGAGCTTAGAGACACTCTGGTTAAAGTCAACACCTTGGAATGCCACCCTCAGAAATAACACTGAGTGCAAGAACACATAAAAAAACTTCTGGATCAAAAGTTATCATTAGGTCCTTGTGTTCATTTCAGAAGTCATCTCTCTTGTGTTCATCTGGCTCTTTCTGTCTCTTGAGTAAGAGGTAGTAGATTTAACAGGGTTGGCACGTCTTCCCCCACCAAGAACATTTTACTAAAAGACCTTTCTGGCCCAGTTGTCACCAGTGCCCACTATAACACTGTAGGCCTCACACAATGGTGTCTCCACTCAACCTGGTTGTGCTGTCAGATCCTGTCATCAATAAATCAGGCACATGATCAAAACTTCAACTGGGAGGATCTGACACAGATCCTCCTGGGAGGGGGTGTATCTACCAGCTGGGAGCTGGAACCATCTGGAAGCTTTCTAGCTCACATGTCTGCTTCCAAGAATGGAATGACTGAAAGGCTACACTCAGCAGAGCTTGTGCCCACACAAGCTTCTCACAGGCTAGACACCATGTTCCAAAAAGAAGACTCTCAAGAGGGATTGTATGCAGAGCAGGTGTTTTCCTGAGAGCAGACTGGAGTGCCCATTTCCTCTGTTAAGGCCCTAAGGCTAGTCCAGACCCATAAGGAGGCCATTGTAGCCCAGATTTGATAGGGGACAAGGAAAGTCGCACTGAAGACTAACATGAAGAGTGGGGTGTAAGTTAGTTCATTGGGGCTGCCCAACAAAGCCCCAGGCATATGAAAAAATGCGTTAATTTATATCTCATGGTTCTGGAGACTACAAATCCAAGATCAAGGTCCTGGCACTCTAGCTATGGTAAGGGTCCTGGTTCCCAGGTGACTGCCCCTCACTGTGTCCTCACGCACGGAAGTGAGAGGGGCATGAAGGGAAGGAGAAACGGTGGTCGAGGGAGGGAGGAAGGGAGAAAGCCAAACAGATAGACAGAGACACAGAGAAATGGAGGGAGAGAGAGGAGGAGGGAGAGAGGAAAATGGAAAGCTATTCCTCTTTTTATGAGGAAGCTCGTCCTGCCAGATGCACCCTTATGGCTCATTTAACCTTAATTATCTGTCTATTACGGATATTCCCACACTGGAACCCCAGTATATGAATTTGGAGAATGAGGGACTGAAACATCCTACCTGTAGCAAGATGTTGTGAGTCTGCAGTCAAAAACCATAATCAACCAGTAGGGGGAGCGAGGAGAGAGGACAGGCGGCACAGCGTGGGACAGACTTTGGCAAAAAGAAAAGGAAAACACACAGATGCAGGAGCACCCTGGAGATGACAAAGGGCAACATGGCTGGAGGGGACAGGGCAGGAATCTGAACTTGAAGCATCACTGCTTTCTATTCATCACTAGTAGCTGGGAGATAGTACACACTCATTCAACTGAACTTTGTCGACTAAAAGATGAAAGGTTCCAGGCATGTGCCAAGACTCTTGTGCCCACAGCGGAGGCTCCTCCAGGTGGCCACTCCAGCACCCCGACTTCTCTTCACTCCACTGTTTTTCCTCCAACTCTCTGCTTCCCATTATCCCTTGGTTGTGGAGATCAGTGTTAATTCTTGGTCCTGGAAACCCTAAAAACAATCCCAGTGAAAACATCGGTTTCCTTTATAAAATTTAATACAGTTTGAGTCTCTCTGTTGAGCATCATTTTCAATAGCTGATATCCTTCTCTAACTTCTGATGATGGAAGATAAATTGTACAGAAGAGCATGTGTTAATTATATATAATTAGGTTTTGGTTAAATTTTTTTGAAAATCTCTAATCTCTGCAAGTTTAAATTATCTCTCAACAATAAATGAAAAATGAATTGCTTTCTTCATATGTATGTATATATGTATGTATGTGTACTTAATGTAAAAATATTGTGTGTGTGTGCTTGTGAAGGCCGACATCAAATAACAGTGGATGTCTGTCTCAATTGTTTTCGACTTCATCATTAATAAAAGCTTTTTTGGCAACTCTCATTCAAGCACCAGGGACCCTCTCGTCTCTGTCTCTCCAGGGCTGGGATTACAGATGAATATCACTATGGCTGTTTTTATGTGGGCTCTGCAGCATTGGACACAGGTCCTCAGGCTTGTACAGCAAGCCTGCTACCAAATGAACCTTCCTCCAAGCCAATGCCAACTTTCTAACACAGACCACTGATAACTGCTGCCCAGTGAAATAATCAAACTCCAGATGTTGTCATATTAGAACATTATCTTCTTTGTCACCCCAGGACCGGAAAGCTGAGGGAGCTGAGAAAAATCCATGTGGCCTTTTCTCCCTGCCTCCTCTCTGCTAGTTGGTCCCCAAACCAGAAAAAGAACTAAGAGTTGCCATCTGTGTCCCTCCATGAGGTCAGCCTGACCATCTCGTTTTCCTTCCAAATAAATTTCAGAAGATCTGCAGTGTATTACTTTTCTTGTTGCTAAGATAACATTCCTGACAAAAACAACTTAAAGGAGGAGGAAGGGTTATTTCAGCTTATGGTTTGAGAGCACAGTCCATCGTTTGGGGGAAGACATGGTAGCAGAGGGGCTAAGGCAGCTGGTGACACTGCAGCCACGGTCAGAAAAGGCAAAGACATGAATGTCATGATCACCTCGCTTTCTCTTTTCCTCAAAGCCCAGGATTCCAACCCAGGGCATGGTACTGCCCAAGTTTAGGGTGAGTCTCCCCCCTTAATCAGCCTTACAGAGATGGCTAGAGGTTTGTTTCCATGGTGACCATAAACTTCATAACATTGACAATCAGTATTAACTGTTGCACATTGCTCCTCCCCACCTCATAGCCTCCCAAAGCCACTGTCACCTTGCTTGATTGGAGGGGTCTTTGTGTGCCCTGGTCAATTTCCCAGACCATCGTGGTAGCACAGCATCAGTTTATGAAGATCTCCTCTGTCTCCTGTTGGCCTTTCTATCTGCAAGACACTGCAAGTAGGTCCAGGGGGCTGCTTGGCCACCTTGTTTTCATAGACCAGGCTGGTCCCTCATGGTAGGCAGAGCCCCTTGTTCTAGTACTTCACTGTGCTTCAGTGCTGTGGACCATGGTGTTTGTGAAGTATGACTGTGTTTCCAAGCTTCCGTGTTGTTGGTGAGCTGTTTACTTCTGTGTTGTTCTTGGTGACTTTGCCTGGGTGTTATTGTTGGTGAGCTGTCTACTTCTATGTTGTTGGTGGTGAACTTGCCTGGGTGTTGTTGTTGGTGATCTGTCTACTTTTGTGTCATTTACTTTTGGTGTTCAGTTATGACAGTGTCACAAAGTAGTAAGCTCAAAATTTGTTTCTCTCTCTTTCATCTCTAGAGAAAGATGATTCAGAAGATTCAGGTCTCATCATGCAAATTATGTGGGCTGGATTTTTGTTTTAAAAGTAGACTTTTGGGGCTGGAGAGATGGCCTAGCAGTTAAGAGCACCAACGCTCTTGCAGAGGACCGGGGTTCGATCCCCAGCACTCACACGGCGGCTAAGAACCGTCTGTAACTCCAATTCTGGGAGAACTCCAGTTCCAGGGGAATCCGAGACCCTCTTCTGACCTCCGCGGCATTGCACGACATGGGTGCACAAACCTACATGCAGACATTACGTTCATACACATACAAAAGTAAATAAAATTTTAAAAAAGTAGACTTTTGCCAGGCATGGTGGCACATGCCTTTAATCCTAGCACTTGGGAGGCAGAGGTAGGCGGATCTTTGTGAGTTCAAGGCCAGCCTGGTCTACAGAGTGAGTTCCAGGACAGCTGGGGCTAAAGGGAGACCGTGTCTCAAAAAGACCAAAAAAAAAATTGACTTTTTATATCTTCTCTTTCACTCTTTAATTTTAAAAGTCTCCTGATTTCTATATTTCTTCAACTAATATCAATTTAACTCTTTAAGAAATGAGCCATTTCGCCCGGCGTGGTGGCGCACGCCTTTAATCCTAGCACTTGGGAGGCAGAGGCAGGCGGATCTTTGTGAGTTCAAGGCCAGCCTGGTCTACAATGTGAGTTCCAGGACAGCTGGGGCTACGGGGAGACCCTGTCTCGCAAAGACCAAAAAAAAAAAAAAAAAAAAGAAGAAATTGAGCCCATTTCTATTATTCCTTCAAAATTTACTTATCTAAAGTGGATTTGCAGGGCCTAGTATCATATCTATTGTGAATCAATCATCTTTATGTCTGTCCTTTATCTGTAATTCCATCTATAGATCGGCCATGTGCGTATCTACTACACTTATACCTCATCTATCTGTGTAGTTATCTATGTGTTATATGTTACTTTATATATAAACACTCATGACCATGGTAATTAGAGAAGAAGATTCAAAACCTAAACAAGAATGAAGTGAGTGAGGAAGGAGTGGAAGAAAAAGGAGAGGAGGAAAAAAGAGAGAGAGAGAGAGAGAGAGAGAGAGAGAGAGAGAGAGAGAGAGAGAATATCTGTGACTGGTGCAAGGTTATGAACCCAATCCCCCCAGGTGAAGTGCTTCCTCCATCAAGGCCACACCTCCTAAGGTTCAATGATCCTTACAGGGAGTGTCACCAACTGGGGACCAAATTCCAAGTGCTCAAATACTTGAGCCTGAGGGAGCGTTTTCATTCTATGTATCGTCTATCTATCTATCTATCTATCTATCTTTTATCCATCCATCATCTATCATCTACCTATCTATCATCTATCCATCCATCATCTATCATCTCTCACCTATCATCTATCTATCTATCTATCTATCTATCTATCTATCTATCATCTATCCATCCATCTATTATCTATCATCTACATATCCATCCATCATCTCTCTATCATCTATCCTCTATCACCTACCTATCTATCAACTATCTATCTATCATCTATCTATCTTCTATCATCTATCCATCCATTATCTATCATCTCTCACCTATCTATCATCTATGTATCTATCTATCTATCTATCTATCTATCTATCTATCATCTATCTCTTATCTATCTGCTTGATAGTTTCACTTGCCAAATTGACATACCTGGGAAGAAGGAACATTAATTGGGGCCTTTCCTCTCTCTGATTGACCTGTGGGCATATTTGTGATGCATGCTCTTGGTAGTTGGGTAATGTGTAAAGTCTCAGCCCAACATGGGTGGTGCCATTCCAGGGCAGGTGGTCCTGAGTTGTCTAAGAAAACAGACCGGACACAGGCCAGGGGAGCAAGCCACTGAGCAGTGTTCTGTTCACTGCTTCAGCTCCAGCCTCCAGGCATTTGTTCTACTTGAGTTCCTGCCTTAACTTTCTTCAGTGTTGTGATTAGGACATAAAAGCCAAATAAATACTTTCCTCACCAAGCTAGTTTTGGTTGTGGTTCATCACCACAATAAAAGCTAAATAAGACATCATTCATTTATCTACCTATTTATTTATCTATCATCTATCTATCATCTGTCTATCATCTATCTAGGTGATTTAATAATGCAAGTTGCTATTGACTGACAGATACATCACTGTTTTAGAAGCACAGAGAAATCCTGATCACCAGAGGCTGCCAGCTCAGCTTGTCTACAGCAAACGTGGTTTTGATCATTCAGAATGTCCACTTTTAACATTTGGAAGTGATTTTTATTTTGGCTTATTTTGCAGTGTGAAGGTTCCTGTGTGATGACGTGCTCCCATACATAAAAAAGAAAACAACCCGGCGAGACATTCCTCAAGTCCTTTCCTGCCGCAGCCCCGTGAGTCACTTCAGGAGCATCGCCATTATCACTTCGGTCTCCCTGTGCACCATTCCTCTCTCTTCTGCAACTCCTTCAGCTACTGGGCTTCTCTCGGAAAGGCCATCTGGTACTCCTGCCTGGAAGACGTGCTGAGCCACAGATGGGAACTCACACAGCCCTGTGCACTGTCCTCTGGGAGCAGGCTGCAGCCCGTATCACTAACCCCCATAGCCCATGGATAACAGAAACCGTCACCTCAAGGGGCTCCAGATGTCCCTCCAGGGTAGGCTTCCTTATAGGGACAGCACTATAGTGGATAACACTGTGAGCTGAGCTGGCTTAGTGTCTTGACACCAAGGTACTTCTGTAATGGCCTTTGGTTTGCTGGAAGTGGCTGAGTTAGTGGCGCACGCCTTTAATCCTAGCACTTGGGAGGCAGAGGCAGGCGGATCTTTGTGAGTTCAAGGCCAGCCTGGTCTACAGAGTGAGTTACAGGACAGCTGGGGCTACAGGGAGACCCTGTCTCAAAAAGACAAAAAAAAAAAAAAAAGAATGAGCAGCAACCATCAAAGGCACTCAATCAAGACCATGACCCTTGATGGAATAGCAGACCTAATTTCTAGGACAACTTTAAAGAAGAGTGACTTTGTTTTTAAGAGATGCTGAACAGACAACATAGCTGAATAGACAACGCCTTAATGTGCTAGGATTCCAGTTCCTCGTCAAGAAAGCTTGACCTGGAATGTTGCCGTGATGTACCATCGAACATGGTAGCAAACTTTGGGGATTTCTAAGTCTGGGGAAGTTCCAGATGTAACTGCTGGCTTAGGAGGAAAATGATCTCTTGAGGTTATTTTGGGAGGACAGAGGCATGGCCATTGAATATTCCAAGGGTCAGTACATGCCAGGGATCCTGAGAGTCTTTGCCCAGGAAGTCAGGGAGAGAATCTTTGCTGAGTAGCAACAGCCTGAGCCTGTGAGGGATTCAGTGTCTGATAACCAATGACAGTAAGAATAGTAGCAAAGTCAGAAGGTCATCTTTGAGCACTGAATTCGGTGATAAAGTTGTCAACCCACCTGGTGCATCGTCTTCTCTTTTTTCTTTTGCCTTGGTCTGTGCCTTGATCCCCCCCCCCAGACACTGGAGGCATACTACTGCCAGGAGGGGAGGCACAAGGCAGCCTCACTCAGTCTGTGCTGATATTGTTCGGTTAGACACGCCACTTCTCCAAAGAATCTCTCGAGAGGCCAAAAACTGTGGAGGAAAAGCTTTAATAAAAGAACATTACATCAAGGAAAAAGTACAGAATACAACACAGAAACAGTGACAGAGACAGATCGACGCATTGGGCCCAGCACACTCCCATGGGACTGGAGGGCAGCGGCCCGAGGTCAGATCCTCTCCCACTTTTATTCCCAGTTAGGGGATTTCCACTGCGGTTACAGTGACCCTTTCTCTGATTGGTGGGGTCTTGGTGGTTGCAGACCAGGCATTCTTTCGTTGGATCAGTCCACCTGTTCTGCACCCCTTTGTTTGAAACAATGGTTGTGTTTAGCAGTGTGAAGTCCCTTGGAGAGTAATGGGCTCCTTAGGGGGTGAGAAGCACTCCTACAGGGCTGGAAAAGTTCATCCTAACCTCAGGTAGCTCTGGGAACCAATAACTCAAGGTGGGAGGGAGTAACTATGGGAACCGGACCTGCTTCAACTAGAGAGTTGCTCCTGCATGCTTAACCCTTTCCTTTTGATTAACTTCTTTCTGACCTGTTCCTAACAATATCACAAAGTTCAAGGGTTGCAGGATGGGGATGGCTATGCCTATAGTAGAGAGCCCCAAGCATCAAGCAACCTCTCCCCCAGCACTGTGAGACACTTAGCTGGAGGTGAGACACTGGCTAACTGCCCAAGACACATTAGCTACCTTAGTAGTGTCTATTAACATGCATGTTTACTAATGTATGATATCTGCATCTCTACAACAGCCCATGTTAGCTCTACAGTCACCCCAACCTGCATGTGTGTGCGTGCGTGTGTGTGTGTGTGTGTGTGTGTGTGTGTATACTTTACTGACTGAGACATCTCCTCAGCTCAGCAATTCTTACCTGTAATAGTTGGAAGCCTTTTAACTATGTGGTTCCCCTAAGAATATACCTGTCTTTAAGACTTTTTTATTCATATATTGTTCATTTTGATGAATGTTTTGAATGTTTTGTCTACATGTATGTGAGCACACTGGTGTGTGAAATGCCTAAGCTAGAGTGTGTGTGTGTGGGGGGGTGTCAGGTCCCCTGGAACTGGAGTCATAGACTGCCGTTAGTTGTGGGTGCTGAGAACCGAACCTGGATCCTTTACAAGAGTGGTCAGTGCTCTCAATCACTGAGCCATCTCTCCAGCCCCTGTCTTCAAGTCCTTTTAAATGAAAATAAACAATTTCCAAAGATTCCATATTCTTCCAAAGCAAACTTCTTCAGCTTTCTTAATGCCTACAAGTAGAGGAAACAATCTCTTGGGAGTTTTAAAGGAGGGATGGCCTAGCGGTTAAGAGCGACGACCGCTCTTGCAGAGGACCCGGGTTCGATCCCCAGCACCCACATGGCGGCTGAGAACCGTCTGTGACTCCGGTTCCAGGAGAACTCCAGTTCCAGGGGAATCCGAGACCGTCTTCTGACCTCCGCGGCATCGCACGACACGGGTGCGCAGACCTGCATGCAGACAATACATTCATACACATAAAAATAAATAAATAAATAAAAATTAAAAAAAAAAATAAGGATTTTTCTTTACTTTTTGAAGGAGACATCCAGCACAGTTAGATAGGAGGAATTTGTTCTGGTGTTGCATATTATAATGGGCTCACAACATAGACTATAGACTAGACTACAACAAGAGAGTGTGAAAGTTTCCAGCACAATGGAACCTGTGGTGTTTGGGGTGAGAACAATGCTAATTACCCTGAAGCGATCATTACACCTGGTGTACATTAACCAAATTATCACACTGAACCCCCAAATATGTGCAAATCTGTGTTCATAAATACACCGAGAGAAATGGGAAATTCATCAGAGATTTTAAGTACAGAGGATGAAGTGTCAACAGATTCTGGCTACACAGGCACCAATATTCTAGTAAGAAAAAGAGAGGCCAGCTCAGCAGGGCCCAGTTCACTTCGTGCTCCTGTTTAGTCCTGTTGCTTTCCTTCCTGTGTGGATATATTTCACAGCTAATTAGCGTTCAGGGTAGATGAAGACTTTTCTGCCTCCACACAGGAAATGTTCTTGCAGTGATTCTCAGTGAGGGGGGAAACTCCTGAGTCCTGCATCAGAGCCTGCTGCCAGCCTCCTGCTGGCTGGGCTAGAACCTCTGGCCTTAGCCTTCCCTGGTACCCTACCTGGGCTTGGCCAGCTTCTGTCTATACTTTGGCTTTGTAGGTCTCTTATAGCAAGTTACAACCAACTTGGTGACTTGAAACACCAGAAGTTTATGATCTCTGAACTCTGGGGTCTGAAGTCTGAAACCCAGGCATGAGCCGTCCTTGTTCTCTCCAGCATTCACTGGATAATTGGTCCTTGCTTCTTCTAGGCCCTGAACTTTGTCGCCTGACTTGGCTTTTGGCCACATCACTACCTCTATCTTTAGAATGTCTTCTAATTTGCATGTCTTCTGTAGTTTAGAAGGACACTGTTAGGTTTTAGGGAGGCCTAGGAGAGGAAGTTTGACAGAGAGGTACTGAGTCAAATCACCCTTCAGGCAAGAGATTTATCAATATTGTAGCAAACAATATGGTGAGAGTCCAAAGGAGAGTTTCAGTCCCACGAGACAAAGAATGGTATCTGCTTTCAAAGATTTCTGAGAAAGGGCAAGTCTTACACTGTGAGGAAGCAGCTTAGTCAGTATATGACCAAGGGAGGGGGATGGGCGTGTGTGACTTACTCTGCAGGACGGGGTCACACATTCTCTGGGTAGCAGGTGGGGCCCATACAACACTACAGATTCCAGGCTGCCTTCACCGCAGAGGCACTAGGGCTAGGTGTATTCTTATTGTTCCTCTAGGCCCCTCTGCTTAGGGCAGGACTGCCTAGAGGGCCTGGGCTCCCTGCACTTGATGTGAGATTTAGAGCATTCTGAAGTTGGGGTGATCTCAACTCTAGATTCTTAATTACATCTGAGAGCATCTTTCCCAAATAAGAGCACATTTGTAGACTCAGAGAATTAGTTAATGGACACATACTGTTGAAAATTACCATCCGACCCTACTGTCTGCTGCTCCCTGGCTCCTAAATTCCCATCTGCCCCATGTGCAGAATATTTCATAGCATCCAGCCCATTACAGGATCAACACTAAATCTAAAAAAAACTCATCCAAATATTACTTGCTCTAAATAACCAAGTTTCATCATATACTCATCTGTGGGTGACACTCTGGGCATGGTCCATCCTGGGGCAAAGCTCCTCTCCACATGTAGACTACAGAGCTAGAAAATAAGTGATCTGCATAGTGTAGGATAAACCACAAAATAAAAAGACAGGAAGTGGAAGGGCTGTGGAGGTGGCACAGCTGTCAAGGGCCTGCTCTGCTCTTGCAGAGGATTTGAGTTTAGTTCCCAGCACTCACAATAGGCTTCTCACAACCATCTACAACTCCAGCTCCAGGGAACTGGATGCCCCATTCTGTCCTCCAAAGCCGTCTATATGCACGTGGTTATACAGACATGAAATAAATAAGAAGGAAGAGGCCAGGCCTGGTGATGTCCACCTTTAGTCCCAGCACTCATGAGTCAGAGACATGTAGAACTATGTGAGTTTAAGGCTGGTCTCTATAGCAAAAGCCAGGCGAGCCAGCCAGGGCTATAGAGTGAGACCCTCTCAAAACAAACAAACAAACAAACAAACAAAAAAAAAAAAACAAGTATCAGGCTGGTATAACTTAGGCTTCTGGATTGTTAACGACCATACTTAAGGCCCATACCAATTTAGCCAAATTTCTTAAGGGATAACTTTGTTTCTTGCCCTCAGAGGTCAACTATGTCCCAGGGGACCATGCATGGGGGCATTTCTTGAATGTCCTACAAATGTGAGTCACCAGTCTTCCTATGCAGGGAGGTCTTGGAGATCCACTAATGGGACTTCAGCCAGTGTCTAGTCTATAAAGAGGAAAGTCTGCTCATGCTTCAAAAAGGGAAGCCTGGTCTAGCAGGACCTGACTTTGTCCGAGAATGGATGGGACTGGTAAATGAAAAGCCAATAGGAGCCAGGGACTCCCTCCCCCACCAAAACTTGAGGACCAGATCCTCAACTGACCTTGAGAAAAAAAAAAAAAACCTTGGTTAATCTGGGCTAACTGTGTGGCCTTAAACATCCAAAAGGAAAGTATAACCAGAAATAAATAATCAGAAAGGCCTGAGAAATTGTACTTCAGGGAAAAAACTTCAGATCTTAGTAAAAAGACAAAAAGTAGCTATTTTCTTGAGTTTCTTAGCAGCCTGGTCTGTGCCAAAGGCTGGGGATGCCAAAACTGTGTCTTCCCCCCAGCCTCAGAGTGGGAATCCTGGACAGCATAACCCCCTTGACTGTATACCCTAACCAGACCCCTGAATAACATTAGGCCTCATCCCTCATCCTAGTAATAGCTTGCCCTATGTGGTGCTTTCAAGACCCTATCCAACAACTGACCTATACCAGTTTTAGTCTGTTCTTGCTTGCTCTCTCTTCAGACAAATACGAACTCACTCCTGCTGACAACAGTTACACCCAGGTGTCATTAGCCCCCTCTTCATCGTCCCCCATCAGCTCGAAGCATCTGGAACAGAACATGTAGCCCCCTATTCCTATGACACAAAAGGGTGGAATGTAAGGTCGTAAGCCCACCTAAGTTGGAGATTTTCCAGGAAGCCAACTGAGGTAGAAATTCCTAGAAAGTTGCTCCAATCAGGCTCCCACTGATACCGGTCACAAGCCTGAGTTTAGAGATGCTTCTACTGATACCAGCCACAGATCCACCTATGCCCTAGTCCCTCATCCCCTCGCCCTCCTTGTAAACCCATTTCCTGTGTGCCTAGGTATAAAAACTGCCACTCTGGGACATTCTACTTGCTGGTCATCCCAATCCCAACACAGGCAGGCCAGCCGTCATGCCTGAAATAAAATCCGACTTTCCTCTCAGAAACAAAACAAAACAAAACAAAACAAAATAAAACAAAACAAAACAAAACAAGAACACAGGAATGTTGGATCCAGCAGGGGATCCACTAGGTTTCAAGGCCTGGGAATATACACATACTCTGTGTTTTATATGAACATAACCCTTCAGTATGCTTCTGGGACTAGTGGCTGTCTAAGTTCTATACGTGTGAACATTCTCTGCATTATTGCTTTCATTGTTTTATTAACTTTCTCTCTTGTATAAATTTCTACCCTGCAAATAGACCATAATTTATTTGCCCAGTCTGTTCTTCATAGACTTTTGGTTAGGTTTAGTTTCTTGCCGGTTTAAGCTATGTTCTGTGAGCATTGTATATATCCTTGTGTGTGTGTGTTTATGTGAGTATGCATGCTTGTGTGTGAGTGTTTATGTGTGTGCATCTTGGTATGTGTGTTTGTGTGTGTGTGTGTCCTTGTATGTGTGCACACGTTTGCATATAAATGTGAAGATCGAAGGACGCCCTCAGCTGTTGTTCCTCTGGAGCCGTCCACTTTATTTTGAGTCAGGGTCTCTCACTGGCTTGGAACTTGCAGGTTAGACTAGACGGTGGGCCACTGAGCCCAGGGTCCTCCCGTCTCCGCCTTCTCAGTGCTGGATCATGAGCCACCACATCTGGGTTTTTTACCCATGTTCTGGGGATCAAGCTCAGGTCCTCACTCTTGCAATGGAAGCACTTTATCTGTCTCACCATCTTCCCCAGCTCCTGCACCTATTTTCGCACACATATTTCTGAAGAGCACACCAAGGACTGGATTGTCTGCAGGGTACACTGGCTCTCCACAGCAGTGTATCTGCCAGGCAGCTATACCTTCAACAGCACTGTACCTTATGAAGATTTAGAATTGTTTCCAGCTGAGTGGGTATTGTATTAGTTACTTTTCTGTTGCTGTGATAAAACAAGATGACCAAGGCAACTTATATAAGGACGAGATTATTTGGCTTATGGTTCTGAAGGGAGAAGGGTCTATCATGGTGGGGGGGCGGCTGGAGTAGAAGGCTGAACATTCATATCTTCAAGCAGGCATGGGAGAGAGAGGGGCAAGGCTAACACTCAAAGCAGGCCCCCAGTAATGCATTTCCTCCAGCAAGGCCGCACTTCCAAAACCTTCCCAAACACTATCATCAACTGGGGACAAAGTGTTCAAATACTTGGAGCCCCTGGGGGACATTATCCTTCAAACCATGACAGGTATGAAACAGAATATCACTCTGCTGCTAACTTTCATATCCCAAATTTTTAATAGGCACATAAGCACTGTATACATGGATGGGGTTCTATGTGCTATTTATTTTGATGCATATGTACATTATGTAATGTTCAGTCAAAATACATTATATGTCATAAATCAGAGTAGGTAAAATTTAGTTCTTTAGACATTATTACTTTATGATCAAAACTTTCAAAATGTTCCTGTAGCTCATATATATGTATGTGTGTGTGTGTGTGTGTGTACAGTACACAATCATTACCCATAGTCACCTTGCTCTGCAATAGCATACCAACTTGCTCCTATCTGATTCAGCACCCATTGCCCAACCTCTCCCCATCCCTCTCCTCCACCCTCCCCTCTCCCCATCCCTCTCCCCTACCCTCCCCTCTCTCCATCTCTCTCCTCCACCCTCCCCTCTCCCTGTCCCTCTCCTCCACTCTCCCCTCTCCCCATCCCTTTCCTGCACCCTCCTCTCTCCCCCCCTCCCCTCTCCAGCCTCTGGGAACAACATTCCAGGCTCTCCTTCTATGACATCAACTTTTAAATCCCACATTTGAATGAGACCTTATGTTATTTGTCTTTCTGTGCCTGGTCTATCTCACTTAGCTTGATGTACTCCCATTCTGCCTATATGACAGGCTGTTATCCTTTTATTACTGAACCATGTTCTGTTGGCTGCACAGACTATTTTTCCTTTTTTTGTTAAATTTTATTTTATTTTATTTTATTTATTTCTGTACGTGTATGAATGCACTGTCTGCATGCAAGCCTGTGCACCCGTGTCGTGCAGTGCCGCGGAGGTCAGAAGAGGGTCTCGGATTCCCCTGGAACTGGAGTTCTCCTGGAACCGGAGTTTCAGATGGTTCTCGGCCACCATGTGGGTGCTGGGGATCGAACCCGGGTCCTCTGTAAGAGCGGTCGGCGCTCTTAACCGCTAGGCCATCTCTCCAGCCCTATTTTTCCTTTTTTTATCTATCAAGGATTTTTAATGAGATTTTAGAATATTCTGGATTTGTGACATCCAAGAATTCTTGTCCATTTTAATGGTACAGTTTGAACTTTCAAAATAATAGCTGTGTAGCTAGGTTTACAATAAGAATAATTTCTGTTTTCATGTGTCAGAGATACCACCTATTTTTTTGGTTTTGTTTGTTCTTTGTTGGTCTTTTCTGAGACATCTCCTTGTAGCCCCAGCTAACCCGGGACTCCCTATGTAGACCAGACTAGCCAATATCTCACCAAAGAGACCTGCCTGCCTCTGCTTCCAGAGTATTGGGGCTATGTCCGGCTCCACCTAGGTCTTTTTACTTTACATTTTAAATAGGCAGTAAGTTTATTTATATAATTGAAAGGTTAAACACATTAAAATTATAAGGCTAAAAAAATTTTTTTTGTCTTTTCGAGACAGGGTCTCCCTGTAGCCCCAGCTGTCCTGGAATTCCCTCTGTAGAGCAGGCTGGCCTTGAACTCACAAAGATCTGCCTGCCTCTGCCTCCCAAGTGCTAGGATTAAAGGCGTGCGCCACCACACCCGGCCAATAACAATAAAATTTATCCCCCTACCACTTCCCAGGAAGAGAAGATTCTCAAAACTTAAATACAAAAAGCAGCAACCAACAATGGTAATGCACAAGTCATGCTGACTCGACCAGACAGAAGCCCCACAGAGAACTGCGGAAATGGGCAGCCTTAGCCTACCGCAGGGTGATGGAGCCTCGATCTTCTTCAAGGGAGTGACTCTAGACTCCAGTGACCAGACTCCCATGCATGAACTTGCACCATGTGACATTGCGGTACACATGCTTGGCGGGATAGGCCTTAACATATATGACAGAATGCATGAGAAATCTGGTGTGGTTGGGGAGGGGATGTAAATTTGTTAAAGATCTACTATATGAAATGAACAAAAATTCAATAAAAATATACATAACACAGCACATCCTCAATGGGACTTCCTTGAGGCTCTTTCCTTTTTTTTTTTCTTTTTTTTTTTTAATTGATGCTTTGTGTATTTCATACATCATTTTCCAATTCAGTTCAGGCATATTTCCCTTTCCCTTCCCCCCACCCCACCCCACTCCATCCCAGATCATGCATTCTGCCATAACTGTCTTNTTTGACCTGTTGGAACATCAAATCTTTCCCTGTAGTTAGTTTTAAGATTTGAATTGCAAGGTTTTTGACAAAAAGTTTCATATCTATCTGTATCTCCCTTTTTTTTTTTTAGTGTTTTTGTTTTTTGACCCATGAGTCTCAGAAGGCATTGTATTATACATACATATAGGGTGGAATCAGGCCACAGATTTCATCAAATTCACCCATGCTGTTTTGGGTGACTGTATGTGATTAACTTGGGAATCAAACTTAATTTTTACATTAAATCATCTTTAGGTGGAAGAGAATGCTACAAGGTGATACTGTACAACAGAAAAATTATAGAGACCTTGCATGTGCCAATCCCAAAGTTATTGTTATACAGATTTTATGTAAAACAAAATGGGAAACAGCAATTTATATCTCCATTTAACTCAGATGCTTACTGTTTTTTCAGAGCCTTTAAACCAATGTTGTTTAATATACACATATTTACTTTTACAAGTCATTAAAACACCATGTACCTGTAGACAGTGTCTGAGCAAAAATGGATACTTGTCGAACTCACGTCAATTAAATATGCATTAATAGAATATATACCTGGTCCCTCTCCCGCCCCCCCCACCCTTCCAATCACCATTTCAGTCAGTTTTTCTGATGCCGGACTTTTCTGTTGTTGTCTTTTAATATGCATCCTTCTCTACAATACAAATAATTTTATTAACTGGGTTATTGGTCAATAGCATCCCAATATGAGGGACACCATTGTCGTTTGTTTTTCTGGGGACTGTGGTATACTTCTACTTAACATAATGTCTTCCTAGCTCCATGCCATTTAACTTGCCAAAGTTCATGATGTTGTTCCCTCTTTACTTGCAGGCATAAGAACTCCATTGTATACATGTACCACATTTTCTACTATCCACTCTTCAGTGAGGGCTACCTGGGCTGGTTACAGCTTTTTGCTAATTGTTGAACAGAGCTGCAATAACATAGCGTGCATGTATCTCTGCAGTAAGATGAAGTCTTGTGGGTAATATCCCAGGAGTGGTTATGGCTGGGTCAAATGGCAGGCTCATTTTAGTCTTCTAAGGGTCTCCACACCTGCTATTTCCATAGTGGCTGTACAAGTTTTACATTCCTCCCTAAGCAAATGGATAAGTGTTCCCCTTTTCCCCACAAACCTCTACAGCACATGATATTATTCGTTCTCCTGATCCTAGCCGTCTTATTGGAGTAAGAATGAATATCTCAATGTGGTTTTAATTTGCAATTTCCTTAATTATTAAGCGATGTTGACACTTCTTAAGATATTTTGCTGGCCATCTCTAATTCCTCCTCTGTGAAGTCTCTATTCAGACCTTTGCTCCATCTTCTCGAGTGATTTCATTTTTTCCTTTCTTCTTGTGTTTTTTGAGTAGTCTTGTATGCCTTCTGGCAAATTAATGCTTTGTCAGATGTAATCTGCAGTGAAGGTTTTCCTCCCACTTGTGGGTTTTTCTTTCACTTCCTTTATTGTTTCCTTTGAATTACAGAAACTGTTTGAGTTTAATGAGGTTCCAATTTGCACATTGTCAATCTTATTTCTTGTGCAGCTAGCTGTCTGATTTAGGAAGTTTTTTTTTCCTACGCCTATGTCTTGTCTAGTCTGCTGCCAAGTTTCTTTCTATCCACCTCCAGAGTTTGGGTTTTCACATTGAGGTCTTGATTATCTGGAATGTGACTTTTTGTACAGGGTGTGGATGGTAAGGGTTAAATTTCATTCTTCTACAGTAATGATCCAGTTTTGCCAACACACTTACTGAAGATTTGCTGTCTTTCCTCCATTGTGTCATCTTGCGCGCCCCCTTGTCAAATATGAGGTGGTGAAATCATATGTGCTCAAGTTCAGATCATCAATTTTGTTCCATCGGTCAAAAGGTCTATTTTTGGCCAGTACCAGAGACCAGACTGTTTTATTACTATAGATTTGTAGTATATTTTGATGTCTGATAGAGCGAATCCCCCCTGTATTGCTCTTCACTCAGGGTTGCTTTTTGGCTATTCAGGGTTCTTTGTTTTCCAAAGAATGAGGATTTTTTTCCCAAGCTGTGAGAAACTCTTGGGGATTTTCATTGGGATGCCTATTAAATCTGTACACTAGTTTGGGTAGGATGGACATTTTTTACTATATTTAATATCCAATCCATGAGATGGGAGGTTTGTCCATCTTCTGATGTCTCCTCAATTTCCTTTTCAGAGGGTTTAAAAGGTTTAAAATTTTTGTTGTAGAGATCTTTTGGTATCTTTATTAGTTTGTCCTAGGTTTATTTTATTGTTTTTGAGGCTCTTGTGGGTGGGAAGCGTCTCCTTGTAGTCCTTCTTTCGTTGCTGTTTTGGTGTAAAGAAAGGCTATGATTTTTCTAGATTCTTTTGTATCTTGGCCAACTTTACGAAGCTCTTAATCATTTCTAGGAGTTTTGGTGGAGTTCTTAGCCTCCCTTAGGCAGACAATCACATCATCAGCAAAAAAGGGATCGCTTGACTTCTCTTTTCCCATTAGTACTCCTTGATTCCTTTTCTTGCTCTATTGTCCTAGCAAGGGTTTTATTGCACTGTGCTCTGATAGTACAATGCATGAGATTATTTCATCTTTTATATTTGTTGAGTTTTCTTCTGTGTCCCATCCCAGTATATGGTCTTCTTTGGAGAATGTTCTGTGAGTTGCTGCGTTAGAAAAGGTATTCTCTGGTGTTTGGGTGAAAATATTCAATACAATCTGTGAGGTTCCATTGGTGTCTTGGTATATTCATTCAATTCAGATGTCTCCTTGCTTATCCTTTGTCCTGTGATCTGTCTCGGAGATTTAATGGGGTATTGAATTCCCCTCCTATTAGTGTGCTGGGGTTCATCTGTGCTGAGATCTGAAGAATTGTCTTTAAGTTGGGCAAGGTGGTTTCTGCGTATATTCATGATTGTGAGATCGTCATCATCAATTTTTCCTTTATAAAGATTTGTAATGGCCCTCTGGTCTCTTTTGATTTCTTTGCTTTGAAGTCTCTTTTGCAATGGCTATTAGAATAGCCACACCCACTTTCTTTATGGCACCATTTGCTTGGAATCCTTTCTTCCATCCTTACCTTAAGTTGCTGCCTCTCCTTGAAATTGAGATGGGTTTCTTGGAGACAGAGTATAGATGGGTTTTGTTCCTAATCCATTCACACGGTCTAATGCCTTTTGCATTGGGGAGTTTCGCCCATTAATATTTACGGTGCATTGAAAGATGGATGTTGCTTCCTTCCACTTATTATCCATTTGGACTTCTAGCCTCTGATTTTGCTCTTATTGTTATGTTTTTATTAGTTTCTTTTCTAGGTGTTGAGGATTATTGCTCCTCTCTCTGCCCTTTGAATTGCTTCAAGTATTATCTGAAGGGTTGGTTTCCAGACATGTATTCCATTATCTTGTTTATGTCATGGAAGATTTTTCTCTCTCTTCAACTATAGTCGACATTGTTGCTGGGTAAAATGTATTCTGGGTGGCATCCTTAGTCCTTTAACACTGGGCATGCTTTTGTTCCATGTTCTTCTTGCTTTCCATGGTTTGAGCCAAGAAGTCAGTGAATTCTGATGGGTTTCCCTTTGTATGTGACTTGTTTTCTTTTGTAGCCCTCGAATTTTGTCTTTGCTTTGGCATCTAGCAATTTTAACTATGATATGGCATGGGGAGTTTCTTTTCTGATCTTGGTTCTATTTGAGTTGTGTGCTTCTTGTATTGTCTGGGTTTGTCTATTTTTAATTGGAAAATAATTTTCATCTATTATTTGTTGAAGATCCTGATCAATACTCTCTTGAGATCTTGTCCTTCCTCTATTCGTATGATTCATAGGTTTGATCCTTAGTGTCCATATTTCCTGGTTGTTCCATTTTGTGTATTTTAAATTTTTCCAATAATCTTTTCTGAGCTTTTTTAGTGTGCTTCTGATTATTTCCAGGTCTATATTCTTTGTTCTGCTTCCTCTATTTTACTTCTGAGGCTTTTTCTGTTCCTTTCTTCTTTGATTGGATGTGTGTTGTAATTCCTTTTTCATTTCATCTCCTGTTTTCTTTAGTATTCCATTTCCTTTTTGAACTTATCAATCTCTTCTTGGTGCATTAATTCCTTGTTTGGCTTCCCTTTTCAGTGTTTCTACCTTCCTTCGAGTTTTGTTTTTTTCTCCTCTAGTTCTTTCTGGATTTTATCTGTTCCTTTAACCTTTCCAAAGTTTGTCTTTGTATCCCTCTAGATCCTTTTTGAGTTTTTCATTCCTCTCTTAGTTCCTTGAATCTTCTTTATTTTCTTTAATTTCTCTCATAGGTCTGCAATTATTCCTTTGAGATCTGTTCTTGGGTCTCCTCAAGGGGATCCCATTGTAGCTATCTCCTACATGATTTTGGGAAGGGGGGGGGGAGCTTGGTGGAAGGATTATCCTGTGCCTTTCCCATGTTGTGCCTTCATCCTGTCCCTGGCATGTGGGCTTCCCTTTTGTGGTTCAGACCACAAATGTCTTTTCACTATGTTAGCGGATGGTTTTGCTTTCCTCCTTCAGATGCTTTTTTTTTCCTTTTTCCTCCTCCTTGTTTATGGAGTATTGTATAGGTTTCACGGGCTTTCAATTTTGTTTATGTATTTGATATTGGAAGCCTAAGGTCACTCTTCTCTTCTTGTTTTGCAGGTTCTCCAAAAAAAAAGTCCACTTTGATTCTCATGATTTCAGGTGGTGGCCAGCGGAGCGGGTGGTCTATGGCCAGACCTTCGCCCGTGCCCCGGTACCTGCCGAGTAACTTCATCCTCCGAGATGCGGAACCCCTAAGCAGCAGACAGGAGAGATATGTCCAACCCCAAAAATTTACTACCTGAAGTGACTTCTGGCCAAGACAGCACAAAGCTACCGAGGCACCTGAGGCTCTTTCCAAATACTTTAATGCAGATGAGAAGATGACACTTCCCTTTCCCAGTTCTGTGGACAGTATGCTTCTCTATCTCGCTCTCTTTTACTTGGCCACAAGTCTTGCTGTCCTACACTTTTGCATACACCAGGGGTTAAGCAAATGGCTAATAACCCCAAGCCATGCATATGTAAATCAGACGAGTCCCCTTTGGAGGGAGGACGCAGCCTTCACAATTTCTGTTACTGTAAAATACTTCAGTAAGAAGCTGGGCGTGGTGGCACACACCTTTAATCCCAGGACCCTGGATGGAAGATGCCGGCCGGTATCTTTGTAAGTTTCAGGCCAGCCCTGGTCTACAGAAGTGAGTTCCGGACAGCTGTCTGTCCCTGGCTTGCTTCTACTTCCAGGGGGTGGAGGCTGTAAGAAGGCTAGTAGATAAGGAAGTGAGGCTCACACATGAGACGTCAGTGTTAGGAGCACAAGACAACAATGGGGAACAGGGGAACTGACACCATAAAAGAGAAATGTTTGGAATAAGCTCTGCTTTTCCTTTCCTAGCAGAAACTCCTAAGCGTCCTTGTGTAGCTGCCTGGCCTACGTCAATGGCATGCTCGTCCCACGGGAATCTTTGGGCACTGGAGGCCATCACACATGTGAGAGAACAAGGGAGGGGGGAGGTTAATATAGGAGTCCCTATAGCAGGCAACACTCTGCAGGGGAGGTTAATATAGGAGTCCTATCTCGGGACACTCTGCAGGGGAGGTTAATATAGGAGTCCTAAGCTAGGGACACTCTGCAGTGAAGGTTAATATAGGAGTCCTATCTGGGACTCTGCAGGGGAGGTCAATAAGGGTCTATCTAGGGACACTTGCAGGGGAGGTTAATATAGAGTCCTACTCTGGACACTCTGCGCAGGTTATATAGGAGTCCTATCTAGGGAACACTCTGCAGGGGGGAGAGTCCATACACATCGCATGAGGTAAGAGTCCTATCTAGGGACACTCTGCAAGGAGGTTAATATCAGGAGTCCTATCTAGGGACACGTGCGGTTGTAGGTTCAGGAACCTGAGGGTTTAATATAGGAGTCCTATCTAGGGAGAACTCTGCAAGGGGCGGTTATATAGGAGTCCTATTCTAGCGGGACCACCTTGCAGGGGAGGTTAATATAGGAGTCCTATCTATGGGACAACTCTGCAGGGGAGGTTAATAATAGGAAGTCCTATCTAGGGACACCCTCTGCAGGTGAGGTTTAATTAGGAGTCCTATCTAGGGCACACTCTGCAGGGGAGGGTTAATATAGAGTCCTAATCCAGGGACCCTCTTGCAGGGGAGGTTAATATAGGAGGAGGACCTCCTGCGGTATATCGTTCTATAGGGACACTCTGCACAGAGGTTAATATAGGAGGCCTATCTAGGGACCATCTGCAGGGGAGTTAATATCAGGAGTCCTATCATAGGCCGAACTCTGCGGGAGGATGGGTATAGGGACACTGACAGAGGTTAATATAGGAGTCCCTATATCTGGACAGCTCTGCTAAGGAAGGTAATATAGGAGTTCCTATCTAGGGACATCGGAGTAAGACTATCTAGGACACTGCAGGGAGAGTTTAATATAGGAGTCTTCTGGCATTCTTGCGGAGTTAATAGGAGCACGGGACTCTGCAAGGAGGTTAATATAGGACTCCTATCTAAGGGATCACTCTGCAGCAGAGGTTTAATAGGAGTTCTATCTAGGGACACATCTGCAAGGTGGGTTAATATAGGAGTCCTCATCTAGGGACATCTGCACGAGAGGTTAATATCAGGAGTCCTATCTGGGACATCTTCAGAGGAGGTTAATAAGGAGTCACTATCTGAGGGACCTCTGCAAGGAGGTTATCTAGGAGTCCTATCTAGGGACACTCTGCAAGGGAGGTGAATATAGGAGTCCTATCTAAGGGACACTTGCAGGGGAGGTTAATATAGGAGTCCTATCTAGGGACACTCTGCAACGGGAGGTAATATAGGATCCTATCTAGGGACACTCTGCAGGGGAGGTTAATAATAGGAAGTCCTATCTAAGGGACACTCTATCAGGGGGTTCATATAGGAGTCCTATCTAGGGACTGTCTGCAGGGGAAGGTTAAATATAAGAGTCCTATCTAGGGGACACTCTGCAAGGGAGGTTAATATAGGAGTCTCTATCTAGGGACAGTGCAGGTGGAGGTTAATATAGGAGTCCTATTAGGGACTCCTTCAGGGGAGGTTAATATAAGGAGTCCTATCTAGGGACTGTCTGAGGTGGGAGGTTTAATATAGGGAGTCCTATCTAGGGACCTCGTGCAGGGGGAGGATATAAGGATCCTATCGGACTGCATTATAGGAGTCCTATCTAGGGAACACTGTGCAGGGAGGTTAATATAAAGCAGTCCTATCTAGGGCACACTCTGCAGGGTGAGGTTAATATAGGAGTCCTATCTGGGACACTCTGCAGGGGAGGTTAATATAGAGCAAGTAGCGCTCTGCGGGTAGGTGTAAGGAGTCATCTAGGCATCGCGGAGGTTAATATAGGAGTCCTATCTAGGGACACTCTGCAGGGAAGGTTAATATAGGAGTCTATCTAGGGACATCTGCCGGAGGTTAAATAGAGTCCTATCTAGGGACACTCTTGGCGGGGTGAGGTTAATTATAGGAGTCCTAATCTAGGGACACTGCAGGGGGTATAGGAGCCATCTGGAACGTGCAGGGGAGGTTTATTAGTTTATATTTTAAGGAAAAAAAAAAAAAAAAAAAAAAAAAAAATAAATATTTAAAAAGGGGGGGGCCATCTAGGACTCTGCAGGGGAGGTTAATATAGGAGTCCTATTAGGGACACTCTGCAGGGGAGGTTTATAAATATAGGGTCCTATCTAGGGAACTCTGGAGGGAGGTTTAATATCGGAGTCCTATCTAGGACACTCTGCAGGGGAGGTTAATATAGGAAGTCCTAGGGCACTTGCCGTAGGCCGCCTTCTAGGAACTCTGCAGGGGAGGTTAAATATAGGAGTCCTATCTAGGGACACTTCTGCAGGGGAGGTTAATATGGAGGTCCTATCTAGGGAACAATGCGCAGTAAATAGAGCCATCTAGCACAAAGGTTAATATGGAGTCCTATCTAGGGACACTGTGCAGGGCGAGGTTAATATAGGAGTCTAATCTAGGGACTACTCATGCATGGGGCGGTTTAATATAGGAAGTCCTATCTAGGGACACTCTGTCAAGAGGTATAATATAGGAGTCCTATCTCAGGGACACCTGCAAGGAGGTTAATATAGGAGCTCCTTCTGCACTGCGGGAATAGAGTCTCAGGGACATCCTGCAGGGGGAGGTTAAATATGTAGGAGTCCTATCTGGGGACACTCTGCAGGGGAGGTTAATATAGAGTCCTATCTTAGGACCGAGTTATGGGACACTTGCAGTCTTCGGGGAGGTTCTATAGGAGTCCTATCTAGGGACACTCTGCAGGGGTTAATAGGAGCTCCTATCTTGGAACTCTGACAGGGGAAGTGTTAAGTATAGGAGTCCTATCTAGGGGACACACTCTGCAGGACGGTGAGTTAATCTAGGAGTTCTATCTAGGGCACACTCTGCAGGGTTAAAGGGCTTTAGGACCTTGCAGGGAGTTTAATGGGAGTCCTATCTAGGGACACTCTGCAGGCGAGGTTAATATAGAGAGTCCTATCTAGGGACTCTCTGCAACAGGGTTATATAGACCTCTAGAGAATTCAGGAGGTAGGTCCTATCTAGGGACACTCTGCAGGGGAGGTTAATATAGGAGCCCTATCTAAGGAACTTGCACGGGGTAAAGCCTATGACTGCAGGGAGGTTTAATATAGGAAGTCCTATCTAGGGACACTCTGACAGGGAGGTTAATATCAGGAGTTCTATCTAGGGACACTCTGCAAGGAGGTTAATATAGGGTACTCTAAATCTCTGGGACACTACTCTGACAAGGTTATTAGGAGTCCTATCTAAGGACACTCTGAGGAGGTCATATGCTATCTAGGGACACTCTGCAGGGGAGGTTTATATAGGAGTCCTATCTAGGGGCACACACTCTGCAGGGAGGTTTAATTAGGAGTCCTATCTAGGGACTCTCTGCAAGGAGGTTAATATAGGATCCTATCCTAAGGACACTTGCAGCGAAGGGTGATATAGGAGTCCTATCTAGGGACTTCTGCAGGGAGGTTATATATACGGGAGTCCTATACTAGGGACACTCTGCAAGGAGTTTAATATAGGATTCCCCTATCTAGGGCACTCTGCAGGGGAGGTAATATAGGAGTCTATCTAGATCTTGCGAGTAATGGAGTCTATCTAGACCTTGCAGGGGAGGTTTTAATATAGAGTCCTATCTAGGGATTCAGGGAGGTTATAGAGGAGCCTACTAGACACTGTGCAGGGGAGGTTAATATAAGAGTCCTATCTGTGTTTCAGGATGGACCTATCTGAACTGCAGGGGAGGTTAATATAGGAGTCCATCTAGGGCCCTCTGCCAAGGAGGTTAATATAGGGAGTCCTATCTGGGACATCTCGGCAGGGGGTTTAATATAGAGAGTCTCTATCTAGGGACACTCTGCAGGGGAGGTTAATATAGAGCCCTGACATCTGCAGGAGGTAAAGGAGCTCTAGCCACTTGCAAGGGGAGGTTTAATAATAGGAAGTCCTGCACTCTGGAGAGGTTAATATAGAGTCCTTCAGGGACACTCTCAGTGATGGTTTAATATAAGGAGTCCTATCTAGGGACACTCTGAAGGAGGTATATATAGGAGTCCTATCTAGGGACTCTCTGCAGGGGAGGTTAATATAGGAAGTCCTATCTAGGACACTCTGCAGAGTTAATACAGCATCGGAACTCTGAAGTATTATAGGAGTCCTATCTAGGACACTCTGCAGGCGAGTTAATATAGGAGTCCTAATCTAGGGACACTCTGCAGGGGAGTTAATTAGGCAGTCCTATCTAGGGACACTCTTGCAGGGGAGGTATATATAGGAGTTCCTATCTAGGGGACACTCTGCAGGGGAGGTTAATATAGGAGTCCCTAGGGACACTCTCAGTAATTAGGGTCCATCTACATAGACTTGCAGGGTGAAGGTTAATATAGGCAGTCCTATCTAGGGAGCACTTGCAGGGGAGGTTAATATCAGGCGTCCTATCTAGGGACACTGTGCAGGGGAGGTTAATATAGGAGTCCTATCTAGGGACACTCTGCAGGGGAGGTTAATATAGGAGTCCTATCTAGGGACACTCTGCAGGGGAGGTTAATATAGGAGTCCTATCTAGGGACACTCTGCAGGGGAGGTTAATATAGGAGTCCTATCTAGGGACACTGTGCAGGGGAGGTTAATATAGGAGTCCTATTTAGGGTCACTCTGCAGGGAGGTTAATATAGGAGTCCTATCTAGGGACATTCTGCAGGGGAGCTTAATATAGGAGTCCTATCTAGGGACACTCTGCAGTTCCTTATTCTGTACACTTTGACCTTTTGTGACCATCTATGTGAGTCCCCCTCTGTTGCATGAGGATGCTTTGCTGGTGAGAGCTTGAAGGTAAGATCCTAATGCTGAAGACATACTTCAGACATACAACTTAGAGAAATGGAGTTGGAACCTGACCTGGAAGCCTCCTCTCTAAAGACAAGCTCTCATAGAGGATACTATGTAAGCTACCGAGGGAGAAAATAAATCAACGTTTCAAAATACAGAACTAGGTTATTAATAACTACAATGGTGTCCATTAGAAGTGACTACAGTGTGCGGTGGTGGCACTTACATCTTGGGGACTGAGCCTGTGGGTGTCACAGACTTGCCAATTAGAAAGCAAAGAAGAACCAAGAGAAAACAAATAAAAAGAGCAAGAGACTAAACTCAAGCACTCGCTGCAGAACTTCCCATGGAAGATGGGCCCTGGGCTGGTCCCAAGCTCCATGTGGATGCAGGCCAGAGACAGGAGCGTGGAGAGGCTCACGAAGCCCAGAGAGATGCACAGCCCAGCTAGCTGCAGGAAGGGAAGCTCCAGCCTCCCTCTGAGCAGGAGATCCACCTTCCTATCCTGCCATGGAAGCCAGAGATCAATAAAAATGGCCTGGCACCATCTGCCAAGTCAGTCTGCCTTGGGAAAAGGCTTTCTCCAGGTCACTAAAACAGACTGAGCTCTTAGTTCCCTCTCTGTGAAATGGAGCTATTAAGATCATGTTCAAATCCATTTAATGAGAGTTAAATGAGATGTGCTGACATCTGACATCTGCCTCCAGTGATGAAGCAGCTCAGAGAATTCAGGTTGCCACCCATTGGCAGAAGGAAACACAGCTTGGTAAGTCATGGTTCTACCTAAAAGGTTTTGTTGCTAATTCTGAACGGTTTAGTTTGTGGGAGGGAAAGAAACATGGAATTTAAGTTTTCTCAGAGTCAAATTTAAAATTTATGTTATTTTATTTTTAGTTAGGTTGATGCATGTGTGTGTGTGTGTACGCACATGTGTGGAGGCCAGAGGCTGATGTTGCTGTCTTCCTTAATCTTTCTCCATTCTTATTTTTTGAGACAGAATCTGTCACTGAACTTAACGCTCATTGATTCGACTAGGCTAGCTGGTCAGAAAGCTCCAGAGATCCCCCATCTTCTCCTTCCTACACTGGGGTTACAGGTGTACACCACCACACCCGACATTTTTACAGGGAGGCTGGAGATGGACCTCAGTCCTCGTGTCTGTGTGACAGAGTTTACCACTGAGCCATCTCCCCAGCTCCTCAGAGCCACATCTGACATCAATTTTATAAAGTTTTCTTTGTCAGTGATAGATATAAGCTTTTTATGAATGTTTGTTTCAGGTATGTCTCATACACAAATATATTTGTGGGGGATGGAGAGATAGCTCAACAGTTAGGACCACTGGCTGCTCTTGCAGAAGATGGAGGTTCAGTTCCCAACACCCCCATGCTGCAAACAACCATCTGTAACTCCAGTTCCAAAGGATTGGGCGCCCTCTCCTGGCCACTGTGGGCACTACATGCATGTACACAAATGGCATATATAAGATAATGATATAAATTATATATAGAGAGATATATACATATATATATATATATATATTTGTAGGAGGAAACTGGAAATCCATTAGGTTATCAATATGTATTTGTCTCTTTTTTTTTCAGCCTTTCTCGGGTCCCTTAGAAAAACAGGGCAAGTGCTTCCATCCCTGTGTGATCAAGCCTAATGTGTCCTTTGTGTCCTTAGATACGCACAGAGCACCAGGATATGTGTTATAGAAAACCCACTCAGTCACAGGGCCTGTCTTTTCAAGTATTGTTCTCGTGAGTGGCCCTGGGGAAGGTGGCAGACTGTCCCTGCTCTACGGACCGTCTGCACACCTTTGCACACCTCTCCTTGGTCAGTTTGCTTAACTCTGGCTGAAGAAAATCCTCTGCCTTTACTACTGCCTATGTGTATGTGTCCATGTGTATGTTGGTGCACATGCTTGTGGGGGTCAGAGGACAACTTCAGGTACCATCCCTCCAGGGGTGACTACCTTTCACTTATTTTGAGACAGTGTCTCATTGGTCTGGAGCTGTTACCTTTGCCAGGGAGCATGCACGCACCTACGTGTGTGTATGAAGGTGCACAGGTGTACATGTGTGTACATGAATGTGGAGGCGAGAAGACCATGTTAAGTGTCATTCCTAGATGTCATGCACCTTTTTTTGACTGAGACAGGGTCTCTCACTGGCGAAGAACTCACCAATCAGTCTGGACTGGCTGGAGGCTCGGCTCCGGGGCTGTGCCTGTCTCTGGGCTGGCTGGAGGCTCGGCTCTGGGGCTGTGCCTGTCTCTGGGCTGGCTGGAGGCTCGGCTCCGGGGCTGTGCCTGTCTATTGCTCCCCACAGCTGGGCTGGTATCCCTTCCCACCACATCTTACTTTTATGTGAATTCTGAGGATCCAGTGGCCAGCCTGCCCCTCAGCCAAATGCTCTGTTCTTTGCGATGGGCCAAATCATAAGGCACAAAAAGAAGGAAGCAGAAACTTTCTGTGTGCAACATTCCAACGAGATCATGTGAGTTGCTGGAAGGCGTGAAGGCCTGTGTGCATCCCAGCTGTGCAGTTATGTGCTCCCCTTTCTACTATAGCCTGCAGAAGACAGCTCACAGAGACTGAAAACCTGTTTTTCTTTACATCAGCCCTGGCCGGGAAACTGTAACCACCTTAACTGAGCAGCGAAGATAGAACAGGCTCTGCTCACAGCACCCTCCAACATACAGCCTTAGAATTTTCCAGAAGTTTCAAGCAGCTCTGGCCCCTTCTTGAAAACAATCTCGGTAGACAATTGACTATCTTTTTCTTTTTTCTTTTTTTTTAATCTTTCTGAGACAGGGTCTCCCTCTAGCCCCAGGTGGCCTAGAACTTACTATGCAGACCAGGTTGACCTTGAATTTACAGAGATCCGCCTGCCTCTGTCTCCTGAGTGCTGGAATTAAAGGGGTGTGCCACTATGCTGACCTAACAGTTGACAATCCTGGCTGATTTGACCGCATCTCTGGGGCACTTGGCATCCTTGTGGAGGTGGTTAGAAGAGCAGAGCTGCCTTTCTGGAAGGAGAAACTCTCCTTCACTTAAAAATAGAACTCAGAGCTTAGTGGGAACTGTGCAGTTTATCTAGACTAGACCTTCCAAACAGGAGGCCCTCACCTGCTGTTGTATCCTGGGTGAGCAGAAACTGGATATGTCTGGACATAACACAAATAATTAAGGACAGATGTTAAGTTCACCATGAGAAGCTAGGAGCCCTGTGCACAGTCAAGGTGACCACCCTCTTCCAGCCTCTGAAGGGACACGCCCATGACCCCAGGGCTGAGTTGCAATAATGCTGGCAGCAGCAGGTTGCTCTGAGGTCAAAGGCCACTGTGAGAACAGTGTGCCCCAGCTCAGGCAGGCTGTTTCCTAGGCTCTGAAACAAACAAACCGGCAAGGCAGGGATAAGACTCCCAGGCCACCCCAGGGCAAGTTTCGGTGTGTTCCCATCAAAGGCAGCAATGCTGACGCCAGACTATCAGAGCTGGGAACAGTCACCTTGCCTCACCTTCTGCAAAGCCTAAGACACAACCGGTAGCCAAAGGCTGCAGATTAACTCCCGCAAACAAGAGGGGACCCCTGGGGGACCTGGCTGGGGGTGGAGCTCCAGCACTAAATTCTCAGTCTGTTCCGGTCCCTTATAAAGGCACTGGGAGAAAATCCCAGAGATCCCAGTGCCAACTGAACTCTCCAGGGCCCTCAGGGAGTGAGAAGAAACAGAGCTGATGTTGCCCAGTGAAAGGGGCCAAAACGCAGGGGCTCCCAGGAAACCCTCTTAGCACTGCCAATAGGGGCGGCAGAGACACCCACAGTTCAGAGCACAGAGCCTTGCCAGACACCAAGTGCCTTAGCTAATTCTCAGCTGCTGAGGGAGGTGCTGCAGCCTGCTGTAATGGAGGGCAATGAAGGAGGGACTCCAGGGGTCCTGCAGCAGCCTGCACATGGGGTGCTGCCCCTCCCTTTCTTGCAAGACTACTCTGCAAGGACTTAATCTGCAAGAACTTCCTTATCAACCCCTTCCAGGGACCTTATCAGATGTCCCAGGCGAAAGGATTAAAGGCACATTTTTTCCTTTGTTTTTTCAAAAGCAGCCCAGCAAAATAATCACTGCCAAGCAGGCTTCCAACAGAGAGGCCACCCCAACAAAGGGGCAGCTCCGGACAGATGCATTCTGGCCCAGTGTGTGTTGTGGGGGTAGACGGTGGTGACAGATCAGTTATCTCTCCTCTGCAAACAGCCAGAGGATCGGCGAAAGTAGATACAGAAAGATACCGTTCTGGGCTGCCCATTAGAAAGAAGTTAAGAAAGACCTCCAGCTCCAAGGTGGTGTCCATGGACCTAAAGCACATTCCAGGCAATGGCCACAGAGCAGCAGGACAAACTTGGAATGGAAGGCAGGTAGGGCCAGGCCTGGGGACAAGACTGCTCCTGGGTCTGTCAGTCAGTCCTGGTGCAGGGATCTGGCCCTGGCCAACAATGGTACTCACTGGAGGCTGTGATCTTGCTGGCTCCCGTGAGCTGTCAGCTCATCTTACGTACTACGTGCAGCTCTGGGGTCACCTACTAGCTGGTCTATATGTGCTTCACATGTTCGTGTACACAGAAACAATTGTAACACACTACAGACACACAAACACACACACCAAAACATCACAGCACTTATCAGATGTGGAATCATATACATGTGTGGATGTATGCGCGCGCGCGCGCGCGCACACACACACACACACACACACACACACACACACACACACAAACCTTTTCAACTGTGAACTTCTGCTGCCACCTAGAGGTTCAAATGTGGATTAACAACTTAAAGTCATCTCAGTTCTTGGTGAAAGAGTAAGTTTATTTTCCAGGCTCAAAGGTCTGGGAGGTCGCATTTAGGGAAGAGAGGTATAAGGAATTTGCATAGTGTACCTACAACCTTAATTTAATAAAATTCTTTTTCCACTTTCTTAAACTAGAAGATCACATGGGGGGGGTGTCTGCGTGTGTGTGTGTGTGTGTGTGTGTGTGTGTGTGTGTGTTTCTGTGGCTCCTGGGGAGCCGTATTCACTGCCCTAGAACCCCAGCTCAGGAGACCCCCAGAGGTCTTGGAGGAGGTGCAGGAGAAGCCCCAGAGACGAGAATCTTGAAGTTACATGTGTGCTGTCATCTGGCCAAGGCTTTCTGAGCAATGGAGAAAACCCATCGAAAGACCTGGGCATGCTTCTTTTGCACACTCTGGGGATCTGTCCATGGTCCACTGTGCTCTGTAACAGGGCCCAGGGAAGTCTTTGTCTGTGCACACCCAGGTGGTTAAAATCTGGTGCTCTAACTGCTCCCTCTGAATGAGGCCAAATCCCAGCAGAACTTCATTGAAGGACTACGAAGTGTGAGTTTCATGCAGTTTTCACTTGATATGAAATACTCTTCTCGGGGCTGAAGAGATGGCTCAACGCTTAAGAGCGCTGAGCTGACTGCTCTTGCAGAAGACCCAGGTTCAATTCCCAGCACCCATATGGCTGCTAAGAACTGTCTTTAAGCCAGGCATGGTGGTGCACACCTTTAATCCCAGTGCTCAGGAAGCAGAGGCAGGAGGAGCTCTGTGAGTCAAGGGCATCCTGGACTACAGAGTGAGTTCCAGGCCAGTTGGGGCTATAGGGAGACCCTGTCTCAAAAAAAATACTGTTCTCTAAAATATAGTTCACTAATTTAAGACAATCTAGAAATGGGACTGGGGAGATAGGTCTATCGGTAAAGTGCTTGCCATGAACGCATGGGGACCCCAGCCCCTATATAGAGCTGGGCATGGTGGCACATGTCCGTCAGCCCAGCACTAGGGAAGATAGTGACAGGCAGACCCCTGGGGCTCCATGGTCAGCCAGCCTGGACGAATTGGGGAGCTCCTGGCCAGTAAGAGACCCTGTCTCAGAAAACAAGGTCAGCAGTGCCTGACGAACATCACCCATGGCTGATCTCGGGCCCCTGTATACTTGTGTGCTCACATACACACATGCATCACATATACACATGCGTGCACACATGTGCACACACACAGGGGGGGCCCACCTTTGGGCTGGAAGCTGCGTTTGTCTCACTGCACTTCCATCTCTGACTCTGGGTCAGTTCATGTGTAATCTTGTTTTCTTCTGGGCACGAGTCCACAGGTTTCTGCCATCTTGTAGCCGTAGCTTTGAGTGTGCACCAGATCCATTCTGTTAGCACAGTGAATGAGCAGGTGTTTATTTTTCTACCAGGGAGGGTGGTGAGGAGCACTGACAGGGGTGACTTCTGCCTTGGTCTCCTCTGATGACCCCATCCACAACTCACAGCTGGGCATCCAGACAGCATCATCCTTCAATGAGTATTCAGAGAGGGGATTAGAGCGGCATTTTGGAAATGGATTACTTGTGGTCAAGGGTGCTTTTTCTTTTGTACTAGGGCACTGTTGCTTTGAAGATTTATAGGTCAAGAGTGCTCTGGATGTTGTCACCTGTGACACAGGGTGCTGCCCTGTGTCACAGGTGACAGAGTCAAGCTGAGCACTGAGTACACAATGGTTGGCAGCAAGGCTGCGCAGGACATCGTGAGAATTCTTGCTTATGTTTGATATTTAAGGATGGTGTTTCCTTAGGTGTTCTTCCCCCCTCCCCACCCCGTCCCACTGCTGTTAAATGTTTCCATTGAGATTCTCCAATGATGACAGTTAACTGCACATTTCATATGAACAACTCAAAACCATGAAAACAAACACATCCATTAAAACAGCTTTCACAATGATCTCTGACCAGTTCTGAGTTTTAAAGATCAGAGGCCCAATCTTTTGCCCTTTGCCTGTGCTACTTTGCTGGGTTAGTATGTTTCTTTAGTAACACCAGTTATACCAAGACTAGCTGAAATCACTGTGGACCAGAGGGAAGAGGCTCTAGTGACTTTTCCAGCATTGTGCCCTATAGACATGAATCAGATCCATCTTTCCCCTCAGGACAAACATATGGCCTCCAAGTGCTGGGGAGATGGTTCAGTGGGTAAGATGCGTGCCACACAGTGTGAGGATTAGAGCTTGGATCCCTGATACCCACATAAATGCCACGTAAATGCAGTGGCACATTTGCAATTCCAGCTTTCGAAGGCAGAGACAGGGGATTCGCAGTGCTAGCAGGAATGGTAAGCTCTGGATTCATTCAAAGACCACAGTACAGGGAACAGGTTGAGAGCAGTCAAGACTTGTGATGTTAGCTTTGGACTGCCACGCCTACCTGTGCACATGAACGTCTACCCACATACACACATGTGCACACACCCATGCAAACCACACACAGAGACACATGCCAAAAGAGAACAAGAAAGGTGTTTGTCCTCCGAAATGCCCAGTCTGCTGTCTCAGTTAGGCTCTGAAAGGACTGGACTCTAGAGCCCGCCCCAAGCAAAGCACTACTTCTTTGGAAACACTGTCCCTGAGCACTTTAGCCTAGCCTGCTCCACCAGTACCTTCCAGTACCCTCCAGTACCCTCCAGTACCTTTCAGTACCCATCAGTACCTTCCAGTACCCTCTAGTACCCTCCAGTGCCCACCAGTACCCTCCTTCCACTACCCTCCAGTACCATCCAGTACCATCCAGTACCCTCCAGTACCCAGCAGTACCCTCCAGTACCCTCCTTCCACTACCCTCCAGTACCATCCAGTACCCTCCAGTACCCACCAGTACCCTCCTTCCAGTGCTGCCCCCAGAGGTCATGGAGTTGAGTGAGTGTTTCTGTATCTCAGTTACCCAAGAAGTTTTGTCAAAGAGAAATACATGGAGGAGTGAGGATAGGTCTGGCCAAGATCCTGGCCTCTGGATGCTTCCCAAACGTCATGGGGATTCTAGAAGTTTCTCAGAGGATGGCACTGTACTTTACTGAGCTGTGAAAACTGCTGATGGCTCCACGGGAGGGGTGGTTTGGAACCCAATGAACATATAATAGTGAGACTACTTTTTAAAGTACCAGGCCTAGGTGACACCACAGACTCACTCTGGATGTCTGGACTGGGTGGAGTCAGGGTGCCCATGATTTTCTGCGAGGTCCCCAGGAATCAAAAGGCATAGTTAGGTGTGAACACTCCCACATTCTGCCGGTATAAAACTGGCCTGGGGCTGGTGTGCCAGCTCAGCGATGGCCCCTTAACATAGCAATTTTGTCAGAACTTAAACATTCCCTCTTGGAGGAAGGAGAAAGTTGCATGAGACACAGGAAATAAGATTTACAAGGCTGAGTAGGTAGACAACTCATAAGTAATAATAATAAGATTCAATAACGTGCCGGGCGTGGTGGCGCATGCCTTTAATCCTAGCACTCGGGAGGCAGAGGCAGAGGCAGGCGGATCTTTGTGAGTTCAAGGCCAGCCTGGTCTACAGAGTGAGTTCCAGGACAGCTGGGACTACAAGGAGACCCTGTCTCGAAAAGACAAAAAAAAAAAAAAAAAGATTCAATCACGTTACAACTGCCAGGAATGGGAAGCTCCAATGTGCGGAGCTGCCTGAAAGTTCTAGAGGGAGCGCCAGGGTCACAGCTTTCCTGAGCCATCGCCCATGAGGGGACGAGCTGTCCGTGAGTCGTTTGTGCTCCTGTAGCCCTTCACCCATACTCCTGTGAGGGCCACGTTGGACATTATGGGAACGTCCCCTTGGTCTGCCATCAGTGTCTTGTCTAGGAGGAGTAGATATTTGTTCAAGTCTCCTTAGAAAAACTCTTACACAATAAGTCTCCAGGTACAGTCCCACTCTCCTCGCTGGAACCAATGAAGATGTTACTGCTATAGTCTGAGATGTATTTGTCTCCCCAAGATTCATAATTGAAAACCTAATAGCCATTGTGAAAGTATTAAGAGATGGCCTTCAGGACATAGTAACAGTTCAAGAAAGCCACCTTGTAATTCATAGATTAACATACCATCCAAATATCTGTGTCTATACCAAAGTAACCTACCATAACAATTAGTACTGTTTAAATACCTATATATCTAAATGCCTGTCTTCATTAGTAGGACCGAAAGGTATTCTGGACAAACTGTCAGCCTGTAAAGGAAACAGCCAGAATTGACAAGAGTCCAAAATGACAGCCCAGAGAAAGTAGACTGTTTTCTTCTTGTCCACCTGTGCCCCTTTTCTAAGCCAGGGAACAATCAGCAGAAGAGGGGGCGTGGTAGAATGTAAGGCGTATGATTGGGTGAATGGTGAAACACAGCAATATAGACTGGACACTCATCTGATCAACTTGATTGAACATACAAGCCTCCCCTGCTGGATGCTGGGACCCATGGGCTGTGTGGGTTTGGGCACAACTGCTTGCAAATTGGTTTTACATGAAGGATTGCTTGTACTCATAAATATACTTATTGTTAAAAAATGAAAAAAAAAACATAAAATTATTTTAAATATTAAAAAAAAGAAAGCCACCTCACTCAAAATGAGAGGAAGCAGGGCTCACCAGCCACAGACTTCATCTTGGATTTCTCAACCCATGAAGCTGTGGGAATTAGACCTTTCTTGTTGGGAAGTTACCCAGTTTATGACATTTTGTTACAGCAGCCTAAATGGACAAAGACATTTCTTTTCATGGTAAAAAAACACTTTCCAAATTTTCATGGTAAAAACACTTTTTAAGTATGGAAATGGAGACATGATCCTGGCTTACCTAGTGCCCCTGGGGCAACATCTCAGTGGTCTTTATAAGAGGCTGAAGGCCCAGAGCCAGAAGAGACATGAGCATGGACTCAGGGAGCCTGAGTGAGGCTCAGCTTCGATGCATGACTGTGACTTAGGGCCCGAGGCCATTAGTCAAGAATGTCCACTGGGGCTGGAGAGATGGCCTGGTGGTTAGAGTGCCGACCGCTCTTGCAGAGGACCCGGGTTCGATCCCCAGCACCCACATGGAGGCCGAGAGCCGTCTGAAACTCCAATTCCAGGAGAACTCCAGTTCCAGGGGAGTCCGACACCCTCTTCTGACCCCGCGCATGCACGACACGGATGCACAACTTGCATGCAGACAGTGCATTCATACACATACAGAAATAAATAAAATTAAAAAAAAAGAATGTCCATGGCCTCTGGGAGCTGGCAAAGAGGGAAATGGCTTCTTTCCCAGATCTTCAGAAAATAAATGCAGCCTGAGAGCACCCTGATTTTTAATCCACTGAGACTAACTTTTAACTTGTGAGCTCCAGAACTGTAAGATAATAAATGTATGTCTTTGTAAGCCACTAAGCTCATGGTAATATGCTATTACAGCTAAAGGGTATGAGTACAATCAAGAACCACCACAGACTGTGTGGACCAGAGCTCCTGATGCTCTTGTCTCTATCTTCCCTATTGATAAAAATGTATATTCTTTTTTTCTACTTCCTTTTGTATTTTGAGGAACATCTTAATTTATGATACTTTGTATTAATACTCATTTAACTTCAGAGGTACCATGATTTCAATGCCTGCCTTCAGAAAACTCAACTGAGCCAGGCATGGTGGCCCATGCCTTTAATCTCAGCACTTAGGAGGCAGAGGCAGGTGGATCTCTGTGAGACTGAGGCCAGCCTGGTGTCATAGGGAGTTCCAGGATAGCTGGGGCTACAGAGGGAGTCCTTGTCTCAAAAAGACAAACAACCTGTCCCCCAAAAAACTTGTAGTGAAATTTCATTGAATATTTACTGGTTATTTATTGATTATTAAGAGGTTGAGGCTTTAAGATGTGATTGTCATGATGCTGGCTTTTCATGAATAAGTTAAGATGGTTCTGACAGGAACAGGTTAGTTATGTCAGAAAGGACTGTGGATGGAGGAGCGAGTCTGGTCTACCTTTTTGCTTGGTCACTTGGGTGTACTTCCTTACTGATGCAGGAAGTGCTGGTGCTAGACGCTGCAACACGGTTTGGGGCATTCTAGGCACAAGGAGAGAAAACGGAACTCTGTTCTTTATAAATTGCCCAGTCTCAACAATAACAACAAAAGACTACTAACCCAAATGGAATACACATACTCTGTTCCCCCACCCTCAACCTTCATGCTGCTATTTTTATTTGTGTGTGTGTGTGTGTGTGGTGTGTTTGGTGTGTATAGTTGTACTGTCTGCATGTAGGTTTGTGTACCCATGTCATGCAATGCCACAGAGGTCAGAAGAGGGTGTCGGATTCCCTTGGAACTGGAGTTAAAGACAGTTCTCAGCTGCCATGTGGGTGCTGGGGATTGAACCTGGGTCCTCTGCAAGAGCAGTCAGTGGTCTTAACTGGTAGGCCATCTCTCCAGCCCCATGCTGCTATTTTTAGAAATGACTTTAAACATATTGTAACCATAAACCAAAGTACACAGTATTCCTTTATGCAGGGGTATTTTAAACCAAATAGAAAAGGTGTGGGGGGGGCAGTTACAAATAAGAACTATACTATCTTTTAATCTATGCAGTTACCTTTGCCAGTGCTTTGTGTATGTTTATGTGTGCATGTTCACTTGGTGAAGGTGCATGTGTGTCTGCACATGCATGTGGAAGTCAGAAGAACTGTGTTTAGGTGTTATTCCTCAGGTGTCATTCACTTTGTTTTGGACAGTGTCCGCCCTGGCCTGGAACTCACCAAGTAAGTAGGGTAGGCTTAGCAATAAGTCTCAAGATCCACCTGTCTTCACTCCCCAGGTCTGGGAATACAAACACACACTGTGCTTGAATTTGCTTTATTTTCACATGGGTTTAGGCATTAAACTTAGTCCCTCTTTAAAAGGTAGAGACTTACCAACTGCATTTTCTTCTTAGTGCTTACAGGGCTTCTTATTTCATAGTGTGAGCTTTAGTCAATTTGATTCCTTTCAGTCTGATTATTCTGTTAGCATTTTTCCCCCTAGGGAAAGTGACCGAGTAACTAGCGTTCTCGTACTCTTGTTTCTTTTGTGTTAATCTCACTGTGTCTAAATGTCCCTTCACTTTGAAGGACAGGTTTGCTAGGTAAGGAATCCTTCACCGTTTTGTTCTTTTCTTGAAATATGCCAATGCCTTTTGGCTATCTTATGTTTTGATGAGAAGACAGCCATTAATCCGATGGAGGCTCCTCTGTGTGTGATGAGTCCCTTCTCTCTTGCTGTTCTGAAGACTCTGTCTTTTCTTAGTTTGATTATGGTTTATCTAGGTATGAATCTCTTTGAGATTCTACCTGGAGTTCATTGAGCTAGTTGGAAGTATAGATTAATATTTTTCATCGGAAGGGGGAGTTTTCAGCCATTATCTTAACTTTCATTGCTGATTTATGGAAAGGCATGCACTAAGTCTTTCAAGTTTTGCTTATCTTCTTTTGCACTCTTATTTAACAACTAACTCCCATTAGTCATTCTTTCAATTTGTTGAATTTCTGCCTATTAAAATCTGCTTTTGAGTTCCTCTACTGAACCTTTTATTTCAGTACTGTACTTTCCATTCTAGAATTTTATTTTTTTTATTTTATTTATTATATGTATATAGTATTTGCCTGTATATGTGTAAGTGCATCTATGTCCTGCAATTCCTGCAGTGGTCAGAAGGCATTGGATCAGAACCCCAGGAACAGGAAGTTACAGTGGTCGTTAGCTGCACATGCGACTGGGAATTGAACCGGGTCCTCTGCAAGAGCAGTCAGTGCTCTCACCTGCTGAGCCATCTCTCCAGCCCCCAGTTCTAGAATTTTTAGGTGGCGATTTTGAACACTTTTTCTTTGTTAATGTTCTCTTTGTGGCAAGACCTCATTTTCATCTTGCTCTCTTTTCTTCAGACATGGTTTCCCTTAGTTCTCTCAGTGCACTTGAAACAGCTTGTTTGGAGTTTTATCTGATATGCTCAGCGCTGGGCTTCCTGGGGGCCTGCTCCTTCAGAGTCATCCTATTTTCTTTCCTGGGTTGTATTTTTCATTGATAAGCAGACTGTTCAGATATTATATGGCAACACTGGATGTCAGATTCTTCCCTTTCCAGTTGTTTGCTGCTGTTTATTGGTCTGTTGCTTGATTAGTGACTTCTGCGCTAACTCTGCAAGGCCTGTATTTGCTGTCATGTTTGGTCATTGAAGTTTCAGTGCTGCCAGTGTAAGGAGCAGCTCATACGTGAGCAGGGCTTTTCTTAAGTGGCTGGGGTCATCGTGTCTCCCATCCTTTGTGGGGGACTCTGTGTATCCTGCGGTGTGTCTTCAACCCTTCTCCAGGCAGGTGACAATTCTGCCTTTGCTCGCCCATGACAGAGCCCGACGTCATTTGAAGGTTGCCCGGAACCATGTGCAGAGTTTTCCTAAGCATAAAAAGAGTGGATGTGAATAAGTGAACATTTGGATCCAAAAATATTTGAGGTAAACATTGCTGAATCCCTCATTCCCAGGTTTTTATTCTTATGCTCTTTGGTTGTTCTCGTGCTTCCCCCGCTGTTCATTTCTGCTGGAGCCAGAATGGTGTTCTAGTTCTTTCTTGGGGGAGAAACTATGGAACTTGGGTAAGCATCAACTAGTAAAAAGAAACACATGTTGCCGGGAGTGGTGGCACACACCTTTAATCACAGCACTCAGGAGGCAGAGGCAGGCCTGGTTTACAAGAGAGTTCTAGCCAGCTGGGGCTACAGGAAACCCTGTCTCAAAAAAGACCCCCCCCCAAAAAAAAAATAAAAAAGGAAGGATGAAAGGAAAGAAAAGAGAAGAAGGAAGAAGGAAGGAAGGAAGGAAGGAAGGAAGGAGGAAGGAGGCTCTTCCAGAGACCCACCAAATAAGCGTGTCCTGCCTTCTGTCCTGTCTTCTGCATGTGCCCTTCACCCTCTGCCCCCTTGTGACTTCAGTTGTTTGAGCTGAAGGTGGAATATGCTAGGATGGTTTTTTTGTGCATGGGAGCATGCAAATGTGTGCTTTATGTATGGTCATATGTGTGTGGGCACATGTGAAGGTGCATGTACATGTATGCATGTGTGCATGTGGAGGCCGGAAGCTGACAATGGGTATCTTCCTTGATTCTTCTTTACCTTATATATTGAGGCAGAGTCTCTCACTTGAACCAGGAGCCCACCGATGGGCTGGACTGGCCAGCCAGCTTGCTCTGGGGATGCCCGGTCTCTGCCCTCTAGTTGTGGATTACTGGCCAGCCAGCTTGCTCTGGGGATGCCTGTCTCGCTCTCTAGTTGTGGGATTACTGCCAGCCAGCTTGCTCTGGGGATGCCCTGTCTCTGCCTCTCTAGTTGTGGGATTACTGGCCAGCCAAGCTTGCTCTGGGGATGCCCTGTCTCTGCCTCTCTAGTTTGGGGGGATTACAGGTGGTTGCCATGCCCAGCCCACATTTATTTTGGTACTCAGGATCCAAACTCTGCAGAGGGCCTCGAACATTGTCTGTCCTCTCACCGATTCTCCCCACCTCTGTAGCTCTCCTCTCTGCCCTGCTTTTCTCAAGGGATCCCAGGAGACACATGGCAGCAGAGGCTTCTGGACAAAGGTCCTCAGCCTTGAACTCCTGACCATCCTGCCTCTACTTCCACACACTGGATTTAGGTATGCACCATCACTCCTGTTTCCATGTGGTGCTAGGGATCGAACTTCTGCTCAGCGCCTGTGTCTAGGCTTGCCATTGCAGCACTGCTGGTCTAACTGTGAGCACTGTGTCTAAACATCCACTGGGTTGTGTGTTCAGGTCTGTGACCTTCACAAACTGTTGTCATCCCTAAAGGTNTACAGGAGAGCTCTGATATCAGCAATGGATTATTCTACCAAGGAAATGTTGGCCAGGGGATCCAAGCCCCCCCAGAAGGTAAAGGCTTCTTGCCTGTAAACTGGGATACCTGCAAGAAGAGAGGCGATAAGGCCCTGCTGTCGAAGACCTGATGTAAGCATGGGAAAGATGTATTGAGACCGCACTTGCAAGTGTACAGTTGGTCTCTGGAATACCAGAGAGTGTTACCAAAGGCCACTAAACCAATAAAGCAAATGTAGGTCTCCTTGAGTCAAGCAAGACTCCTCCGTCAGCACCAGCTACACCTCACCTGCCATATGCCCATATATCCCAAATCTAACTGGCTATTAGCTCTCTCCTTGGAGGAGTAACCCATGGCTGATGCCACAAGCTTACATCCTCTAGCGGTTAGGAGATGTTATAAGCCACAGTAAGACCCTGTCATATTTTACAGGAAAAAATGTAATTCATAGATTAACATACCATCCAAATATCTGTGTCTATACCAAAGTAACCTACCATAACAATTAGTACTGTTTAAATACCTATATATCTAAATGCCTGTGCTTCATTAGTAGGACCGAAAGGTTATTCCTGGACAAACTGTCAGCCTGTGAAAGGAAACAGCCAGAATTGACAAGAGTCCAAAATGACAGCTCCAGAGAAAGTAGACTGTTTTGCTTCTTGTCCACCTGTGCCCCTTTTCTAAGCCTAGGGAACAATCAGCAGAAGAGGGGGCGTGGTAGAATGTAAGGGCTATGATTGGGGTGAATGGTGAAACTACAGCAATATAGACTGGACACTCATCTGATCAACTTGATTGAACATACAAGCCTCCCCTGCTGGATGCTGGGACCCATGGGCTGTGTGGGTTTGGGCACAACTGCTTGCAAATTGGTTTTACATGAAGGATGCTTGTACTCATAAATTATTACTTATTGTTAAAAAATGAAAAAAAAAACATAAAATATTTTTAAATATTAAAAAAAAGAAAGCCACCTCACTCACAATGAGAGGAAGCAGGGCTCACCAGCCACAGACTTCATCTTGGATTTCTCAACCCATGAAGCTGTGGGAATTAGACCTTTCTTGTTGGGAAGTTACCCAGTTTATGACATTTTGTTACAGCAGCCTAAATGGACAAAGACATTTCTTTTCATGGTAAAAAAACACTTTCCAAATTTTCATGGTAAAAACACTTTTTAAGTATGGAAATGGAGACATGATCCTGGCTTACCTAGTGCCCCTGGGGCAACATCTCAGTGGTCTTTATAAGAGGCTGAAGGCCCAGAGCCAGAAGAGACATGAGCATGGACTCAGGGAGCCTGAGTGAGGCTCAGCTTCGATGCATGACTGTGACTTAGGGCCCGAGGCCATTAGTCAAGAATGTCCACTGGGGGCTGGAGAGATGGCCTGGTGGTTAGGAGTGCCGACCGCTCTTGCAGAGGACCCGGGTTCGATCCCCAGCACCCACATGGAGGCCGAGAGCCGTCTGAAACTCCAATTCCAGGAGAACTCCAGTTCCAGGGGAGTCCGACACCCTCTTCTGACCTCCGCGGCATTGCACGACACGGATGCACAGACTTGCATGCAGACAGTGCATTCATACACATACAGAAATAAATAAAATTAAAAAAAAAGAATGTCCATGGCCTCTGGGAGCTGGCAAAGAGGGAAATGGCTTCTTTCCCAGATCTTCAGAAAATAAATGCAGCCTGAGAGCACCCTGATTTTTAATCCACTGAGACTAACTTTTAACTTGTGAGCTCCAGAACTGTAAGATAATAAATGTATGTCTTTGTAAGCCACTAAGCTCATGGTAATATGCTATTACAGCTAAAGGGTATGAGTACAATCAAGAACCACCACAGACTGTGTGGACCAGAGCTCCTGATGCTCTTGTCTCTATCTTCCCTATTGATAAAAATGTATATTCTTTTTTTCTACTTCCTTTTGTATTTTGAGGAACATCTTAATTTATGATACTTTGTATTAATACTCATTTAACTTCAGAGGTACCATGATTTCAATGCCTGCCTTCAGAAAACTCATACTGAGCCAGGCATGGTGGCCCATGCCTTTAATCTCAGCACTTAGGAGGCAGAGGCAGGTGGATCTCTGTGAGACTGAGGCCAGCCTGGTGTCATAGGGAGTTCCAGGATAGCTGGGGCTACAGAGGGAGTCCTTGTCTCAAAAAGACAAACAACCTGTCCCCCAAAAAACTTGTAGTGAAATTTCATTGAATATTTACTGGTTATTTATTGATTATTAAGAGGTTGAGGCTTTAAGATGTGATTGTCATGATGCTGGCTTTTCATGAATAAGTTAAGATGGTTCTGACAGGAACAGGTTAGTTATGTCAGAAAGGACTGTGGATGGAGGAGCGAGTCTGGTCTACCTTTTTGCTTGGTCACTTGGGTGTACTTCCTTACTGATGCAGGAAGTGCTGGTGCTAGACGCTGCAACACGGTTTGGGGCATTCTAGGCACAAGGAGAGAAAACGGAACTCTGTTCTTTATAAATTGCCCAGTCTCAACAATAACAACAAAAGACTACTAACCCAAATGGAATACACATACTCTGTTCCCCCACCCTCAACCTTCATGCTGCTATTTTTATTTGTGTGTGTGTGTGTGTGTGTGTGTGTGTGTGTGTATGAGTGTACTGTCTGCATGTAGGTTTGTGTACCCATGTCATGCAATGCCACAGAGGTCAGAAGAGGGTGTCGGATTCCCTTGGAACTGGAGTTAAAGACAGTTCTCAGCTGCCATGTGGGTGCTGGGGATTGAACCTGGGTCCTCTGCAAGAGCAGTCAGTGGTCTTAACTGGTAGGCCATCTCTCCAGCCCCCATGCTGCTATTTTTAGAAATGACTTTAAACATATTGTAACCATAAACCAAAGTACACAGTATTCCTTTATGCAGGGGTATTTTAAACCAAATAGAAAAGGTGTGGGGGGGGCAGTTACAAATAAGAACTATACTATCTTTTAATCTATGCAGTTACCTTTGCCAGTGCTTTTGTGTATGTTTATGTGTGCATGTTCACTTGGGAAGGTGCATGTGTGTCTGCACATGCATGTGGAAGTCAGAAGACTGTGTTAGGTGTTATTCCTCAGGTGTCATTCACTTTGTTTTGGGACAGTGTCTCCCTGGCCTGGAACTCACCAAGTAGAGTAGGGTAGCTTAGCAATAAGTCTCAAGGATCCACCTGTCTTCACTTCCCCAGGTCTGGGAATACAAACACACACTGTGCTTGAATTTGCTTTTATTTTCACATGGGTTCTAGGCATTAAACTTAGTCCCTCTTTAAAAGGTAGAGACTTACCAACTGCATTTTCTTCTTAGTGCTTACAGGGCTTCTTATTTCATAGTGTGAGCTTTAGTCAATTTGATTCCTTTCAGTCTGATTATTCTGTTAGCATTTTTCCCCCTAGGGAAAGTGACCGAGTAACTAGCGTTCTCGTACTCTTGTTTCTTTTGTGTTAATCTCACTGTGTCTAAATGTCCCTTCACTTTGAAGGACAGGTTTGCTAGGTAAGGAATCCTTCACCGTTTTGTTCTTTTCTTGAAATATGCCAATGCCTTTTGGCTATCTTATGTTTTGATGAGAAGTCAGCCATTAATCCGATGGAGGCTCCTCTGTGTGTGATGAGTCCCTTCTTTCTTGCTGTTCTGAAGACTCTGTCTTTTCTTAGTTTGATTATGGTTTATCTAGGTATGAATCTCTTTGAGATTCTACCTGGAGTTCATTGAGCTAGTTGGAAGTATAGATTAATATTTTTCATCGGAAGGGGGAGTTTTCAGCCATTATCTTAACTTTCATTGCTGATTTATGGAAAGGCATGCACTAAGTCTTTCAAGTTTTGCTTATCTTCTTTTGCGCTCTTATTTAACAACTAACTCCCATTAGTCATTCTTTCAATTTGTTGAATTTCTGCCTATTAAAATCTGCTTTTGAGTTCCTCTACTGAACCTTTTATTTCAGTACTGTACTTTCCAGTTCTAGAATTTTAAAATATATTTTTTATTTTATATGTATATGAGTATATTGCCTGTATATGTGTAAGTGCATCTATGTCCTGCAATTCCTGCAGTGGTCAGAAGGCATTGGCATCAGACCCCAGGAACAGGAGTTACAGGTGGTCGTTAGCTGCCATGCAGCTGGGAATTGAACCCGGGTCCTCTGCAAGAGCAGTCAGTGCTCTCACCTGCTGAGCCATCTCTCCAGCCCCCAGTTCTAGAATTTTTAGGTGGCGATTTTGAACACTTTTTCTTTGTTAATGTTCTCTTTGTGGCAAGACCTCATTTTCATCTTGCTCTCTTTTCTTCAGACATGGTTTCCCTTAGTTCTCTCAGTGCACTTGAAACAGCTTGTTTGGAGTTTTATCTGATATGCTCAGCGCTGGGCTTCCTGGGGGCCTGCTCCTTCAGAGTCATCCTATTTTCTTTCCTGGGTTGTATTTTTCATTGATAAGCAGACTGTTCAGATATTATATGGCAACACTGGATGTCAGATTCTTCCCTTTCCAGTTGTTTGCTGCTGTTTATTGGTCTGTTGCTTGATTAGTGACTTCTGCGCTAACTCTGCAAGGCCTGTATTTGCTGTCATGTTTGGTCATTGAAGTTTCAGTGCTGCCAGTGTAAGGAGCAGCTCATACGTGAGCAGGGCTTTTCTTAAGTGGCTGGGGTCATCGTGTCTCCCATCCTTTGTGGGGGACTCTGTGTATCCTGCGGTGTGTCTTCAACCCTTCTCCAGGCAGGTGACAATTCTGCCTTTGCTCGCCCATGACAGAGCCCGATGTCATTTGAAGGTTGCCCGGAACCTTGTGCAGAGTTTTCCTAAGCATAAAAAGAGTGGATGTGAATAAGTGAACATTTGGATCCAAAAATATTTGAGGTAAACATTGCTGAATCCCTCATTCCCAGGTTTTTATTCTTATGCTCTTTGGTTGTTCTCGTGCTTCCCCCGCTGTTCATTTCTGCTGGAGCCAGAATGGTGTTCTAGTTCTTTCTTGGGGGAGAAACTATGGAACTTGGGTAAGCATCAACTAGTAAAAAGAAACACATGTTGCCGGGAGTGGTGGCACACACCTTTAATCACAGCACTCAGGAGGCAGAGGCAGGCCTGGTTTACATAGAGAGTTCTAGGCCAGCTGGGGCTACAGGAAACCCTGTCTCAAAAAAGACCCCCCCCCAAAAAAAAATAAAAAAGGAAGGATGGAAAGGAAAGAAAAGAGGAAGGAAGGAAGGAAGGAAGGAAGGAAGGAAGGAAGGAAGGAAGGAAGGAAGGCTCTTCCAGAGACCCACCAAATAAGCGTGCTCCTGCCTTCTGTCCTGTCTTCTGCATGTGCCCTTCACCCTCTGCCCCCTTGTGACTTCAGTTGTTTGAGCTGAAGGTGGAATATGCTAGGATGGTTTTTTTGTGCATGGGAGCATGCAAATGTGTGCTTTATGTATGGTCATATGTGTGTGGGCACATGTGAATGTGCATGTACATGTATGCATGTGTGTGCATGTGGAGGCCGGAAGCTGACAATGGGTATCTTCCTTGATTCTTCTTTACCTTATATATTGAGGCAGAGTCTCTCACTTGAACCAGGAGCTCACCGATGGGCTGGACTGGCCAGCCAGCTTGCTCTGGGGATGCCCGGTCTCTGCCTCTCTAGTTGTGGGATTACTGGCCAGCCAGCTTGCTCTGGGGATGCCCTGTCTCTGCCTCTCTAGTTGTGGGATTACTGGCCAGCCAGCTTGCTCTGGGGATGCCCTGTCTCTGCCTCTCTAGTTGTGGGATTACTGGCCAGCCAGCTTGCTCTGGGGATGCCCTGTCTCTGCCTCTCTAGTTGTGGGATTACTGGCCAGCCAGCTTGCTCTGGGGATGCCCTGTCTCTGCCTCTCTAGTTGTGGGATTACAGGTGGTTGCCATGCCCAGCCCACATTTATTTTGGTACTCAGGATCCAAACTCTGCAGAGGGCCTCGAACATTGTCTGTCCTCTCACCGATTCTCCCCACCTCTGTAGCTCTCCTCTCTGCCCTGCTTTTCTCAAGGGATCCCAGGAGACACATGGCAGCAGAGGCTTCTGGACAAAGGTCCTCAGCCTTGAACTCCTGACCATCCTGCCTCTACTTCCCACACACTGGGATTTTAGGTATGCACCATCACTCCTGTTTCCATGTGGTGCTAGGGATCGAACTTCTGCTCAGCGCCTGTGTCTAGGCTTGCCATTGCAGCACTGCTGGTCTAACTGTGAGCACTGTGTCTAAACATCCACTGGGTTGTGTGTTCAGGTCTGTGACCTTCACAAACTGTTGTCATCCCTAAAGGTAACTTGAGACTACTCTGTGTCACCATTTGAAGAAAGAGATCTTGAATGTGTTTACAGTTTCGGTATCTGCTTCAACTGCAACTCTCTGACTGGAGTGGAAGTTTTCAGTCCAGTGACAATACGATACTTGCTCTCGTATCATTTCTCCTACTGTGGCAGATACCCTAACCCAGAGCAGCATGGTGGTGGTGGTGGGGGGGGGGATCTGGTTTAATACCAAGTTACAGACCATACCCACATTGGCTGCTTGCTTGCCAGTTTGCTTCCCTTCTCCACTGTCCAAGGGTCCAGCCCATGAAATAGTTCCACTCACGTTCAGGGTGAATCTTCCCACCTCAATTAACTGTCAAGACAACCAACCTGAGACATGCCCCCAGCAAACACGATCTGGATAATTGCTCCTTAATATTCTCTTTCCAGGCCATTCTAGGTTGTGTAAAGCCGACAGTTAAAGTGAACCCAGCTCTGTTTCTCTAGCCAAGAGCCCACTCGGGTAGAGCTGCTTTTGCTTTGGCAAAGGGACTATGTTCCCTGGGGAACCTGGCATGAATGGCCCATCTGTGTGAAATCAGAGATGCCCGGTGAATGCAAGGGGGCAAGGGCGAGGAGACACCAGCTTTGCTCAAATGTCCACCTGCTCATGCAGAAGTTCTTATTCCAGCCGTGAATAGTGTTGTTGCTTTCAACAGTAACAAGAAACAGGAAGCAACATACCAAGGTCTTCAGGTTCCAATCAGCTGGGACCCCAGAAATCCCCTCCTCTTCATAGCCTGCTTTCACTGGGTTGCTCTGATTCCGAGACTCATTCTGGAAACTAAGGCCATGACTCATCAGACGAATGCACCTGCTCAGACTGGATTTGAGTTAAGAAATACTGTTGCTGTTGCTGGGATCTGTATTTATAGGAAATGGAAGCTATCAAAACAGAGCTGTTGTTTAGCTACACGGACTCCCAGAAAGCAAATTTAAAAGCCCTCTTCCTCAGGTCCTGGCTTCTGTTAAAGTAAAAATAGCTGCATTCCCCACAAAGATGATAAACATTTCTAGGACAGGATGACATTGCTAAGCATGGGGATTATTTTCCAGTGACGGTGTGTGTTTACATCCAGCCGCACAGCTCCAGAGACGCCTCTATGAGCACCTTCAGCATTCTCCTTTCCCTGGATTCAGATTCTTGACTGTGTGCACCCCAAGATCCCAGCTACTCTGGAGTACTTTCAAGCCGTGATCTGGATCTGTGCGAGTAATTTACCCTTCACATTATTTACTTATGTGTTTTGGCATGTGTGTTCACGTGTGTGTTTACATGTTTGTTGAGTGAGCGTACATTTGCGTACATGTGTGTACACATCCATGTGGAAGCCAGAGGTTGATACTGGCTACCATGCTCAATAGTTTTTCACCTTATTTTTTTGAGCCTGTCGCTCGGCAAATGTGGAGCTCATCAGACCCTGGCCTTCTGAGTGTGGGAGACGATGGTCTCCTGAGTGTAGGAGACACTGACCTCTGAGTGTAGGAGACAATGGGCTCCAGAGTGTGGCAGACCCTGGCCTGCTGAGTGTGGAAAACCTTGACTTCCTGAGCGGAGCAGACAATGCCCTCCTGAGTGTGCAAGACCCTGAGTGTCTCAGACTCTGTCCTCCTGAATGTGTCAGACTACGACCTCCTAAGTGTGGGAGATCCTTACCTCCTTAATGTGTCATACTCTGACCTAAGTGTGGCAGAGCCTGACCTCCTCAGTGTGGCAGATCCTGACCTCCTGAGTGTGGCAAGCCCTGACCTATTGGGTGTGGCAAGCCCTGACCTCCTCAGTGGAGCAGAGAGGCAGGAGTCTGTTTTCCAAACTGCCCCACAGCGTTCTCGGGGCCACATCAGAGTGATGCAATGAGCAGCCAGCAGAGACTGCAGAGCCTAGCTATGAACCAGATCAACCCAGCCAGACACCCATCACCATCGACCCTGGCCTCTCTCTTTTGGTCCTAGGGCCTCCCTTACCCTTGGAGTCCTAGGCAGGTGTGGCTGAGGCCTGACACTCCTAAGATCCCCACAGGTTCCTCCTCTTGGGTCACTGCACGCTGTCTGTTCTCTCTTGCCGGAAGCCTTCTCCAGTAATGATCCTCCCTGCTGGTAACCACTCCCCGTGTTTCCTCTTCAGGCTGCAGCTTTGGCCTCAAGCCACTCCAGTGCTCTGCAGAAGCCCCACACCCCGCCCAGCAGTAAACACAATATCTGTGGTGCTATCCTAATTGTTTCTGTTGTTTTCTAGTGGGGAAAAAAGAGTTGAGTGATTCTTGACATGCCAAGAACACACCTGTGCGTGCTTCTGAGATGGGAGAAGAGGGACACGGGGAGGAGAGGGAAGAGAGAGAGAAGGTGAGGGAAGGAGTGGAAAGGAGAGAGAGAGAGAGAGAGAGAGAGAGAGAGAGAGAGAGAGAGCTCTGTGGTCATATTCATTGTATACTACCCACCCAGTTGATGTCTAATAAGGCTGAGAATGTCTACAGATCACAAACTTTCACACATCATGAGATCAGCATCATAAAGTTCAATGTCAGCATCTCCACCTAACAACTGGCACCTGCCTAAACCCAGCAAAGGCATCAGGAAAAGAAATAACATCTGTGAGATCTTTGTGGAAGAACAAAGGTTGGTGTGCGTCTTTTTGAATAGAGATGTCAACTGTATCCACCCAGCAATCAGAAGCAGCTATGCACAGCAGATCTGTGACACATCACATCTTTTTGGAAGACGAATAAAGTGATAAGCTGAAAAAATCACTGAGTTCCAAGCATGCTCCACCTGGCATGGTTAAGAATCACTAGTGCCTCAGACGGGTGCAAATACGAAGGGTGTTCTGTAGGGGGCGCTGTGCCTTCTGGAGATTGGGGAAGGGGCACTGAGTGTGAACATGGCTGAGTCATGAGTCCTCCCTCCTCTTCCACAACGATCCCTGTGCCTTTGGAGAATATGACATAGGTGTCCCTTTAGGGCTTCTGTTCTCTACTCATTGACCAGTTTTGGTTTTCTGTTAATCACAGTCTGCTACATGAAGGTTCTCCGCAGTGAGATGAGAAATGCACTAATCTGTGGGTACAACACTAAACCATTAAAAATCAGATTAAGGGACTGAAGAGATGGCTCAGCAGTTACTGGCCTTGCAGAGAACCCAGGTTTGATTCCCAGCACACACATGGTGGCTAACTACTATCTGTAACTCCAGTTCTGGGGAATCCAACACCCTTCTGACCTCCAAAGGCACTGCATGACACAGGTGCATTTACATACATGCAGGTAATACACTCATACACATAAAATAGAAATAATAAATAAATGAATAATCCGTTTAATACTGATTAGCAGAATAATACTTGTAGGCTCTCCCCTATGGCCTGCGACCAGTTTAGCCACAGGTTCTTGGCCCTGATAACCAGAGGTTATTTGACAAAGATGCTAAGAACACACAGTAGAGGAAAGACAACATCTACAACAAATGGTGCTGGCAGAACTGGATCTCCATCTGTGAAAGAATGAACTTGGGCCCTTAACCTTTCACCTTGTATAAAACTGAACTCCAAATGGATCAAAGACCTCAATATAAAACCTGAAACTCTGAAACTGCTAGAAGAAAACATGGGCAACACCCTCCAAGATGTAGGTGTAGGAAAGGACTTTTTTTTTCTTAATAATGCTTTTATTGATGTTTTGTGTATTTCAGACATCATTTCTCAGTTCAGTTTAGATGTATTCCCCTTTCCCTTCCCTCCACCCCACCCCAGATCACACACTCTGCCACAACTGTCCTGCATCTTTCTTTCAGTCTTTTTTTTATGTTTAGGAATTCACATTTTCCTCCTTTAATTTTATATTACTCTAAAATATGCATACATACTTTCCACTCACATACAGTAATTACAGAGTCTGAAAGTAAGTGGTGGGTCGATTCTCAAGCCTGTTAAGAGATTTACATTATAACAGCATAGTTGCTTTCAGATAAACAGAAATATAACAATAACATTGTTCAGCTTGCCTTTCATCTGGGGATTTGGTGCTAGCATCCACAAATGAGGGAGACCATTTGCCACTTGTTTTTCTGGGACTGTGTTACTTCACTCAGCATAATGGCTTCGAGTTCCATCCATTTACCTGCAAAGTTCATGATGTCATCTTTCTTTACCACTGAGTAGTACTCCATTGTGTAGATGTACCACATTTTTGTCATCCACTCGTCAGTTGAGGGGCACTTGGGTTGGTTCCAGCTCTTTGCTATTGTGAAGAGAGCTGAAATAAACATGGATGTGCATGTATCTTTGCGGTAGGATGAGTTTTGTGGGTATAGACCCAGGAGTGAGTCAAACATTAGCTGCTCAGGCATTAAGGTCAACAGTTAATTAGCGTGACTGATTGGGGAACCCCCCCACCCCCAACCCCCACCAACTGGGATTACCGAAGGAAGGAGTGTCCAAGTAGATTCTTTGGAGAACCTTCAAAACAGAAAGGGAAGAGTGAGTTGGACTTCCAATAGAAAGCCTAGGCTTAGAGAAGTCAACACTCCATAAGCAAGGAGTAAAGGAGAAAAACAAATCAAACAAACAATGAAGGCATCTGAAGGAGGCAAGCAAAGCAAGCCTTCAATAAGTGTGACCTCACTAAGTTACAAAGCTTCTGTGCAGCAGAAAAAACAACCAAGGAAGTGAAGAGAAAGCCCATTGAGTGGGAGAAAATCTTTGCCAGCTACACATCCACAGAGGATTAATATCCAGGATATACAAAGAACTAATATAACAAAGTAGCAAGAAAGCTATAGATCTGAACAGAGAGTACTCAAACGAAGAAATAAAAATGGCTGAGAAATGCCTTAAAAACTGTTCAACGTCCTTAGTAATTAGAGAAATACAGATAAAAACCTCTTTAAGATTCCATCTTACCCCAATCAGACTGGCTAAAATCAAGACAATGAAGGGCACCAGATGCTGGCGAGGATGTGGAGAAAGGGGAACACACATTCACAGCTGGTGGGAATGCAACAGTGCAGCCACTATGGAAGGCAGTGTGGGGGACTCAAAAAATAAATTAAAAAATCATGAATGCCTCAGCTGGCTGCATGTGTGCAGTGTGTCCTGCAGGGGGCGTTGTGCCATATGTCCCTTGTAGGGCCTAAAGAGAGCTGACTGTGAATGATTCTTTACATAGTTTCAAGCCAGAAGGACTCCAGTGAGACACTATCCATAGCTGACTCAACTCAAGAGGGAAAGAGGCCTTTAAGAGAACCAGCTGCCGTGGCGGTCTGGCCTCATCAAACCTTGGACTCTCAGTATTCTGTTCTCACAGGCCACTGCAACAGGCTCTGCTCACCTCTTGACAGCCATGGAAAGGAGATGGGGCAACTGGTCTCTCCACTAGACTCTGTGCTCCTTGAAGGCAGAACCCATGCACATGCTATATTCTTTGACTTCTGAAATGTTTGCAGCAGGAGGATAGGGAAATGGCTCAGTTGGCAAACATAGGCGGATCCTGGGCACACTGGCCAGTCAGTGCAGCCTGCTCCCAGTGAGCGATCATGTCTCCAGAAAAGTCTAACAACAATACCAAAAACCTACAGAGAACGGCTCCTGGGGAATGACACCGGGCTGGCCTCTGGCCTCCACACGTGTACAGACTATGTGTGCACACCTGCACCTGTACACACAATGTGGTTTGAGGCACCACAGTCATCTAAAATATTCCCTGTACAAGTTTTCACACTTCTGACATGGAAGTTTGAACATGACTAGGTCCGCACTTTTATTCATCCCATGAACCAGTTGTTGACCTGCCTTGAGTTTAGGAAACCCACGCTGCTGCCTACTGACTTCTCTAAGACTCTCCTGAGATTCCCATCCCTTCTGGCCATCCATCATGCTTGAGGGTGACTGAGGGGCTATGGCTTGAGGGAGAGATAGTGGAATGAAGGGGGTGATGTCAGGGCCGCATGTGATTCAGAGCTCTGGTGACAAATTCACAGAAGATGGGGGCTGAAGACCTCAGGACCAGTGATGTCTTCCAGGGGAAGGAAGATTGCCATCTCACAGATCCCAAACAGCTGACCTGACTCTTGCCTCTCCACTGGAACCTAAGGAACACATGCCACATAGCACACTCCAGGCCAGTGCATACCCTGAGGCCTGTTTCTGCTTCCTGGAACCCCTGTGGCCCTTCTGCTGAGGACTCAGCATCGAGGTACTGCACACAGGCTCTCCACATCGGTTCATCAGGCACTCCCCTGGGCCATAACCCAGTATAGTGTGATTTCTACAGCAGCTGACCCACAACACAGCACAATGTTTACAGAGGAACTATTAACTGCAGGCACTGACCCGCAGGCTCCCAGATTACCAGTACCTACCCATGATGTTCTACAACCCAAGCAGTTCGGGTGTCACACTTGGTTCAAGACTAAGGTGGTTGGTGGCCTTTGTTGCATCCCATAACTCTTCCAGTTATGTCACATTGAAGCAATGTTGTAGCCATGTTCCCAACTTCTCTTCTAGACGGATCTTTGCTGTCGTTTCATTATCGCTTGAGTGTTCTCCAAAGGTTCACTTGTTGTGAACTTGGTCCTCAGTGTGATTATGCTGGGGAGTGATCAGAGGTTTAAGAGGTGGGGTCTGAGGAAAGGTAATTAGGTAAATGAGGCTGTGTCCTCATTAGTGTAGGTATCACAGGACCCCGGTTAGTTTCCATGGCTGCAGTTATAAAATCCCTCTTGCTTTCTAATACACCAAATGACAAGTCTGCCTTCATACATGCATGTCAAGCCTAGAGGGCAACATCAGTATCTTCCTCAGTAGCTATTTATTTATTTTTGTATTTATTATTTCGAGGTTGTATCACCCTGAACCCGACATTCACCACTTCAGCTAAGCTGCCTTGCCAGGAAACTCCAGAGGGATCCACCTGTCTCCACTGCCCCAAAGCTGTGAATACAGGCATATGCCACTTCATTAGGCTTTTTACATGGGCACTGAGGATCTGAACTCTGTTCTTCAAGCTTGAGCAGCAAGTACCTTACCAACTGAGCCATCTCCCTGGCCCCTAATTAGAATCCCCCCTCAAACACACACAGATTTGGGGGGATTTCCTTGGATTCTTATACCAAGAACTTGGGTTTGATACCATAATTCTGGCACATGCCTCAGCTATCAAGGAGAACAAGGTAAGAAGATGCTCAAAGCCCCATGTACTTGTTCCTATAAATTGAGGGACAGTTCTGCCCCATGTCCTGCCATACTGGCAGAAGACATTTACAAAATGGACAGAATCTGGACTAGTGAACCATTTGGTCTTGTGGTCTGGGCACCTGTTCTTGATTTTGGGGACCCTCAGTTTACTGCTCCATCCCACGATGGTGAATGAATGTGGGTATGGGTGAGAATTAACATATCAAAGCACTAGAATTAGTTGACCTTGTGTGAGAGATGTTTTAGGCCTAGGGATGAAAGAGTAAGATTGCCTGACAAGGGTGGGTCTAAATTTGTAGTTCCCCCAAATTTCTGCTGGAGAAACAATTCTGAATAAGAGTATAGGTAAGTCCTGACTCCATGATATATTTCCAAGAGACAACTGGGGGAATGAGAATCCTCTTAAAAACTGAGGTTCAGAGCCGGACTGTTCTATTGACTGTAATGTGGCACGGCAGCACTGCAAGGGTAGAGTGCACACCCAGTCTTCCTCAGGACTCAGCACTGCACCGCCTGCTACGGGCTGTCTCCTCTTTGGTGCTAACTGCTCTTCTCTTTGACCACATAAGTAGCAAGGCCAGGACTAAGAAAAAGCAACCAGCACCAAATTGCTTGTTGAATCTGGAACATTCCTGCTGATGGATGTGAAAGCTTTTCTTCCTGCAGCTAGGTGTAGGAATTCAAAATTAGAATGTTCAGTTTGACACTGTTCAGCATACTCTAAAAATTCTCTTTAAATATGTCTTTGGGTGTGCATCTGGGATCACACAGTAAACCTCGAAAAAGGACAGTGTTTCCCAGGGAATCAAAATAGACATTTGTCATCATTGCTATTTATTCACGTCAGAATCTGACTCTCTATCTGTGATTATGTAACCCCTGATCCAGTCTCCCCACTCTGGTCTTGTTCCAGAGATCTGCACTGGAGGTGCTCCCCCCCCCCAGGCACTGCGAGTGCTGCTGACCTGTGCCTGTCTTGACTGGTGACCCATGGCCTACCATGCTGAGGGCCAACCTTTGCAGGCCACACCAGGTCACAATGTGCATTTATTTTCATTCCTTGGGATGGATTTTCTGGAATGTGGAGGTCTTCTGAAGATACACTGCAGGTGGGATGGAACCTGGGCAGTGATAATGGTGATGGGGAGGGAGCCACATGTGAGCAAGTGTAGTCTAGAACCACGTGGGTGATGTCCAGACAGCTTGTCAGCACAGACAGAGCACGGAGGCCACTCGTCTCAGGCCAGTGTGTCTTCAGGCATCCACCTCTAAAGGAAAGACAGCTCAGGTCTAGAGAGAAGAGGTCAGCATCACTGGGTGGAGCCCACTCTGGTACTCGCAGGGGATTGTGGGTTCGTGGCATCCACCAATCTGGCTGGAGGCCCGGGTGTGAAATCCTGGGAGAGGAAAGGATCATTAGTGAGAATACCATGGCTTGAAAGAAAGGGGTTTTGAGGTAAAGAAACAGGAAGGCTGGGGAGGTAGCAGGTCAAGGGAGGAGACAGGAATGAAGGAGGGGACCCCCCCCCTACAAACCCTCATATACATGGAGGTAAATCCAAGCACCCAGAGTGCACTTACCAGTGACAAGGTGGCTTACCTGGGCTCTGCCTCTGGGCATGCTGAGGCTCCTGGTGACCTGGAAAGGGGAATCTCCACCCAGCTGCAGAACTGAAGGGGGCACTGGGGCAAAGCTGAGACAGCACAGGTGAGGCTGAAGATTCAGTGCACGGGCAGGGGCTAGGATGCTCCCCTCAGGGAGGCCATGGGCATGTGGTCCTCAGAACTGTGCCGGGCGTTCACACCAGAAATGCCAGCCCATCGACCTCTTCCTCAGTCAGTTTGAGGGCTGGCCTGTACCATTCCTGGGAAACACCTGGATGTTTTCTTTGACTGTTGACTGTCTGGCTATTCCAAGCATGCATCCGGCTATCTGTTGTTGGGGAAAACACAGGAAGGTTTTCCATTTTTGACTTCAAATCTCCAGCCAGTTCTCAGACTGCTACACCACTGTACTGTAAACCCCAGTGCTCTAGTTTCATGTCTGTTGCTGTGACAAAACACCCTGACAAAAAGAAACTTAGGGGCAAAGGGTTTATTTTAGCTGAAAGCTACAGGTTGCATATAGCCCATCTGAGACATCAAGGAGGCAGGAACTTGAGGCAGGAAGTCAACATCATAATCCACAAGCAGAGACATGAACACCCCCTGCTCAGCGCTCAGCTCACTTTCTTTGCCTTACAGTCTAGAGCCCAACAACTTGTTCCCATAGCAAGTACAGGGACCAAAGAAAATCCTCCCACAGGCCAACCTGACATAGACTGCCCCTCATTGAGACTCTCCTCCTCCCACAGGCAAGCCCACAGGCCAAGCTGACCTGGACAGCCCCTCATAGAGACTCCTCCAGGGGATTCCACCCTGGTGTCCACTTGGCAGTTAATCGTCATGCCCAGTGTCTTTACCGGACCATCTCCAAAATGGAGCCTCACTCTCTGTCTTGATTCCTCCCATCTCTTTCCTCAGTCCTCCAGCCTCTCCTTTTTCCCCTTCTTCTGGGGGGTGATAACTGCTTTACTTACCATAAAGAAGTTGACGCAGTGAGGTCAGACCCTCCTCTCCCACCACTGCGCTCAGCAATTCTCTTGCAGTAGCACCTGCTCTGCCGTCCTCCCTCATCTCCTGGTATGATGGACGGATTTCTGCTCCTTTCGAAGGCTGAGTGGCACCCCACCCACATCTTTTCCCAAAGCCCTCTTGTGTTTAATCTCTTCCATCCTCAGCCTCTCTAGTGAATCTTCGTCCAAGCAATTCTCCACTCCCTGCCCTGGTCACCATCTTCAGCTAGCTGCTGGGTTGGCTATTGCCTATATCGACAGGTTCTTCTCTTTCCGCCTTGGGCCCCAGCCTGCGGTCAGCTGCCTGTCTATGTCGTCACATGCCTAGGGGCCTAGGGACAAACAGCTCTTCATGCCCATCCTTCCTCACCTTTCCCCCACTTCCCATCTCTCTCTCCTGTCTGAGTCGCTGTACACCTCAGTGATCAGATCAGAAGGCTGATGTTGCTGGTTCCTGCATCTGTGTCACCACCAGCCCATGCGCCAGGATTTGCAGCTCCATCTTTTGACTGGATTCCAATTCTCGTCCTTGCTGTGTGGACCTCTCCCCTCTGTCTCAGCACATAGAGGCTGCTCTGACAAAATCCCCTTGACCCAGGTGGATCATCCTTAACAGACAGACATTTCTCACAGTTACGCAGGCTGGGATGAGCTAGGTCAAGGCACGTCAGCTGGTGACAGGTCAAATCTGGTGAGGACTTGCTTCCTGGTCCCAGACAGTGTGGAGTGTCTTCCACACTGTGTCCTGCAGTGTCAGGAAAATGGATTTCCTTCTGGCTTCTTTCATTCCTTACATGGACATCCATCCCCACATGACTTAATCACCTCCTAAAGGCCCTGCCTCCTGCCGCCATCATCACCTCCTAAAGGCCCTGCCTCCTGCCGCCATCATCACCTCCTAAAGGCCCTGCCTCCTGCCGCCATCATCACCTCCTAAAGGCCCTGACTCCTGCCGCCATCATCACCTTCTAAAGGCCCTGCCTCCTGCCACCATCATCTTGGGGTAAGGAATTCCCCAGAGGAGTTTGGGTGGAACAAATGTTCAGTCCACAGCAACTTCCAAGCCAGAGGGCCTCTTGCCTGGACTCATGCAGTCGGCTTTCCCACTTGTCTGAGTTCTGCTTTGCTATTTCACAGATAGTGACGCTACAAACAGGATCAGTTCTCTGCTGTAATGCTGTTGTCTGGCTAATCCTGACCCTGTTTAGACTTTAGACTAACTGCCTTTAGACTTCCTTATCTGCCACCAGTTACTGACAGTCATACCTTGGGGCTTTTAGGCACCAAGACAAGGCACCCAGTCACAGTGCCATCACCACGAGGAGGACTGTTCCCTCCTCCTTTCCTGTGTGGATTTGTGTGGATTTGTGGTTTGGCCCAGTCATTTCCATGGTGGACCATGCAGAAAGTGTGCAAGCATAGCACATAGACACATGGTAAGGTACAAATCCAAATACAGAATGGTGCTTTATTCAATGCATCAGATCATATATAGGTAGCGTAACATCACCTCCCAGGGGCAAGTTATGATCATATCCCAATTTGTGGCCTAGACAGAGACGTCCTATTACAGTACTTACTTGTCAATACTTTAAGGTTTTTAAAATTAGGCTTACTGAGGAGATTATTCTGTGATTTTTCTCTCTTGGAATGCCTCTGACCAACTGAGTCTCAAAGTAGTCCACTTACGCCATGTTCTTCTCACCAAATCTACTTTTAGAAAAGTGTAAAGTCGGGGCTGGAGGGATGGCCTAGCGGTTAGGAGCACCGACCGCTCTTGCAGAGGACCCGGGTTCGATCCCCAGCACCCATATGGTGGCTGAGAACGGTCTGTGACTCCGGTTCCAGGAGAACTCCAGTTCCAGGGGAATCCGAGACCCTCTTCTGACCTCCGCGGCATCGCACGACATGGGTGAGCAGACCTGCATGCAGACAATACATTCATACACATAAAAAAAAATAAATAAATAAAAATAAAAAATAAAAAAAAAGAAAAGTGTAAAGTCAAATTATTGTATTAATCTCTAATCATGGAGAAATTTATTGGTCATCCAAAAATATTGATTTCTAGTTTAATTTTACTGTAGGCATAGAAAAATCCATCTGTGATTACTAGTGTCCAGCCATGTGTGTGAACTGCCCATTCAAAAATAAATAAAATTAACATTTAAAAGGAATGTGTAATAGAGTGATGCAGGGTTTTGAGAGTGATAAGACTTTTCTTGGCCCAGGAAGGTGTGACCTAATGTTGCAAGGTGTCACAGACTCTCCATCACCAAAGATCAACCTGTGATGGTGGCTCTGAGTTTGTTATCTTAATCCAGTGAGGATTAAAGACAAAGATACTTAACTGGGCACAGTGGCACATGCCTTTAATTCCAGCACTCAGGGCAGAGGCAGGTAGATCTCTTTGAGATCAAGGACAGCCTGATCTTCCTAGTGACCAGCTGTAACTAAAGGAAGACCCAGCCTCAAAAAAAAAAAAAAAAAAGAAAGATGAAGCTGCTTATAAGAATTTAAAAAGATTTGGTGTTAGCATCCACAATTGAGGGAAATCATTCTCCGTTTGTCTTTCTGGGACTGTGTTACTTCACTGAGCATAATGGCTTCGAGTTCCATCCATATACTTGCAAAGTTCATAATGCCATCTTTCTTTATCACTGAATGGTACTCCATTGTGTAGATGTACCACATTTTTGTCATCCACTCATCTGTTGAGGGGCATTTGGGTTGGTTCCAGCTCTTCACTATTGTGAAGTGAGCTGCAATAAACATGGATGTGCATGTATCTTTGTGGTAGGATGAGTCTTTGGGGTCTATACCCAGGAGTGGTATGACTGGGTCAGGTGGTAGGCTCATTCCAAGTCTTTTAAGGGTTCTCCGCACTGCTTTCCATAGTGGTTGCTAATACCAAATCCCCCAGATGAAAGGCAAGCTGAATAACATTATTGTTATACTTCTATTTATCTGAAAGCAACCATGTTGTTATAATATGAATCTCTCAATGGGCTCTAGAATCCATCCACCAATTATTTTCAGGATCTATAAGTACTGTATATGGGTGGAGAGTATGTATCCATATTTTAGAGTAATATAAAATTAATGGAAGCTGGTATTAAAAGTGGACCTGTTGCCACTGTGAGATTTGAGTGCACAGTGCTTAGACCAGGTACTTCTCAGGACCACCTGAAGAACAGAGTACCCAGGCATAACCTTCCCACCCCCCGCCAACTGGAATTGCTGAGAGTGTGTCCAAGTGGATTTTTTGGAGAACCTTCAGAACAGAAAGGGAAGAGTGAATTAGACTTCCAATATATAAACAAAATTGAAAGCCTGAAACCTAGACAAGTCAACACTCCATAAACAAGGAGAAAAAAAAAAGGCATCTGAAGGAGGCAAGCAAAGCAAGCCTTTAACTCAGTGAAAAGGCATTTGTGAATTGCATCGGAATACAGGCAAAAAAGGGAAACCCACATGCCAGGGACATGGCAAAGGGACAACATGGGAAAGGTGCAGGATAATTCCACACCAAGCTCTACCAGCCCTGTAGGAGATTGCTACAGTAGGATACCCCTGGGGGGTGACCCAAGAAACAGATCTTAGAGGAATAATTGCAGACCTATTCAGAGAAATTAAAGAATATAAAGAACAAGTCACAGAATTAAGGAGGATGAAAAACTAAAGAAGGACCTAGAGGGAGACAATGACAAACTTCAGAAATAACTAAAGAGAGAGAATGACAAACTCCAGAAAGAACTAGAGGGAGAAAATGAGAAACTCCAGAAGGAAGTGGAAACACTGAAAAAGGAAGCCAACCAGCAAAGTAAGGAGCACCAAGAAGAGATTGAGAAGCTCCAAAAGGAAGTGGAAATACTAAAGAAATCACAGGATGAAATGAAAAAAGAAACAGAACACTCATCCAATCCAGAGGAATGGAATGGAAAAAGCCACAGAAATAGAATGGAAGAAGCAGAACACAGAATATCAGACCTGGAAGATAACACAGAACAACTAAAAACCTCCAGTAAAGATTATGAAAATTTAAAAATACACAAAAGTGGAACAACCAGGACATATGGGACACTATGAAAAGATCAAACCTCCACATCATAGGAATAGAGGAAGGAGAAGAATCTCAAGAGAATAGTATTGATCAGATCTTCAACAGAATAATAGATGAAAATTTCCCCAAACTAAAAAAAAGACAAACCCATACAAATACAAGAAGCGCATAGAACTCCAAACAGACAAGATCAGAAAAGAAACTCCCCATACCATATCATAATTAAAATGCGCTAGATGCCCAAAACAAAGACAAAATTCTGAAAGCCACAAAAGAAAAAAAACAAGTCACATTTAAGGGGAAATCCATCATAATTACAGCTGACTTCTCAGTGCAAAGTATGAAAGCAAGAAGAATGTGGATCAAAGCATTCCCAGTGTTAAAGGACTATGGATGCCAACCCAGGTTACTATACCTAGCAAAAATGTCAAGTCTAGTTGAAGGAAAGAGAAAAATCTTCCATGACATAAACAAGATAGAATACATGTCCAGAAAACCAACCCTTCATAGAATACTTGAAGCAATTCAAAGGACAGAAGAGAGGAGCAACTATCCCCAAGCACCTAGAAAGAGAGACTAATTAAAACATAACTGCAGAAGTAGAAACCGAGACTAAAAATGCAAATGGATAATAAGGTGAAAGGAAGCAACATGCATCTTTCAATTATAACCTTAAATATTAATAGACTAAACTCCCCAGTCAAAAGACATAGACTGGGAGATTGGATTAGGAAACAGAACCCATCTATATGCTGTCTACAAGAAACCCATCTCACTGTCAAGGATAGGCACCAATTTAAGGTGAAGGGATGGAAAAAAATATTCCAAGCAAATGGTACCAAAAAGAAAGCAGGTGTTGCTATTTAATATCAGACAAAATAGACTTCAAAGTCAAAGAAATCAAAAGAGACAAAGAGGGCCATTACATCCTTATCAAAGGAACAATTGACCATGAAGACTTCACAATCATGAATATATATGCACCAAAGTCTGGTGCACCAAACTTTATAAAGACATTTCTTCGGGACCTCAAGGAACAGATTAACCCCAGCACACTAATAATAGGGGACTTCAGTACCCCACTAAGTCCTTTGGACAGATCAACAAACAAAGAATAAACACAGAGACGTCTGAATTGAATGATACAATACACCAAATGGACCTCAGACATCTACCGAATATTCTACCCAAATACCAGAGAATACACTTTCTACTCAGCATCTCATGGAACATTCTCCAAAATAGACCACAGGGGCTGGAGAGATGGCCTAGTGGTTAAGAGTGACGACCGCTCTTACAGAGGACCCGGGTTCGTTCCCCAGCACCCACATGGCGGCCGAGAACCATCCGAAACTCCAATTCCAGGAGAACTCCAGTTCCAGGGGAATCTGACACCCNACTGTGTTCAACATCTCTAATAATTAAGGAAATGCAAATTAAAATCACTTTAAGATATCATCTCACTCCAATAAGACTGGCTAGGATCAAGAAAACAAATGATATCAAGTGCTGGAGAGGTTGTAGGGAAAGGGGAACACTCATCCACTGCTGGTGGGAATGTAAACTCATACAGCCACTATGGAAAGCAGTGTGGAGAACCCTTGGGAGACTTTGAATGAGCTTACCACCTGACCTAGTCATACCACTCCTGGGTATATACCCACAAGACTCATCTTACTACTGGTCCAAGGGTTTTTCATGGCATAATGGCTGAAGACTGGTGTGTTTGTGCAATTTGAAGACTCCACATTAGATGCATTCTGACATCCTCCAACTCTTGGTCTGTGTGTTGCCCACCTGGTCAGGGGTGGTTGAAGTCCTATTTGTACATCTCTGACTTTGGTGTTGTGAGTTTTGGGTCTTGACTGTCTGCTAGCTGTTAGTCACTGGCTGGTGTTGCAACTGTACCTTGCAGGTGTTCCAAATGCTGTTAACTATACTAAGCTCGGGGCTGGAGAGATTGCTCAGTGGTTAGGAGCAGCCCTGTACTGCTCTAGAGAAGGAGCTTACTTCAGTCCTGGTACCCTTGTCAGGCAGTTCCAGCCTCCTGCAACTCCAGCTCTAGGGATCTGACATCCTCTTCTGCACTTTGTGGGCACCTGCATCATGTACACAGACACATAATTAAAAATAAATTTTACAGCTGGAGAGATGGCTCAGCAGCTAAGAGCACTGACTGCTCTTGCAGAGGACCCGAGATCAATTCCCAGCACCCACATGGTGGCTAAGAACCATCTTAGACTGGGGATGGTGGCACACACCTTTAATCCCAGCATTCAGGAGGCAGAGGCAGGAGGATCTCTGTGAGTTCAAGGCCAGCCTGGTCTACATATCGGCCTCAACCTTGGCAAAGGAACTATTGGCAACCAATACTATGGGGTGAGGGAGAGTAGATCTTCTTTAAGTGACTCTAGATAGGCTGACTAGAGTCCAGTGGATCATCCTGCACTAAGGGACAGCTGGTTACACACGCTTGACTGGACAGGACTTAACATACATATATATTATATATATATGACTGGACAGGACTTAATATACATGTATATTATATATATATGACTAGACAGGACTTAATATACATATATTATATATACATGACTGGACAGGACTTAATATACATGTATATTATATATATGACTGGACAGGACTTAATATACATATATATTATATATATATGACTGGACAGGACTTAATATACATATATATTATATATATGACTGGACAGGACTTAATATACATATACATATGACTGAACAGTACTTAATATACATATATATTATATATATTTGACTGAACAGGACTTAATATACATATATATTATATATATGACTGAACAGGACTTAATATACATATATTATACATATGACTGAACAGGACTTAATATACATATATATTATATATATATGACTGGGCAGGACTTAATATACATGTATATTATATATATGACTGGACAGGACTTAATATACATATATTATACATATGACTGAACAGGACTTAATATACATATATATTATATATATGACTGGACAGGACTTAATATACATATATATCATATATATGACTGAACAGGACTTAATATACATATATATATATTATNTGGCAGCTGGAGACTGCAGCAGCAAGCCGAGGGTCACATCTCACAAAGAGCACAGGAAGCAGAGAGAGAGTGACTGGAGACCACGAGGCTTGTTAAACTCACTAAGCCTGCCCCCAGTGACATACTTCCTATAGCATAGCCACACCTTCTAAGACATCCAAAAACAGTGCTGCCAACTGGAGACAAATGTCTGAATACTTAAAGCCTATGGGGGACACTCATTCAAACCACCACACCTTCCTACTCACAATGGCCTCAAAAACAATAAAATACTTAGGAACAAACCTAACCAAAGACACCAAAGATCTCTACAAAAAATTTTTTAAACCCCTGAAAAAGGAAATTGAAAAAGACATCAGAAGATGGAAAAACCTCTCATGCTCATGGATTGGGAAAAAATTAATATAGTAAAAGTGTCCATTCTACCCAAACTCTTGTACAGATTTAATGCAATCCCAATTAAAATCCCCAAGAGTTTCTTTGTAGGAATGAAACTTTGCATGGCTTGAGGCAAGAACTTGTAACACCTGTCCCATAAAGACCTCTCGTGAGGGTTATCTGATATCTTTGTGGGCATTCAGTTGCCTCTGTGAGTTGTCTGTAGCTCCCTGGAAGGTTCGGGATATTACAATGTTTTCTTGCTTCACCTATCTCTGCAAAGTTCCAGGACCAATGGCCCCTTCCCTTGAGGCAATGAGCATAGTGTTGCACTTCTAGTTACCTGTTGCACAAACAGGAGCTCTGCAGCACACACCCCCCAATTAGAGCCAAGGTGGCTCACCCCTCCCTTCTGCCTGCCCCCCACTTCCTTGTCCAGAGCACAGTAACTTTTGGTATATAAGCACACTGCTGGCACAAATAAAGGGAGACTCTATTCTCCCAGGCTTTCTCTTAGTACGTGTCTGTATGTATGTCTGTCTTTATCTTTCCTTGTCTTTCTATTCCGTAGGGTAAATCTCCCATGTCCCCTTCCCCCTCCTTGCCAAAGCTAAGCTGAGAGATTGTCTGCCTGCAGGCAGGAGACAGCCTCGGAAAATGCAAGAAGGGAAGCACAGCATGTGGATGTTGGCCATGCATGACTAAAGGACTATTCAGACGATTATTAAACTCCTGCATTTCTTCACAGGCTTGGAAAAAAAAAAAAGTCCTTAATTTCATTTGGAAAAACAAAAGACCCCGAATAGGCAAAGCAACCCTGAGTGAAAAGAGCAATACAGGGTTACCAGACTTCAAACTATACTACAGGGCTATAGTCATAAAAACAGCTTGTTACTGGCACAAAAACAGACGTGTTGACCAACAGAACAAGATTGAAGGTCCAAACTTGAGCACATACAATTTCAGCCATCTCATATTTGACAAGGGGGCCAAGAAGACACAGTGGAGAAAAGACAGGATCTTCAGCAAGTGGTGTTGGAAAACTGGATCACCACCTGTAGAAGAATGAAATTAAACCCCTACCTCTTGCCCTGTACAAAAGTCAACTCCAGATGGATCAAAGACCTCAACGTGAAACCCCAAACTCTGAAGGCGATAGAAGAAAAAGTTGGCAGCAGCATATAAGACATAGGCATAGGAAAAGACTTCCTAAATCAGACAGCAGCTGCACAAGAATTAAGGTCGACAATTGACAAATGGGACCGCATTAAACTCAAAAGCTTCTGTACATCAAAATAAACAATCAAGGAAGTGAAGAGAAAACCCACAGAGTGGGAGGAAATCTTCACTGCAGATACATCTGACAAAGCATTGATTTCCAGAATATATAAACTACTCAAAAAACAAAGAAGAAAAAAACAAATGACCCACTCAATAGATAGGGCAAAGAGTTGAACAGTTTTCACAAGTGAGGAATTAAACATGGCTGAGAAACATCTTAAACTGTGTTCAACATCTCTAATAATTAAGGAAATGCAAATTAAAATCACTTTAAGATATCATCTCACTCCAATAAGACTGGCTAGGATCAAGAAAACAAATGATATCAAGTGCTGGAGAGGTTGTAGGGAAAGGGGAACACTCATCCACTGCTGGTGGGAATGTAAACTCATACAGCCACTATGGAAAGCAGTGTGGAGAACCCTTGGGAGACTTTGAATGAGCTTACCACCTGACCTAGTCATACCACTCCTGGGTATATACCCACAAGACTCATCTTACTACTGGTCCAAGGGTTTTTCATGGCATAATGGCTGAAGACTGGTGTGTTTGTGCAATTTGAAGACTCCACATTAGATGCATTCTGACATCCTCCAACTCTTGGTCTGTGTGTTGCCCACCTGGTCAGGGGTGGTTGAAGTCCTATTTGTACATCTCTGACTTTGGTGTTGTGAGTTTTGGGTCTTGACTGTCTGCTAGCTGTTAGTCACTGGCTGGTGTTGCAACTGTACCTTGCAGGTGTTCCAAATGCTGTTAACTATACTAAGCTCGGGGCTGGAGAGATTGCTCAGTGGTTAGGAGCAGCCCTGTACTGCTCTAGAGAAGGAGCTTACTTCAGTCCTGGTACCCTTGTCAGGCAGTTCCAGCCTCCTGCAACTCCAGCTCTAGGGATCTGACATCCTCTTCTGCACTTTGTGGGCACCTGCATCATGTACACAGACACATAATTAAAAATAAATTTTACAGCTGGAGAGATGGCTCAGCAGCTAAGAGCACTGACTGCTCTTGCAGAGGACCCGAGATCAATTCCCAGCACCCACATGGTGGCTAAGAACCATCTTAGACTGGGGATGGTGGCACACACCTTTAATCCCAGCATTCAGGAGGCAGAGGCAGGAGGATCTCTGTGAGTTCAAGGCCAGCCTGGTCTACATATCGGCCTCAACCTTGGCAAAGGAACTATTGGCAACCAATACTATGGGGTGAGGGAGAGTAGATCTTCTTTAAGTGACTCTAGATAGGCTGACTAGAGTCCAGTGGATCATCCTGCACTAAGGGACAGCTGGTTACACACGCTTGACTGGACAGGACTTAACATACATATATATTATATATATATGACTGGACAGGACTTAATATACATGTATATTATATATATATGACTAGACAGGACTTAATATACATATATTATATATACATGACTGGACAGGACTTAATATACATGTATATTATATATATGACTGGACAGGACTTAATATACATATATATTATATATATATGACTGGACAGGACTTAATATACATATATATTATATATATGACTGGACAGGACTTAATATACATATACATATGACTGAACAGTACTTAATATACATATATATTATATATATTTGACTGAACAGGACTTAATATACATATATATTATATATATGACTGAACAGGACTTAATATACATATATTATACATATGACTGAACAGGACTTAATATACATATATATTATATATATATGACTGGGCAGGACTTAATATACATGTATATTATATATATGACTGGACAGGACTTAATATACATATATTATACATATGACTGAACAGGACTTAATATACATATATATTATATATATGACTGGACAGGACTTAATATACATATATATCATATATATGACTGAACAGGACTTAATATACATATATATATATTATATGACTGGACAGGACTTAATATACATATATATTATGTATATATGACTGGACAGGACTTAATATACATATATATTATATATATGACTGAACAGGACTTAATATACATATATATATTATATATGACTGAACAGGACTTAATATACATATATATTATGTATATATGACTGGACAGGACTTAATATACATATATATTATATATATATGACTGAACAGGACTTAATATACATATGTTATACATATGACTGGACAGGACTTAATATACATATATATTATATATATATATGACTGGACAGGACTTAATATACATATATATTATATGTATGACTGAACAGGACTTAATATACATATATACATTATATATGACTGGACAGGACTTAATATACATATGTTATATATGACTGAACAGGACTTAATATACATATATATTACATATATGACAGCATTCGTGAAATCAGTGGGGGGCGCTTGTGGGAACA
>VZQC01005672.1:1995955-2057400 GCA_009823505.1 Rhizomys pruinosus | reverse complement strand
CAGGTACCAGGTACCGGGGTGAGGGCTAGGTCAGCAGGTTTGGGTTAGTGCCTCTGCACCGGAGCAGATGGTCAGCAGGTTTGGTTTGGTGCCTCTGCACCTTTGTGCGGGCTGGCTGGAAGTCACTCAGGAAGGTACCAGGTACTGTGGCACGGGCTAGGTCAGCGGGTTTGGGTCGGTGCCTCCGCACCGGAAAAGACGGTCGGCGGGTTTGGGTCAGTGCTTCTGCACCTTTGTGTGGGTTGGCCGGAAGTCACTCGGGCAGGTACCAGGTACCGGGGCATGGGCTAGGTCAGGGGGTTTGGGTCGGTGCCTCCGGACCGGACCAGACGATCCGGGGCTTTGGGTCAGTGCCTCTGCACCTTTGTTCGAGCTGGCTGGAAGTCACTCAGGCAGGTACTGTGGCACGGGCTAGGTCAGGGGGTTTGGGGTGGTGCCTCCGGACCGGACCAGACGGTCAGTGGGTTTGGGTCGGTGACTCTTCACCTTTGTGCGGGCTGGCCGGAATTCACTCACACAGGTACCAGGTATTGGGGCGCGGACTAGGTCAGCGGGTTTGGGTCGGTGACTCCGCACCGGTCCAGACGGTCAGTGAGTTTGGGTCGGTACCTCTGCATCTTTGTGTGGGCTGGCCGGAAGTCACTCAGGCAGGTGCCGGGGCGCGGGCTAGGACAGTGGGTTTGAGTTGGTGCCTCTGCCCCTTTGTGCGGGCTGGCCGGAAGTCAATCAGGCAGGTACCGGGGTGTGGGCTAGGTCAGCGAGTTTGGGTCGGTGCCTCCGCACCGGACCAGACGGTCCGTGGGTTTGGGTCGGTGCCTCTGCATCTTTGTGCGGGCTGGCTGGAAGTCACTCAGGCAGGTACCAGGTACTGGGGCGCGGGCTATGTCAGCGGGTTTCGGTTGGTGCTTCTGCACCGGACAAAACGGTTGGCGTGTTTGTGTCATTGTATCTGCACCTTTGTGTGGGCTGGCCGGAAGTCACTCAGGCAGGTACCAGGTACCGGGGTGTGGGCTAGGTCAGTGAGTTTGGGTCGGTGTCTCCGCACGGGACCAAAGAGTCGGCGGGTTTGGGTCAGTTACTCTGCAATTTGTGTGAGCTGGCCGGAAGTAACTCAGGCAGGTACCAGGTACCAGGGCGCAGGCTAGGTCAGTGGGAGTGGGTCGGTGCTTCCGCAAACCGAACCAGACGGTCGGCGGGTTTGTTTCGGTGCCTCAGCACCTTTGTGCAGGCTGCCCCGAAGTCACTCAGGCATGTACTGTGGCACCAGCTAGGTCAGCAGGTTGGGGTCGGTGCCTCTGCACCAGACCAGACGGTCGGTGGGTGTGGGTCGGTGCCTCTGTACCTTTGTGAGGGGTGGCCGGAAGTCACTCAGGCAGGTACCAGTTACTGGGGCATGGGCTAGGTCAGCGGGTTTGTGTTGGTGTCTCTGCACCGGACCAAACAGTCGGTGGGTTTGGGTCGGTGACTCTGCAATTTGTGTGAGCTGGCCGAAAGTCACTCAGGCAAGTACCAGGTACTGGGGTGTGGTCTAGGTCTGCGGGTTTGGGTCATTTCCTCTTAACTGGACCAGACGGTAGGTGGGTTTTGGTTGGTGCCTATGCACCTTCTTGCCCACTGGCCGGAAGTCACTCAGGCAGGTACCAGGTACCAGGGAGCGGGCTAGGTCAGCGGGTTTGGGTTGGCGCCTCCACACCATACCAGACGGTCTGCAGGTTTGGGTCGGTGCCTCTGTACCTTTGTGCGGGCTGGCCAGATGTTACTCAGGCAGGTACCAGGTACCGGATCGTGGGCTAGGTCAGCGGGTTTGATTTGGTGCCTCCACACTGGACCAGATGGTGGTTGGGTATGGGTCTGTGCCTCCACACCATACCAGATGGTCAGCGGGTTTGTTGGTGCCCCTGCACCTTTGTTCCGGCTGGCAGGAATTCTCTCAGGCAGGTACTGCGGCGGGGCTAGGCAAGCGGGTTTGGGTCAGTGCCTACGCATCGGACCAGATGGTCGGCGGGTTTGGGTCGGTGCCTCTGCACCTTTGTGCGGGCTGGCCAGAATTCACTCGGGCAGGTACCAGGTATCAGAGCACGGGCTACTCAGCAGGTTTGGGTCGGGGCCTCCACACCAGAAAAGATGGTTGGTGGGTTTGGTTCGGTGCCTCTGCACCTTTGTACGGGATGGCCAGAAGTCACTCAGGAAGGTACCATGTACCGGGGCGCAGGTTAGGTCAGTGGGTTTGGGTCTGTGTCTCTGTACTTTGTGCGGGGTGGCCGGAAGTCACTCAGGTAGGTACCAGGTACCGTGTCGTGGGCTAGATCAGCGGGTTAGGGTCGGTGCCCCTGCACCGAACCAGTCGGTCAGCGGGTTAGTTTTGGTGCCTCTGCACCTTTGTGGGCTGCCCCGAAGTCACACAGGCAGGTACCGGGGCACAGGCTAGGACAGCGCGTTTGAGTCATTGCCTCTTCACCTTTGTGCGGGCTGGCTGGAAGTCAATCAGGCAGGTACCGGGGTGTGTGCTAGGTCAGCGAGTTTAGGTCAGTGTCTCCACACTGGACCAGACAGTCGGTGGGTTTGCATTGGTGCCTCTGCACCTTTGTTCGGGCTGCCAGAAGTCACTCAGGCAGGTACCAGGTACCGGGGCATGGGCTATGTAAGCGGGTTGGAGTCGGTGCTTCTGCACCAGACCAAATGGTCTGCGTATTTGTGTTGGTGCCTCTGCACCTTTGTGCAGGTTGGCCGGAAGTCTCTCAGGCAGGTTCCAGGTACCAGGGCACATGCTAGGTCATCAGGTTTGGGTTGGTGTCTCCGCACCAGACCAGATGGTCGGCAGGTTTGGGTCGGTGCCTCTGCACCTTTGTTCGGGCTGGCCGGAAGTCACTCAGGCAGGTACCAGGTACCAGGGCGTGGGCTATGTCAGCGGGCTGGGGTTGGTGCTTCTGCACCAGACCAAACGGTCTGCATGTTTGTGTCGGTGCCTCTGCACCTTTGTGCGGGCTGGCCGGAAGTCACTCAGGCAGGTTCCAGGTACTGGGGCGCGGGCTAGGTCAGTGGGCTTGGGTCGGTGTCTCCGCACCGGACCAAACAGTTGACGGGTTTGGGTCAGAGCCTCTGAGATTTGTGTGAGCTGACCGGAAGTCACTCAGGCAGGTACAAGGTACCAGGGCTCGGTCTAGGTCAGCGGGTTTGGGTCGGTTCCCCTTAACTGCACCAGATGGTCGGCGGGTTTTGGTCGGTGCCTCTGCACCTTGGTGCGGGCTGGCCTGAAGTCAGGCAGGTACCAGGTACCAGGGTGCAGGCTAGGTCAGCGGGTTTGGGTCATTCCCTCAGCACCAGAACAGATGGTCAGCGGGTTTGGGTCGGTGACTGCACCTTTTTGCAGGCTGGCCGGAAGTCACTCAGGCAGGTACCAGGTATCAGGGCGTGGGCTAGGACATCAGGTTTAGTTCAGTGCCTCTGCACCGAACTAGACGGTCGGCGGGTTTGGTTCAGAGCCTCTGCACCTTTGCGCGGGCTGGATGGAAGTCACTCAGGCAGGTACTGTGACACGGGCTAGTTAGTGGGATGGTGTCAGTGCCTCCGCACCAGACCAGATGGTCGGCGGATATGGGTTGGTGCCTCCGTACCTTTGTGTGGGGTGGCCGGAAGTCACTCAGGCAGGTACCAGGTACTGGGGCGCAGGCTAGGTCAGTGGGTTTGGGTCGGTGCCTCCGTACCGGACCAGACGGTCGGGGGGTTTGGGTTGGTGCCTCTGCACCTTTGTGCCCACTGGCCAGAAGTCACTCAGGCAGGTACCACATACCAGAGCATGGGATAGGTCAGTGGGTTTGGGTCAGTGCCTCCGCACCGGACCAGAGGGTTGGCGGGTTTGTTTCGGTGCCTCTGCACCTTTGTCCAGGGTGGCCAGAAGTCACTCAGGCAAGTACTGTGGTGGGGCTAGGTCAGCGGGTTTGGGTCGGTGCCTTGCACCGGATGAGACGGTCGGTGGATTTGGGTCAGTGCCTCTGCACCTTTGTGCGGGCTGGCTGGAAGTCATATCAGGCAGGTACCGGGGTGCAGGCTAGGTCAGCGAATTTGGGTCTGTGTCTCTGCACCGGACCAGATGATCAGCGGGTTTGGGTCGGTGCCTCTGCACCTTTGTTCGGGCTGGCCGGAAGTCACTCAGGAAGGTACCAGGTACTGGGGCGCGGGCTATGTCAGCGGGTTGGGGTCGGGGCTTCTGCAGCAAACCAAACAGTCTGCGTGTTTGTGTCAGTGCCTCTGCACCTTTCTATGGGCTGGCCGGAAGTCTCTCAGGCAGGTTCCAGGTACCGGGGCATGGGCTAAGTCAGCATGTTTGGGTCGGTGTCTCCGCACCAGATCAAACAGTCAACGGGTTTGGGTCGGTGCCTCTGCAATTTGTGTGAGCTGGCCGGAAGTCACTCAGGCAGGTACCAGGTACTGGGGCGTGGTCTAGGTCAGCGGGTTTGGGTCGGTTCCTCTTACTGGACCAGATGGTCGGCGGGTTTCGGTCGGTGCCTCTGCACCTTGGTGCGGGCTGGCCTGAAGTCAGTCAGGCAGGTACCAGGTACCGGGGCGCAGGCTAGGTCAGCGGGTTTGGGTCAGTCCCTCAGTACCAGACCAGATGGTCGGCGGGTTTTGGTCGGTGACTGCAACTTTTTGCAGGCTGGTCCGAAGTCACTCAGGCAGGTACCAGGTATCAGGGTGCGGGCTAGGTCAGCTGGTTTGGGTCGGTGCCTCCGCACCAGACCAGACGGTCTGCGTGTTTGTTTCGGTGCCTCTGAACCTTTGTGCATGCTGCCCCTAAGTCACTCAGGCAGGTACTGTGGCACGGGCTAGGTCAGCAGGGTGGGGTCGGTGCCTCCACACTGGGCCAGATGGTCGGCGGATTTGGTTTGGTGCTTGTGCACCTTTGTGTGGGCTGGCCGGAAGTCACTCAGGCAGGTACCAGGTACTGGAGCATGGGCTAGGTCAGCGGGTTTGGATCGGTGCCTCCACACCGGACCAGTCGGCAGGTTTGGGTCAGTGCCTCTGCACTTTTGTGCCCGCTGGCCAGAAGTCACTCAGGCAGGTACCAGGTACTGGGGTGCAAGCTAGGACAGTGGGTTTGGGTCAGTGTCTCTGCACTGGTGCAGACGGTCGTCGGGTATGGGTCAGAGCCTCTGCACCTTTGTGCGGGCTGGCCGTAAGTCATTCAGGCAGGTACCAGGTACCGGGGTGTGGGTTAAGTCAGCAGGTTAGGATCAGTGCCTCAGCACTGGACCAGATGGTCGGCGAGTTTGGGTCGGTTACTCTGCAACTTTTTGCGGGATGGCCGGAAGTCACTCAGGCAGGTACCAGGTACTGGAGAATGGGCTAGGTCAGCGGATTTGGGTCGGTGCCTCCACACCAGACCAGTCGGCGGGTTTGGGTCATTGTCTCTGCACCTTTGTGCCCGCTGGCCGGAAGTCACTCAGGCAGGTACCATGTACCGGGGAGCTGACTAGGTTAGCGGGTTTAGGTCGGTGCCTCTGCACCGGACCAGATGGTCGGCAGGTTTGGTTCGGTGCCTCTGAACCTTTGTGCGGGCTGGCCAGAAGTCACTCAGGCAGGTACTGTGGCATGGGCTAGGTCAGTGGGTTGAGGTCGGTGCCTCCGCACTGGACCATACGGTCAGCGGGTTTGGGTCAGTGTCTCTTTACCCTTGTGTGGGGTGGCCAGAAGTCACTCAGGCAGGTACTGTGGCAGGGCTAGGTCAGCGGGTTTGGGTCAGTGCCTTGCACTGGACCAGACAGTCAGCGGATTTGTGTCGGTGCCTCTGCACTTTTGTGTGGGCTGGCCTGAAGTCACTCAGGCAGGTACCAGGTAGGGGGGGGGGCTAAGTCAGTGGGTTTGGGTCAGTGCCTCCGCACTGGACCAGAAGGTCAGCGGGTTTGGTTCGGTGCCTCTGCACCTTTGTGCGGGCTGGCCGGAAGTCACTCAGGAAGGTACCAGGTACCACAGCATGAGCTAAGACAGTGGGTTTGGTTCGGTGCCTCTGCACCAGACCAGACGGTCGGTGTATTTGGGTCTGTGCCTCTGCACCTTTGTGCCCACTGGCCAGAAGTCACTCAGGCAGGTACCAGGGCACGGGCTAGGTCAGCGGGTTTGGGTCCGTGCCTCCGCACCGGACCAGAAGGTTGGCGGGTTTGGTTCGGTGCCTCTGCACCTTTGTGCGGGCTTGCTGGAAGTCAATCAGGCAGGTACCAGGTACGGGGGTGCGGGCTAGGTCAGCGGGTTTGGGTTGGTCACTCAGCACCAGACCAGATGGTCGGCAGGTTTGGGTTGGTGCCTCTGCACCTTTGTGCCCACAGGCCAGAAGTCACTCAGGCAGGTACCAGGTACCGGGGCGCAGGCTAGGTCAGCACGTGTGGGTCGGTGCCTCTGCACTGGACCAGACAGCGGGTTTTGGTTGGTGCCTCTGCATCTTTGTGCCCACAGGCCAAAAGTCACTCAGGCAGGTACCAGGTACTGGGGCGCGGGATAGGTCAGCGGGTTTGGTTCGGTGCCTCCACACCAGACCAGACAGTCATCGGGTATGGGTAGGTGCCTCTGCACCTTAGTGCGGTCTGGCCGGAAGTCACTCAGGCAGGTACCAGGTACCAGGGCGCGGGCTAGGTCAGTGGGTTAGGGTCGGTGGTTTTGTTTCAGTGCCTCTGTACCTTTGTGCGGGCTGCCCCGAAGTCGCTCAGGCAGGTACCAGCGCGCGGGCTAGGACAGCAGGTTTGAGTTGGTGCCTCTGCATCTTTGTGTGGGCTGGCAGGAAGTCAATCACTCAGGTACCAGTTATCAGGGCGCGGGCTAGGTCAGCGGGTTTGGGTAGGTGCCTCTGCACCGGAATAGATGGTCATCGCGTTTGGTTCAGTGCCTCTGCACCTTTGTTTGGGCTGGCTGTAAGTCACTCAGGCAGGTACTGTGGCGGGGCTAGGTCAGCGGGTTTGGGTCAGTGCCTCGCACCGGACCAGACAGTCAGCGGATTTTGGGTCGGTGCCTGTGCACCTTTGTGCAGGCTGGCCAGAAGTCACTCAGGCAGGTACTGTGGAACGGGCTAGGTCAGCAGGTTGGGGTCTGTGCCTCTGCACTGGACCAGACAGTCAGCGGGTTTGAGTCGGTGCCTCTCCAACTTTGTGCGGGCTGGCCAGAAGTTACTCAGGCAGGTACCAGGTACCAGAGCATGGGCTAGGTCATTGAGGTTTAGGTCGGTGCCTTTGCAACGGACCAGACGGTCATTGGGTATGGGTCGGTGCCTCTGCACAATTGTGCAGGCTGGCCGGTAGTCACTCAGGCAGGTACAAGGTACCAGGCTGCGGGCTAGGTCAGCGGGTTTGGGTCAGTGCCTCCGCACCGGACCAGACGGTCGGCAGGTTTGGGTCGGTGCCTCTGCACCTTTGTGCCCATGGGCCGGAAGTCACGCAGGCAGGTACCAGGTACTGGGGCGCAGGCTATGTCAATGGGTTTGGGTCCGTGCCTCCGCACTGGACCAGATGGTCGGCGGGTTTGGTTCGATGCCTCTGCACCTTTGTGCGGGCTGGCCAGACGTCACTCAGGAAGGTACCAGGTACCATGGCGCGGGCTAGGTTAGGGGGTTTGGGTCGGTGCCTCCGCACTGGATCAGACGGTCAGCGGGTTTGGGACAGTGCCTCTGCACCTTTGTGCCCGCTGCCCAGAAGTCACTCAGGCAGGTACCAGGGCACAGGCTAGGTCAGCGGGTTTGGGTAGGTGCCTCCACACTGGACCAGATGGTTGGTGGGTTTGGATCGGTGCCTCTGCACCTTTGTGCAGGTTGGCTGGAAGTCACTCAGGCAGGTACCAGGTACCAGGGTGTGGGCTAGGTCAGCAGGTTTCGGTCAGTGCCTCCGCACCAGACCAGATGGTCGGCAGGTTTGGGTCAGTGCCTCTGCACCTTTGTGGGGGCTGGCTGGAAGTCACTCAGGCAGGTACCAGGTACCAGGGCACGGGCTAGGTCAGCGGGTTTGGGTTGGTACCTCTGTACCTTTGTGCGGGCTGGCCGGAAGTCTTTCAGACAGGTACCAGGTACCAGAGCGTGGGCTATGTCAGCGGGTTTGGGTCAGTGCCTCTGCACCGGCCCAGACGGTCGGCAGGTTTGGGTCGGTGCCTCTGCGCCTTTGTGCCCGCAGGCCAGAAGTCTCTCAGGCAGGTACCAGGTACTGGGGCGCAGGCTAGGTCAATGCGTTTGGGTTGGTGCCTCCGCACCAGACCAGATGGTCAACGGGTTTCATTCGGTGCCTCCGCACCTTTGTGCCCACAGGCCAGAAGTCACTCAGGCAGGTACCAGGTACCCGGGCGCGGGCTAGGTCACCAGGTTTGGGTCGGTGCCTCTGCACTGGACCAGACGATCGTCAGGTATGGGTCGGTGCCTCTGCACCTTCGTGTGGGCTGGCCGGAAGTCACTCAGGCAGGTACCAGGTAGTGGGGCATGGGCTAGGTCAGCGGGTTAGGGTCGGTGGTTTTGTTTCGGTGCCTCTGCACCTTTGTGCGGGCTGCCCCGAAGTCACTCAGGCAGGTACCAGCGCACGGGCTAGGACAGCGGGTTTGAGTCAGTGCCTCTGCACCTTTGTGCAGGCTGGCAGGAAGTCAATCATGCAGGTACCAGGGTGCAGGCTAGGTCAGCGAGTTTGGGTTGGTGCCTCTGTACCAGACCAGATGGCGGGTTTGGGTCGGTGCCTCTGTACCTTTGTGCAGTCTGGGCAGAAGTCACTCAGGCAGGTACCAAGTACTCAGGCGCGGGCTAGGTCAGCGGGTTTGGGTCGGTGCCTCTGCACTGGACCAAACGGTCGGTGTGTTTGTGTCGGTGCCTCTGCACCTTTGTGCGGGCTGGCCAGAAGTCACTCAGGCAGGTACCAGGTACTGGGGCATGGGATAGGTCAGCGGGTTTGGGTCGGTGACTCTGCACGGGACCAAACAGCTGGCGGGTTTGGGTCGGTGCCTCTACAATTTGTGTGAACTGGCCAGAAGTCACTTAGGCAGGTACCAGGTACTGGGGCACAGTCTAGGTCAGAGGGTTTGGGTCGGTTCCTCCGCACTGGACCAGACGGTCGGCGAGTTTCGGTTGGTGCCTCTGCACCTTGGTGCGGGCTGGCCGGAAGTCACTCAGGCAGGTACCAGGTACCGGGGCGCGGGCTAGGTCAGCTGGTTTGGGTCGGTGCCTCCACACCGGTACAGTTGGCGGGTTTGGGTCGGTGCCTCTGCACATTGGTGCGGGCTGGCTGGATGTCACTCAGGCAGGTACCAGTTACCAGGGTGCGGGCTAGGTCAGCAGATTTGGGTTGGTGCCTCCGCACTGAACCAGACGGTCCGGAGGTTTGGGTCAGTGCCTCTGCACCTTTTTGCGGGCTGGCCGGAAGTCAATCAGGCAGGTACCAGGTACCGGGGCGCAGGCTACGTCAGCGGGTTTGGGTCGGTCCCTCAGCACCAGACCAGATGGTCGGTGGGTTTGGGTCGGTGACTCTGCACCTTTTTTCAGGCTGGCCGGAAGTCACTCAGGCAGGTACCAGGTACCGGAGCGTGGGCTAGGTCAGCGGGTTGGGGTCGGTGCCTCCGCACCAGACCAGATGGTCGGCGGGTTTGGGTGGGTGACTCTGTACCTTTGTGAGGGGTGGCCGGAAGTCACTCAGGCAGGTACCAAGTACTGGAGCGTGGGCTAGGTCAGCGGGTTTGGGTCGGTGCCTCCACACCGGACCAGACGGTCGTTGGGTATGGGTCGGTGCCTCTGCACCTTCGTATGGGATGCCCCGAAGTCACTCAGGCATGTACTGGGGCACGGGCTAGGTTAGCGGGTTGGGGTCGGTGCCTCCGCACCAGACCAGACGGTCGGCGGGTTTGGGTGGGTGCCTCTGGACCTTTGTGAAGGGTGGTCGGAAGTCACTCAGGCAGGTATCAGGTACCGGGGCGTGGGCTAGGTCAGCGGGTTTGGGTCGGTGACTCTGCACTGGACCAGACAGTCAGTGCGTTTGGGTTGGTGCCTCTGCATCTTTGTGCAGACTGACTGTAAGTCACTCAGGCAGTACTGCAGCGCAGGCTAGGTCAGTGGGTTTGGGTCGGTGCATCTGCACCGTACCAGACGGTTGGCGGGTTTGCGTCGGTGCTTCTGCACCTTTGTGCGGGCTGGTCGGAAGTCACTCAGGCAGGTACCAGGTACCCACAAGACACATCTTACTGCAGAGATTCATGCACAGCTATGTTTATTGTAGCTCTGTTCACAATAGCAAAAAGCTGGAACCAGTCCAGGTGCCCCTCAACTGACGAGTGGATAGAGAAAACGTGGTACATATATACAATGGAGTTCTATGCAGCGGTAAAGAGGGACAACATCATGAACTTTGCAGGTAAGTGGATGGAGCTAGAAGACATTATGTTAAGTGAAGTAACACAGTCCCAGAAAAAACAACAACAAAGGGTACCCCTCAATGTGGATTCTAGTGCCAATCACCCAGATATAAATATTTCTTGTGAGAGGATGCATATAAAAGAACAACAACAAAGACTGGCATCAGAAAACTGACTTAAATGGTGAATGGGGAAGGTTGGATGGGCAGAGAGGACACAGTGTATATTCCCATTAATGCATATTTAATTTTCATGAGTTCAACAAGTATCCATTTTTTGCCCAGACTCTGTCTACTACAGGTTACATGGTGTTTTTAGGACTTAGTAAAAGGAAATAGGTGTATATTAAACAACATTGGTTACTGGCTCTGAAAAAATGGTAATATAAGCATCTGAGTTAGGTGTGAGATATAATCGCTGTTGTTCCCATTTTTTTTTCATAGAAACTGTATAACAATAGCTTTGGGATTGGCAAACACAAATGTGCCTCTATATTTTCTCTGTTGTACAATATCAACTTGTAAGTAATCACATATGATTTAACGAAAAAAATAATTTTGCTTCCCAAGTTAACCACAGACAGTCACCCAAAACAGGCCCCCGCCATGAGAGTGAATTTGATAAAGCTGTGCCTTGATTCGCACCCTATATGTATGTTTAAATATAAATGCAACTGTCTGTCCTGAGAGACCCCTCAAGGGTCAAAAAACCTAAAAAAAAGGGGGGGGGGATACAGATAGATATGAACCATTTTCGTCCGAAGCCTTGCAATTCAAATCTTAAACTAACTACAGGAAAAGATTTTTATGTTCAACAGGTCAAAATGTCACCAACTTAACGCTGATAAAGAAAAGATACAGCTTTGCCATTGAGTAGGATGTACCAAAAGTGCCAACAGAAAGGTTTACCTTCTGAACATTTGAAAGGGAAGAAAAGCCTCAGATTGCTGACAAAACATCAAAACCCTCCGTGGATCCTACTTGTAACAACTATTTATAATGAGTCCTAACGAACTTACCTTCTAGTTGCCCCGCAAGGGTTTTAATACGAGAGGCTTTCTTACCTCCACCCCCCCGCATAGAACACAAGAAGGAGAAATATGATGAAGATGAGGTCGCCCAACTGTAAATTGGAGACAACTATTATTATAGAGGTAATCTCTTATAAAACGGGTAAAACTGTTTTTCTTTAATGGACTAATAGACATTGGAACTTGAAAAGGATTATTCTCTAATTCAGAACCAAATATAATAAATACTAAAGTCTCCTTAAGCTATGCACTTAAGCAAAATATATTAATACAGAGCTCTGACATCAGCAATGGATTAGTCTACCAAGGAAATGTGGCCAGGGTCCAAGCCCCCACAAAGGTAAGGGCTCCTTGCCTCTAAAAACGGGAGACCTGCAAGAAGAGAGGTGAATAGGCCCTGCTGGCAAAGACCTGACGTTAACATAGGAAGATGTAGTGAGACCACACATGCAAGTGTACAGATGGGCCCTGGAATACCAGAGAGGGTTTACCAAAGGCCATTAAACCGATAAAGCAAATATGGTCTCCTTGAGTCAGCAAGACTCCTCCATCAGCATCAGTTACACCTCACCTGTTTGGAAATATTGTGCAGCAGTATTTCCAGCAGAGGCAGCCATATGCCTGCATAACCCAAACTGAATTGGCTATTGGCTCTCGCCTTGGAGGAATAACCCACGGCTTGATGCCACAAGCTTACACCCCTAATGGTAGGAGATGTTATAAACCAAAGTAAGACCCTGTCATATTACAGAAAAAATGTAATTCAGGATTAACATACCATCCAAAAAACTGTGTCTATACCAAGGAAACCGACCATAACAATTAGTACTATTTAATACCTATATATCTAATTGCTTGTGCTTCATTAGTAGGATCGAAGGTTACTCCTGAACAAACAGCAGCCCATGAAACAGCCAGATTGACCAGAGTCCAAGACAACAGCTCCAAGAGAAAGTAGACTGCGTTTTGCTTCTCATCCACATGTGCCCCTTTTCTAAGCCGAGGAAACAATCTGAGGAAGAGGGGGCATGTAGAATGTAAGGGCGTGTGATTGGGGTGACTGGTGAAACTACAGCATAGTAGTCTGGACACTCATTTGATCAACTTGACTGACATACAGCACCCCCCCCCCCCCCCCGCTGGAATGTCAGCCCATGGACTGTGTGGGTTTGGGCCAACTGCCCTGGAAATTGTTTTTACATGAAGGATCCTTGTTACTTACTCATAAATTATCACTATTGCTAAAAAATTAAAAAAAAACTGAGAGAAAGATGCAGGACAGTTATGGCAGAATGCATGATCTGGGATGGGGTGGGGTGGGATGGGGGGAAGGGAATGGGAAATATGCCTGAACTGAATTGGAAAATGATGTATGAAATACACAGAGCATCAATAAAAAAATTTAAAAAATAAAAATAAATAAATATACAGTTAAAACTCAAAGCTTGTTATGCTTCCAGCATTAAATTACAGTTCCTCTGTGACTTTGTAACTGAGTCAAATAGTTTTAAAGTAAGCCTGTGACATACCTCAGAAATGCCTTTGTGGATTATACATGCAAATTACTTCTCCACACCAAATCTCTTCACTTTAATTTCGAAGTTACCTGGCATTAGATGTCAGTTTCTCATGGTCTAAAGAGAAGGGAGAAAAATGTAAGCCAGGACTGGTCAAGAGAATCTGTGTGGATATACTACTTGTTCACTTTTAAATGAAGGTACAGCAGAAGGGAATACAGTTGAGAGGTTCAAGCCCTTAAGCAGCAGCTTATCACCATAAATTCTTTAGGAAGTTATTTCTATTACTAATATCACAGGATGAATTGTGCATTATGCACCCTCGAGGGATGGTTGAGGCAATACAAATCAGAGGCATCACAATGGGCTACTTACTTCAAATACCTAGACACACCAACACTTCTCTACAAACTGTTTTCATTGTCTGATTACCAGTTAAACTCAGAACTTTAATGCCACACTGAAAATTAAGGGCCATACAATGGAGTCAACGTAGCTGTCTAGCGCATCATCCAGAGTTCATCCGTGTACATAGCTGAATCAGTGACGATGGATGGCGTAACAAAGCTAGGGGATTTTTTTAAAGTAGTTATTAAAAGTACTCATCTTGCACCCTCAAAGAAGTTATCTTTGAGCAGGAACACATTACATACAGTTGCTTCCTTGAAGGCACATGTTTAAATCATTGGATGTTTTTAAAGGTAGTGATATAATCATATTTAGTAAGAAAACAAGATAAAGGTGTAAAAGCACGGGAGGTCTGGAAGTAAATCTGAGGAAATTTAGAAAGTGCAACAGGAAATCTGAGGACTGAGTCAGTAAATGAATAAAAATATTTTTTCAGGCTGGAGAGATGGGCTAGTGGTTAAGAGTACCAACTGCTCTTGCAGAAGGACCCGGGTTCGATCCCCAGCACCCACATGGAGGCTGAGAACCGTCTTTAACTCCAGTTCCAGGGGAATCCGACATCCTCTTCTGACCTCCGCGGCACTGCATGACACGGGTGCACAAACCTGCATGCAGGCAGTATGTTCATACACATACAAAATTTAAAAAAAAATTTTTTTTCAAGAAGAACAAAAGGAGAAATCCCAGCTGAAATAGCTTAGAAACAAGGTGTAGAACATGCACAGGTACATCCCTGAGCCTGCTCTCACAGATCCCCCACCTGGATGCAGACACTTCTCCATTGCCTACCAGGCACAGGTCATTTCAACCTGACCAATCAGGGGAGCCCATCCTGCCTGGCTAATCTGATTGGCTAAGTTCTGGGCATGTGACCAATCACGTTACACAGGTCAGTACTCACAGTTGGAAGTGGGTGAGGTTGCTGAGGCAGTTAGTACTTATCTGTGATACTGAAGGCAGAGCTTTCACTCCAAGAGCATTGCCACAAAGGCAGTCAGTGCGCAGTCATAGATTCAGGGGAGGTGCTTCCTGGTCTCCTATCCAACACCTTGGTACAGCCCTGTCTGCCGTCTGCTGTTACTGCTTGCTTTCATGGATCCTTCCACCCTGTGATGTCTACTTACTCTTTGCATTGGGCTTTACCACACCGGCCCTTGTTCCTACTGTCTGGGTAACGGAGAGCCTTAGGACTACAAAAGTCTGCCTTCAGAGCCACCCAAACTCCTGTGCAGGACTCTATAGAGCATCCTAGGCTTAGGCACCCAGGCTTTGTGAGTTGGTATTGTGACCTAATTCTCAAGAAAGTTGCAATAAAGACAAGTGAGGTGGTGATGCAGCTGGACCTGAAGGTCAATTCCTCTCAAGAGGAGACCCTCACAGATCACTACATGGTCCTCAGGACCCTTGGCAAAGGCAGCTTTGCTGAGGTGAAACTGGCCTGTCACCTCCACACAGAGGTGCAAGTTGCTGTAAAAGTTATGGAGAATGGTGAGAAGAACGATGCCATTATCATGCGTGAAGTCGACATCTTTAAGTCATTGTATCATCCAAATGTTATCAAGGTGTTCCAGATCACTGGAACCAGAGAACACACTTATATGGCGATGGAACATGCCTCTGGGGGAGATCTGGTGGGCTATGTTGAGAAGGTGGGCCGTCTGCAGGAGGAGGAGGCCCAGCGCATCTTCACACAGATGGTGTGTGCAGTTAACTACTGCCATGATAACGGCACTGCACACAGGGACACTAAATCAGATAATATCCTATTGGATGGCAAAGTGACTTTGGCCTGGCCACCAAAGTCACCTTTGGGCAGAGATTCAAAGGTTTCTGTGGCACTCTTGAGTACTGTGCTCCAGAGATTTTCAGTGACCAAGAATACGATGCACAGGCAAGCAACATCTAGAGCATGGGAGTGGTTCTGTATACAACGCTGACGGGGCACTTCCCATTCAAAGCAAAGGCCTATTCATAGATGAAACTGGAGATGCTGAATCCAAAGTATGCCATTCCATCCAAGGTTTCGCAAAGCACTGTAAACCTCATTGTGCAGTTGTTCACTGTGGACCCTGGGCAGAGGCCCAAGGTACGAGACATTATGGAACATCAGTGGCTCAAGGACAGTGAGGAGCTTTCAAAACTAGCATCCTCCTTAGATGCACTCCCCAGCAACCCAAATCCCAGCATTGTGGCCACTATGTGGGTCATGGGCTACAACACCAAGGACATTAGAGACTCTTTAGTCTCTAATGAAGAAATTTAATAACATCGTGGCCACTTATCTAATTTTGAAATATCAGAAACTGTGGAGGGACAACACTAAACATTGAATCCAATCTGTCACCCTGGTGTTGTGATGACACCTGTAGGTCCACCTACATTCCACCTCTCCTTAAAGAGGGCAAGGATTGAACCTGTCCCTCACACCATGACCCTGACAGTTAAACACCAGTTGTCTGAGAATGACAAGCTTGCAAGGAAGAATGTCAGTGGGAGGTGCAGCGTGGTAACAGCCTCTGCTGCCAGCCAGACAGAGCTCTTCTTCTCAACGCAGATCCCAACATGTTCCCGTGGCTTCTCAGCTCATGGGCACCAGTTTTAGGGAGACCGGCGTGGCCTGCAAGAGTGTACCCTCCAGCAGCCCATCTCTAGAGGGTATTTCTCCTGGAAAACATTTGTCCTATGACTCATCCCTGGACATAACCACATGCAAGAGTACCTCATGTACCCAGAATATGTCCTCTGATAAGAACCCCACAAAGGAACCTCAGGGTGTGAGCACAGCAGTACACATGAAAACAGGGGGAACTTGTCCCTTCCGGAAACATCTGAAGGGACATCCCAGGATCCCACCCCAGCCATGAACAGAGGGTCTCCCGAAACTTACTCCAAGGCTGGAAGCAGGTTAAGAGAATGGCGGATTGTATTTGAAGCCTGTGTTGCTGCCTGCAGCCCAACAGAGAAGCCGTGTTTTCCAGAAGGAAGTGGCTCTGATGGAAGGGGGGGGCAGTGCAGTCACACAAAACCAGGTAACTGGGTGTCCAAGATGCACTTACGTGTTTTCTTATTTATGTATTTTCCAGTATGCTTTACAATTGAAACATGATAACTATACCATTTAGGGGGATGCATTTTAGTATATCCATGAATAGGGAAGGAATTCCCAGAATTCCCCTTCTGTGTAACCTGAACATGTTTAGCCAGGGATAGACAGCAGAGGGTGGGAATTGGAGGCTGTGGCAGCAGTGGGAAAGACGGGGCTAAAAGGGAGGAAAAGCTCAGAGGGGAGGAGCCAGTGAGAGCTGTGGCACAGCAGGGCAAGCAGTCCGGTTAAGTCCTGTATACTGCAAGTCTCTAAGAGAGTCCCTTTCATGTGTTTTCTACCTTTAAGTGATGAGCCTCTGTGTACACTGAGGCACGGGGTAGGGATCGGCCTGATGTAGACTGAGGCAGCTACAACTCGATCCAGGTAGGAGGTCAAGGTGGCAGTGTGCCTGCCCCCACGCCCATCAAAAGGCCTCTGTCCAGCACAGGAGGAGGTAAGAAAACAGCTCTTGGCTTTTCCACAGGAAATCCCAGTCATAAGCAGATGAGGCCTAGGGCTGCATTTACACAGCATCCTGCTCAAAGTGGGGGCTTGAGCCAAAAGGACGCCTAAAGCTAGACAGGGGCAAGAAGCCCTTTGGCCTCCTCTTAGGGGAAACAAGAAGGCCTTTTCTGGGATGGACCTTCTTTCTCTGCTCATCTGTGTTTCCTTTCAGGTGCCTGGGCCCGGAGAGATGGTTTCCAACCTGTGGGGGAAAGTTCTCTCACCAGAGAGTCTATTACTAGTGAACGCTGAGATTCCAGGATGACCAGGTGGTGGAAGGCCCCCATGAAATCAGTAAAGGGCGGCAGGATTGTGTACAGTTAGTGGACAGTAGGGTTCCTGGGCTAGGCGGCCTCCTGGCCTCCTTTTCAAGATGGTGAGTCATGGGACTCAGAGAAGATCAAAGCCTGGGAAAGCTTGAGCTGGTACTGTGCCAAAAGAGCCCTGCATCCCCTCGCTCCTCAGCCTCCCTGGTCATTGTTGGTCTTGTTGCCTGCCTCATGGCCCTGCCTCTCTCCGAGCCCTGGAGACCCAGCTCCACTGCACACTGTTGTAGCGAGTCAGCAGGGGGAGGGGCAAGCTGCAGGAGCACGGAACGCTTTGCCTGGACTGTTGAGATGGTGAAGGCTCCACTTGGAGGTGGACCTTACCAGGCCTGGGGCACAGTGACCCCACATGGCATTGTTGGCAGTCATGGAACTACTTTGTGTCCATGCCCAGATTTAGGGTCAGGCCTAGACAGGAACCTTGATTCCCACTGGTATGCGGCTTTCAGCCAGAAGTCTCAGCTTGGGTGCCTTGCTGTGCAAGTTGTCTGCAGTGTTCTACTGGACACTTTTCTGGTGAAGAGCTGCTTCCTGCAGACCACTCACAAGGGGTTGAATGCAGGCGGCAACTATGTGTGGATTTCACTGCTGAAAATGTCATTGAGCTTCCCAGCCTGTGCAAGAAAGGAGGTTTCAGGAGCCTGGTTTTACCTTGACAATGGCCTGAGTAGTAGAGTCCACAGAGGCCAACCCACCTCAGTCCCAAGGGAAGGGTGTCTTGGCTCTGTGTTACAGAGGAGCAAAGGCAGACTGAGGAAAGGCAGTGCTATGGTTTTGGAGGGGCCTTGGGGCCACTCAGGCAGGTGGCACATCGCCCCTCTGACCCTCTGTCCACAGATCATTGTGACAGGACAGCTTGTGTTGCTGAGGGTGAACAACCTCCTCTCACATGTATGGCATGACAACCATTCTGTGAACGCAGCCAGGCCTTCAGCCCTGCACGTGAACGCAGCCAGGCCTTCAGCCCTGCACGTGAACGCAGCCAGGCCTTCAGCCCTGCACGTGAACGCAGCCAGGCCTTCAGTCCTTCACGTGAACACACCAGGCCTTCAGTCCTGCACGTGAACACACCAGGCCTTCAGTCCTGCATGTGAACGCAGCCAGGCCTTCAGTCCTGCACGTGAACGCAGCCAGGCCTTCAGGCCTGCACGTGAACGCAGCCAGGCCTTCAGGCCTGCACGTGAACGCAGCCAGGCCTTCAGGCCTGCACATGAACGCAGCCAGGCCTTCAGTCCTGCACGTGAATGCAGCCAGGCCTTCAGTCCTGCACGTTGTAGTCTTTGGCTTGCTATCTGAGGGAAGAGTCAGATGAGGCATGGACCAGCACTCCCAGCAGCTCTCCCACTTCTGGATGGAGTGGGTACAGCCCAAGCAGCTGCGGTTCACCAGTCTCTTCACACATCATCCCGAAGTACTCCTCTGACCTGTAGCTCATGGGGAGGCCCTGCATTTCAGAGATGCTCAGCCGTTTACTTCTGGAGACAGAGCATGTTTGGTTGTTTATGTAAGGAGCCAGGCCACAATGCCCAGTGTGGAAACAGGCTTGAGCTTAGAGTTTCCCAGGTCATCTCCTGAGTTCTCAGGGGCCAGCCTTCCTCTCCTAAGTTCTGCAGGTTTTGTTGGATGTTTTCTGATGTGGAAGTATATTTTCAGAGTTAACCTGGTTCAGCTGGACATGTGAGGTAGGGTGTGGGAGGGCAGAGTTCCCAGGTCTAGGCATTGTATGGGGGGAATGTTTCTGGATGTCTGTTCACAGAGCCTATTGCCTGGGACAGCAGCAAGTCCAGACAGCCTGAGTTCAGCACTGCAGACAGGTCCCTGAGCTGGCCTTGCTGGTGTCTACAAGGCAGGTCACAAAGGAAGGAGACAGGCATTGTATTTTCCCCTTTAGCCTCTGAATTCCACATTTTCAGCTGAGGCCACAGGTCTTGACCCTGGGGAATATGGGACTTCCTGACAGCTTCTTCATTTGCCTGAATACCTTTCCTCTCATAGGTGCTTGACCACATCTTGGACCACGAGGTCAAGACTCCTTGACCAGAGGACATGGATTGCTCTCAGCTCTACTTTCAGTGATGGTGAAGACAGACTCCCTCTTCTCCTTTTACTGCAGAGACTAACACGTTTCTTGAGGCTCTGAAAGTCGCATGGGGATCCATTCAGACTGGCATGCTATGGGGGTGGTGAAATGACTTCTCTTCTGGTGTCCAACTAAAGACAAGTCCTCTCCCTCCTTCCTAACAAAGATGTGGGGTCCATTCAGACCGGCTTGCTACGGGGGTGATGGGATGAGTTCTCTTCTGGTGTCCAACTACAGACAAGGCCTCTCCCCCCTCCTAACAAAGATGTGGCAATCTTGGGGGTTTGTAGGAGGGTTCTTGAGGTTTCTTATTGAAAACACCCTTTTTAACCATTTTGTACTTTCACAGCACAGAAAGGTCACCCATACCTTTCTTCTCCACAGATGCTCCAGGAAACCTGCCTGAGCTGATCAAGAATGTGTCTCAGCAGAGCCTTGAGAAGTGAGCATATATCTCTCTGCCCTCTGGACTGTATCTCCTGAGGAAGGTCAGTGTCCATGGAATCCCTGTCCCAGGCCACTGCTAACATGAAGATGGGAACTTGGACCCTGGAGGACCCTCTCTCACTGGTATAGACAGATTGGATTTTCAACAGAGCCCAAATTGAAGTACTGACATAGAAATTTAACATAATTATACCCAAATATGGATTCTGAAAACTTTGAGGCATGGTTCACAGAACTCCAAAGAGCAAACTCTCAGATGTTCTGGTCTTTAGCAGTGTATCCATTGATAATGCTAATCTGACCCTCAATACATTACATATAACAACTCACAAAGCCCTAACCTAGAAGAGGTGATCTAAGACTGGAAAACGATCCTCAAACCTGCACTTCTGGATCCAGCACTTACCACCACAAAGCCACAGTGACACAGGAAGTGCTGCAGGGAAGGAACGAATGACTAGATTAATGGAACTGAACACAAAGCACTAAAACAGACCCACGTAAATTGCTAAGTCATTTTTGTCAAAGGCACCCAGAGAAATCTATGCAGAGAGAATGACCTGTTCACAAATGACTACAGAATAAGCATGGAAAAGCAAACAATATGGAGCTCATATGGAAAAATATCACAAATGTTATGGCTAATTCCACATTCACGTGGAAGCTATAAAAGTTACAGAATATCCCTACCCAGCGTTGTGCTCTTATAAAGAGGAAGATACAGACAGAAAAACTCATGGAAGATGACGGTCACCAGCCATGAAAATACAGAAGCTGGGGCCTGGGCTGGAGCAAAGCCTCCCTAGGACTCTAGAGAGAGCCTGGCCCTGCTGCCTCCCAGGACCAGAGAGCTGGGAGACAACACACCCCTGCTGTAAGCCATCTGGGTCTGGTTTGTTGTCATGACAACACAAGGGAAAAGACCCTGGCAGACATGCAGATGTGCTGAACCCATCCCTCTTTCCAAGTACACAGGCTTCCCCAAGCCTACTGCATGAGAAAGAGGGGCTGGGAGCAGACCCTTCACAGCAGCAGATCCTTCACGGCAGCAGACCCTTCACGGCAGCAGACCCTTCACGGCAGCAGACCCTTCACGATAGCAGACCCTTCACAGCAGCAGACCCTTCACAACAGCAGGCTGAGCCATTACCTCCAGCTCTGTTTGGGTGTTCTGCCCTCAGCTCCCCAACTCCTCATCAGTTGAAGAATATGGATGAGGAAGAAGTGGCACTTGTTAGAACTGGTGAATCTCAACCCTGCTATTCTTGGAGTCCTAAAAACCTAGAGCTGCACATACCCCCACCACAGAGCCCCAGGCACTGGACATCAACCCCTGCGGAAACACCACTCTGCCCGTGCCCTGGAAACACTGCTAAGTAGCATGCCTTTCTGGACACCCAGCATGCTCACCCCTGAGCGCAGGTGTGTGGCCCTGCAGGGCATCTTAGCAATGCCACACAGATGCTCCTAGGTGTTATATGCTGCTGGGCACCTGCACTCCATATCACACATACACTGCTTAAGATCAGGAGACCCCTCCCGACCACCCACCAAAGCCACACATATTCTGCTAAGTAGCAGGTGTGGCTACTGTTCTCTGCCCACCACAGTCAACTCATTAATAGGGTTCACAGCTTACTGGGCATGGCTTCTGCCTGCTGCTGTTGGCCAACAGTACTGCTGATTAATGGAAGCTGCCTGACTTCTCCTCCCCTGATACCACTTCCCCAAATGTACTGCTAAGTATTACACCCTGTTGGACACCTCCCGCCCCAGCCTTATGTACCCTCCTCTGTATCAGGTCAGTACTATATACTACTCCCTTGTATCAGGTCCTGTTAGACCCGCACACCCCACCCCACATAAAGAGCTACTTACAGGCCCTACTGTTCACACCTCCAGCATTGCCACCCAAAATACACTGGCTACTTCCCAGACCATGATGGACAATGCCCTGCTGCTCCCTAGCAGTGTATGTGGAGTGGAAGCTAGGTGGAATGTCTAGCAATGCCAACTATCCATCAGTATATACTTGAGGCCAGTGGCAGGACAGGGGAGGGGTCTGGAAGGGGCTGATGCCTAGCAAAGTATGTAGGCCGAGATAAGGGGTGATGTGCTACACTGCCCAAACCCTAGCAATGAATGTAGGGCTTAAGCTGCATCCAGTGGGGGTGTGCGTAAAGCCTGGTTGTGGGGGTTACAGATGGGGACAGAAAGGTCCGATACCTAGAACTTTCAATGTAATAGCACCAGAAAGGTGTTCAGCTGGCCCTGATAACTCTGCCATGTCTAACGGCCTCATGCCATGTGCATTATGTGGGATGGAGGGTGGGCGTCCAGCTGGATCTGATATATAACACTGTAGCTGCAGGTGCGGTGGGCAGAGTGTCCAGTATGACCTGATAGATAGAAATATGTATGCACTATGGAACTTCCTCCTCCTGTGGACAACCCATCTAGATTGATAGTTCTTAGGCCATGTAGGACAGTTCTTTACAGCAGCTCACCATATAGACTTCAAGGCCTTGCTGGACAATGCCCCAGGACATCACACTACATACAATGGTTCATATAAAACCTTACCGGGCAATCCTTTACGCTAACTGCCAACAATGTACACTGCCCATTGTCAGGCTCTCCTTGATGCTTTGGCCCTGGTAATGCTCCACACACACTGGTAGTTTCAAAGCCTGCTGGTGCTCCCTCATGCACATCACACACACTGTGAGGTATTGGGCACTCCTGGAGATACAATGCTTGTTATCTAATCAAGCCCTGCTGGCCATGCCACCTCCTGTGACAACCCACATACACTGTTAGGTTTAGACTCCGCTGGATGCCTCTGTCCCTGGAATACACTGTTAGCTACCACACACTGATGAACATAGCTCTGTGCCACCTCACTTGCACTGCTAGGCATAAGACCCTTCTGAACAACTCCTGAGAACCCCAGATACATTACTATGTGCTGTGCTGTGCACAACGTCCCCTCTGCCCCAGCCAACCCACATTAACTGCTAGGTATTAAGCCATATTGGATATTCCCATGCCACTATACCCCCAACACACTACTAGGCCCTGATTGACACCCTTCTTGCGCTGAAGCCCCACATGTACTGCTAGGCATCAGGCCTTTCTGGCCATCACCCCTGGCCAATGACTTACTACTATGTTAGTTAAGGACCTGCTGGACACCGCCTTCACCTCCATCACCCAATACAGACTACTACATATTAGGCTCCAATGGACATTCCTCTGACATTGCCCCATATAAATACACACCCCACTGTTTCTGTCCCACATACACCAGTAAGTAATCACGACTTGGTATACAACCCCAACTGCCTGTCTTCACTCCTAAGAATTGGGCTCTGTTAGCTATTCCCTACCTATCATTCTCCAGTCCTTGCTGGGCACTGGACCTCTGTTGTAGTGTTGGGTGCTGCTGGACACACAACCCCACCACCCCACCATTTCTAGGTTTCAGATCCTCCTGGACATCACCCATTGTGACCAACCCAGTACAATGTGAGTTATAAGGCCCTGCTGGATAAGCCTTCACCCCTGTGGCACACTACTAGACGTTAGGCCCTTCTGGATAAGCCATGCAAACCCTGTCCCCCACTGTTATTTATAGGCCCAAATGGTTGTCCACTGCCTCCACGACCACACATACACTGCTAGGTGTCAGCTCAGGCTGGAAGCTCCCCCTGATGCCACACCTAGCTTGGCTCTGCTGGACACCCTTCTGCTGCTGCCCCAACTGCACTGCTAGGTATCAGGTAGCGCTTGACTCCTTCCCCAGACACACGAAGTGCTCTGTATGAGGCCTTCCTGGAGATGCACCCTAGGCCCACAGCTGCCATCAGCTAGTGTAGTCATGTGGGTAACAGAGTGGCAGGAGGTCTAGTAGGGCTTGATTCCTAGCAAAGGATGCATGGTTGCAGCCCAGAGAGAGGTGGTATTCAGTAGGGCTGATATGTAGAAGTGTATGCTCAGCAGGGTTAGGAGCTGTGTCAAATAGGAGTCTATATGTGGGTAGCTGAGGAGGGAGGAGGACTCACAGGGCCTGATTGCCAGCAGTCTGGGGAGGGCGGGTGCAGCATGTGCTGCAGAAATTCCACCTGCCAGGGCCTCACACACACTGCTATGTTTCAGGTCTTCTGTACTACTCCTCCCCTGTCCACAAGCTATGATAGGCCTCAGGCTCTGCTGGGGACCCACACTGCCACCTGCATATACTGCTAGGCATCAGGCTTGCTGGATACCCCACTGCCACCCTGCATATACTGCTAGAAATTAGGCCTGCTGGAAACCCACTGCAACCCTGCATATACTGCTAGACATCAGGAGTGCTGGACACCCCGCTGCCACCTGCATATACTGCTAGGCATCAGGCCTGCTGGACACCCCACTGCCCACTCCACATATACTGCTAGATATCAGGCCTGCTGGACACCCCACTGCCCACTCCACATATCCTGCTAGGCATCAGGCCTGCTGGACACCCCATTGCCACTCCACATATACTGCTAGATATCAGGCCTGCTGCACACCCCACTGCCACTCCACATGCACTGCTAGGCATCAGGCCTTCTGGACACCCCACTGCCACTCCACATATACTGCTAGATATCAGGCCTGCTGGACACCCCACTGCCCACTCCACATATACTGCTAGGCATCAGGCCTGCTGGACACCCCACTGCCACTCCACATATACTGCTAGACATCAGGCCTGCTGGACACCCCACTGCCACTCCACATATACTGCTAGACATCAGGCCTGCTGGACACCCCACTGCCACTCCACATATACTGCTAGGCATAAGGCCTGCTGGACACCCCACTGCCACTCCACATGCACTGCTAGGCATCAGGCCTGCTGGACACCGCACTGCCACTCCACATACACTGCTAGACATCAGGCCTGCTGGACACCCCACTGCCACTCCACATATACTGCTAGGCATCAGGCCAGCTGGACACCCCACTGCCACTCCACATACACTGCTAGACATCAGGCCTGCTGGACACCCCACTGTCACTCCACATATACTGCTAGGCATCAGGCCTGCTGGACACCGCACTGCCACTCCACATGCACTGCTAGGCATCAGGCCTGCTGGACACCCCACTGCCACTCCACATACACTGCTAGGCATCAGGCCTGCTGGACACCCCACTGCCACTCCACATACACTGCTAGGCATCAGGCCAGCTGGACAACTCACTGCCACTCCACATGCACTGCTAGGCATCAGGCCAGCTGGACACCCCACTGCCACTCCACATACACTACTAGACATCAGGCCTGCTGGACACCTGCTTCAGCCATACATACACTACTGAGTATCAGGTTCTACAAGCCCCTTCCTCCCTTCCTCCGTATTTTGTGCTAGATACTATATCTTGTTGGACAGTTTCTAACTATTGCCAAATAGAGTACACTGATTTTTTTTCAGGCTATTATCAACACCACTTGTTGCTCCCACCCCTGGTTTAAAAGTGTAGATATCATCCCCTCACAGGAGCAAGGGCAGGAAGAGGCTGGCCAGAGGAACCTGCGAAGGCCCGCAACCCGCTCACTTGTTCTGCATTGCTTCCTTTTGTTTTGCTTTGTTTTCTGTTTGTTCATTTGTTCATTCATTCATTCATTCATTCATTCATTCAGTAAACATTTATTGAATAGCAAAAAATAAAAAATAAAAAAAAAATAAAAGTGTAGATATCAGGCTTTGCTGGATACAGACCCTCTTACCCTTGGCCAGTCATCTACACATTTATGGTGCTAGGTATCAGACCTTACTGGGCATACCCCCCACCCTGCCCTCACCTTATACAACGTGCCAAGAACCAGGCCTGGCTGATGACCTCTCCCCAGTGCTGCCTCATATACAATAGGGCCAGGCATCCTTGTGAATTTCAGAGAAACCTTGTATTTTTCATTCCTGCACTGTCCACCCAGGAGGACTCACACATCCTTAAATCTCAAAGGTAATTCACATGCTATCACTGTTTTCTCTCTTATTCCCTAAATCCCAGCTCTGAAGCTCCCATTTCAGCACTGGTCTGCCTAGCAGTAAGCCCTGATGTTGGTTAATTATCAACCTTCTCTGCTGAGAGTTGAAGGATGTACTAATCAATGGATATACTAAGGCATTATGAGTCAGTTTAATATGTCTATTCAGGCTGGGTTCACACCTTTAATCCCAGCACTAAGGAGGCAGAGGCAGGTGGATCTCTGTGAGTTCATGGCCAGCCTGGTCTACATAGTGAGCTCCAGGCCAACTGGGACTAAAGGGAGACCCTGTCTTATGTCTATTCAGCAAAGTGATAGTAGCAGGTTCTGCCCTATGGCCTGTGATTTGTCTAGGCCGAGGTTGTTGCCCTGATAACTGTGTCAGGTGGGCCTTAACTGATTCCAATGCTGGGAAAATTTTGTAGAGAAACTGATTTGTGATACAGAAAATTTTTTAAATACAATAGTCTATAGAAATCAAGGCAGAAAAAGACATCTCACAGGCCAAAATTATTTTTACTGATTTATACTAATATAATCTCCAAAGTCACTGGAAGAATGTCATAATACCAAATGATCTGGGTTAAAGGATGTATAATAAAGAAGTTTAGATATTCTATATGTTCACATTTTACTGCAGACATGAAAATGATGATCTCCACAAAGAACTTAGTGATTAGAAGAGCAAGAGTAATTGAAAATAAACAACTCAAAGAAGACATAATAGTCTGGAAATTAAGTGATATTTCTATTTAAAAATAATGGGCCTACAGGAGACGACTCTCAAGAAACTAAATGTGACAACTTTACAACAGTGCAAACAGCAATACAGAACAATTAGTAAAATCATTTTCTCACCTTTTATGGCATGGTGCTTAGCAACCACTGTGAATAAAATTTGTATGTAATTTTAAAAATATATCTTGGGAAAGATCCAATAAATGAAACACTTGTACAATGAAAAGTTCAAGACATTGAAGAGATAAATTTAAGATGATACCAGGAAATGGAAATATTTCCCATGCTCACAGGTTGGTTAAGGTTAATAATCTAAAAATGACCATCCTACAAAAATTATCTACAGAGTTCCCATCAAAATTCTAATATAATTCTTCATAGAAATTGAAAAAAAATCTCAAAATTCATAGTGAAATACAAAAGACCCAGGATACCCAAACAATCTTGAAGAATAAAAATACTATCTGAACTATCATCATCCCTGATTTCAAGTTATATTACAAAACTATATAATAAAAATAGCATAGTATTAAAAAAAAACCCAGACACAATGATCAATGAAATACAACTGAAGACTTTTGTATAAGCTCACAATCCTACAGTCACCTGATTTTTGAAAATGAGTCCAAAGATACAAATTAGATAAGAAACAAAAGACAAAATCTTCAACAAATGGTGCTACTCAAACAGAATAGTTACATGTAGAAGAACAAAACTGGACCTTTATCTCTTACCTTGTTAAAAAAAAACAACCCTCATGCTGGGCGTGGTGGCACATGCCTTTAATCCTAGCACTTGGGAGGCAGAGGCAGGCGGATCTTTGTGAGTTCAAGGCCAGCCTGATCTATGGAGCGAGTTCCAGGACAGCTGGGGCTACAGGGAGACCCTGTCTCCCCCCCCAAAAAAAAAACAAAAAACAAAAAACAAACAAACAAACAAAAAAAACAAAAAACCCCTCATATCTAAATGGACAAATACCCTGAATCTGACAGAGGAAATAAGTAGTGAATATACTTGAACTTCTATGCCCATAAAAGGACTTTTTGAATAGGACCCTGGTAGTGCAGGCATCAAGACCAAGAACTGACAAATAGGACCTCATGAAATAAAAAAGTTCTGTACAGTAAAGGACACCATCCTTTACTGAGGGAAAAGACAACATAGAGCATGAAAACAAATCTTTACATCTGACAGAGATGGACATCTAGTATATATAAAGAACTCAAGAAACTAAACACTAAGAAAATAGCCTCATTAAAAACTGGGGCATGGAACTAAACAGAGCTTTCCATAGGGCTGGAGAGATGGCCTAGTGGTTAAGAGTGCCAACTGCTCTTGCAGAGGACCCCGGTTAGATTCCCAGCACCCACATGGCAGCTGAGAACCGTCTTTGACTCCAATTCCAGAGAAATCCGAAACCCTCTTCTGACCTCCGCGGCATTGCAAGACTCATGGGTGCACAGACCTTCATGCAGACAGTACATTCATACACATAAAAAATGAATAAAATAATTTTTAAAAGATGAAATATAATTAGCCTAGAAAGAGTTTTAAAATGTTAAACATTGCCGGGCATGGTGGCGCATGCCTTTAATCCTAGCACTTGGGAGGCAGAGGCAGGTGGATCTTTGTGAGTTCAAGGCCAGCCTGGTCTACAGAGAGAGTTCCAGGACAGCTGGGGCTACAGGGAGACCCTGTCTCGAAAAGACCAAAAATAAAATAAAATGTTAAACATTTTAAAATGTCAGGGAAATATAAATTTAAATTACTTTGAGATTTTATCTTGCCCTAGTCAGAATGGGTAAAACAAACAAAAAACAAATGACAAAAAATGCCGGTGTGGAGGACACAGTATGGGTGTCCTACTGAGGCTTAAGACTCATCAGTAATTTATTGTCAGCTCACAGAAGAGTCACCAATACATGTTAACTTCCATGCAGGGTCAAGAGAAGTTTTTTTGATAAAGTTTAAATCTCCCACTCACCTATGAGTTGTTTCCAACCAGTCTGGGCTACTTGGTGACTACCAGTTTCAAACAAAAGAAAGCAAAACCGGCTGCCAAGATCTAGGTACAAAGTCCATGCTCATACATCTTGTCCATCAGGCTGTGTTTAGAACCTAGTAAAAATAAACTACCTATTTATTCACAAACAGTGTGAAGTAGATACTGTATGAATTAACAAGCATCTGTCCTAAAATGCAAACATTCTTTACTATCACATCTCCATGAAGTACCACTTGTGATACACCCAGCAGAAACAAATTTGCAGTCATTTCTTCCTAAGCTCTTGGGAACCACTATGCTACTGAACGATATCATATACTTCTTTTAAATTCCCTGAGCTCATTAGGATGTTACAAATTGATGATTTCAGTCAAGCCTGGTACTGCAGCCTCTCTGCCTCAGTTCTCTCCTCACATCATTTTGTCTTTCCTATCAGTATTAATGATTGTCAGACAGGCCAATTCTCCATCTTTTAGAAGCAGAGGATGAGGTCTGTCCCAACATCACTGCCACAGCCTCACCTTTCTTAGGACTTTGGCTTGTGCTTTCAAATCTCTGTGGACCACACACTTAGCAACTGTTCTGAAATGCAAATCTCACCCTTCTCTCCAAGTTAGAGTGTAAAAATAACCTACAGATTCTGCTTTTTCCTCAGGAGACTTTTCACAGTAGGACATTGCTGCTGACTCCATCAAAAGGCAAAGTTTATGCTCCTCAGCTTTCCACACACCAACACAGGGCAACACACAAGGAAAATATACATCCATGTTCCACCTGAAAACCGGAAACTGCAGTCGGAAAGAACTGCCACAAGATTCATAGTCCGCTGGACGCAACTAAGCCGAAGATGATTACATTTCACCATGACCTCTCAATAATTCACTAATTCATGATTGCTACTTGCCCCTAACCAGTCACATCTACTTACCTAGGAAACTTCCCTAACGAAATCTTCCTAACTTTTGGACGAATGGATGATCATAACGCAAGGGTTTAAAGAATGGCATCCCCTCACCTGGAGTCTCTTCCCACAACAGCCTGTCTCCTTGCAGCCTCTTGGCTGTGCCCTCAGTGTCACCGCAGCCACAGGACTTTCTCCAGCCCAGCTCTGGCCCTGGGCGGTGACTCCTATGTCCACCCAGTCGCAGGGAGAACCGGGATCCAGCCAGAGCTGCCTGCGCAGGGCGTCCTGCTGGACTCTGCGCTCCATGGCGGTTTGTGCCCAGGGCAGACGGACCCAGAGCTCCAGCCCAGGCGGCCTTTGGGCAGCCGCGGTGCTGAGTCAGCTAGACCCAGAATGTGGAGACTGGATCCAGCAGGTGTGTGCTGAGGGGAATCCATCCACGCCCCACGCATGCTGGTCCTGCCCAGGGCTCAGTAGCAGCTCCCAGTCTTTGCGGTGAGGCGGGCCCTGACATCTGGCTGTAGGAGAGGGAACTGCCCGCAGCCGGCGCGGGGAGGCGGGGCCCGCGCCCTGTTGAGCCTGGGGCTGAGTGTAAGGAAAGGCCACAAGTTTCAAGAAATCTCTGGTGCGCAGCTGGAGGAGGGCCGGGTGTGGGAACTTGGGAAGTGCCTGAGGAAGAGTCCCTTGTTGGGCAAGTAGCCCAGTGACTAGTAGGATCCTCCCTGGTGAGGTAAAGGTGCACGGCGGGGGCTTGGGGACTTGTCTGGAGCCTTCCGGACTGGTATGGGAGGAGGCAAGCCTCGGGGCGGAGTGAGGACGGGGCGGGGCAGGCTGCAGAGGAGAGGGCTGCTGTGTGGAGGGCGGGGCTGTAGCCTGGGGCAGGGTCACAGTCAGGGGATGTGCTCCTGATAGGAGGGGTCAGGCACTCCTTGGAAGGAGACATGGGGTTGGGATGTGGTCATAACCTTGGGCGGTGGGGGCATCAGTGTTGGGGCCACGCCAGCATTCTGGGTTGGAGCTGTGTAGGTGAAGCTGCTCACAGCCCATCCCGCTTCCCAGGCACCTCTGAGTCCGGAGGGTCCTGCAACGCCTGGAACCTGCACAGGCGGCCACTGGGGGAGGTGGTGGCCAGGGTGGATGTCTCTGTCGCCCCTGAGACTGAAGCCAGGCCACACAAGTGTGGTGGCTGCGGAGTGTGTGAGAGGCACAGCAGTGAGACTGAGCAGGACCAGCCTGATGGGGGCATGGAGAGGCTTCCTGCTCTGTAGCCCAGGATAGTCCAGAGCTCAATATGGAGCTCAAGCTAATCCTGATAATCTTGAACTCTTCATCCTGCTTCATCTGCCTCCCCAAGCCTGGAATCACCTACTTGCTGCAACCACACATATAGAGTTTTGTATCTCTGCAGATTCATGGTATAATGGTTGGTTCTTCTCTATTCTCATGCCTTTGTCAAATTTTTGTATTTGGTTAATGCTGGCTTTACAGAAAGAGGTAGGAAGGCCACCATCTTCCTCTGGCTCAGAGACTGTAGGGATTGGAGCCCTGGGGATGTAGCTTGATGGTAGAGCCTTCCATGCTTCCTAAGTTGAATGTACCCAAACCAGGGAATTGGTATGGTTTCTTCTGTGAATGTTAGGTGGAATTTACCAGTAATCTACTATAGCACTGGTTCTTGTTTATGAAGGTTACTGTATACTCAATTTTCTTAATAGGTATTTCATTCAAATTCTATAGTTTTATGTGAATTTTATAAGAAGTATCTTTTAAGGAATTGGTCCATTTCTTATTGGCTAAAAATATTTGGCGTCCATAGTGTCCCTTTTTGTATAGAAGATTCGTGGGCAATCATCATTCATTTCAGATATCAATATTTATTCCCTGTTTTAATAAACAGAGTGGAAAGGAAATATATACTTTTGATAAAGTAAAAGATAGTATGATTTGTTATTACTTGATTCGTATTTCAGTTTTATTTCAGTTCTAGGTCATTCTCAGGTAATTCTACAAACCAAAACCTGTTATATAGAAAGTAACATGAACTATCTTCCTTTCTGAACCACAACTTGAGCAAAGTGATTTCATATTTTGCCTCTTGATTGTGTTCAGTTTCAGATCTTTTTGTACAAATATTGCATGTAATCATCGATGGTGGTTTGGAGAGGTAAAATTGTTTTCCCTAAGGTCAGTTCAATACAATACCACCTACTTCAACTTATTTAAGAGTCACAGAGAATAACTGGTGTCTAGGGAACATAATTCATCCCTAGGCATAATTTTAGAGCAAATGATAAAATAACATATGAAGAAAATAGTGACAGTGCAGACTCTGATTCCATGCATTACTTCAAGACATGCTTTCCTGAGGGCCATCTGGAGTTTAACTCAACCAACACACTTCTGGCGATCAGGCTTTGAGCATCCACACGTTTGTCCAATTCTCTAAAAATCCACAGCTCTCTGGAGGACTCTTTACTATGTCAAGAGCTGGGAAGGTGAGAAGAGACATGCACTAACCGCTCCATCTCAACATGATGGCCCAGCTTTGAAGAGGATTCTGCTAGGCCACATGTTGGCAGGCTTTGGATTTTGGCCCAATCTGACAATCTAAGTTAATTGATAGCTTTAGACCTTCTGAGAGGGGATATTAGACATTCGGATGAATATCTTCTGATTCTTCTCTCTTCATTGCCCTTGTAAGTTGCTCTGATTCTCATTGTCAACCCTTCCTACCTTTTGAAAATATTCGTATTCATTATTTGAGAACTTGATACGGTGTATTTTTATCATTTTCAGCTCCTCCACGTGTTCTCAAATCCACACCACTAGTCTCTTCACCCCACCCAACTTTTGTCTTTTGTTTTTTAAGTTTATCTGCGGGGGTCATAGAGAGAGGAGGTGGTTGGCAAAGACCACCCTCTCTCAGCCCATGACGGAGTGGGGCTGGGGATGGTAAGTGCGCTGCTGAACGAAAGCAACCACGGCAGGGAGTCGAGTCAAAGTGTTACAGCTCAAAAACTCGCTTTATTGCAGGCTCACAAAGGTTTATAAGCCCGTGCTGGCTTCCCCACTCGGGCATATGTCTCTTCCCAACTGGTCCTTTTAAGAGGCTTAATTTACAAGTTCCTAATTAATCCAATCCCTTCCCTTCTTAGCATAGTCCCTAATTATCATGTTAGTACACGGAAGCTAGCCTTCCTTGCTCGGATGGGCGGGGGTGAGTTCGCGAAACTTCACAGGCTTTCTTTTGTCCTACAGGCCCATCTTCTCGGCCATTCCATGCCGTCATTTATCTAATTCAGTTTTATGTTGGATCCTTTTTCTTGAAAATAGGCTGATTCAACTATTTTATAGTAATACTTTAATTGTTTTGGCTAGTGTTTGCTTTGTACTTTTACAATTCATCCAAGGCCACTTTTGTGTCCAAATATATTAGGTGATGTGATTGATTGTGTGCTTATGCACTTGCCAAGTTTTATATAGAAAGGATGTGCATATCCTTCTGTCATTTATGTTGCTGTGAGAAAAAATACCTTCACAAAAAGCAACTTAGGAAAGAAAGGGGTTTATTTTACCTTTCAGTTCCAGGTTACTGTCCTTTCTGGTGGTGAACTCAAGACAGGAAATTGAAACTGTTAGTCATATGACATTCACAGTCAAAAACAAACACAAATGGATGCACACTTCGTCACTTGCTTCCCTGCTTGTGCGCAGCTCAGTTTCTCCTCTGTTATACAACTGAACACTTCCTTCCTAGGGAGTGATGCCGTCCATAGTGGCTGGGGTCTTCCATCTCCTATTAATTTAAGTAAGATACCCACTCAGAGACATGCTCAAAGACCCATTGCTGTGGACAGTCCCTCATAGAGATTCCCTCCCCATGGTGATTCAAGGTTGTATGAAGTTGGCATTGTAACCATGACACATATCAATCTCATCAGTGTGAAAATTTCCTTTCATATTACATCAAAATCAGTTGTTTCATTGAGAATTTCATACAATATAATTTGCATACTCAAACACTTTCCCCCATCTCCTCATGAGACCCCACCACATCCCTGCCCTTCTCAGTCCCTAATTTTTATTGTATGTTGAGTTATTATATTTTACATGATAGATCTTAATCAAATTTAGACCTCCTCCATCCACATCTTCTTGACCCTCCCCCACCAGATTTCATGCCTTCTGTCATGTGTTTTAAGGTACATCTAGTGAAGCATGTGTGCCTGAATGTGCCTCAGTGCAAGTTCATCCAACAGAGCCTAGTCAGCCTATATAGAATATTCCCTTAAAGAAGATCTACTCTCCCTTAGCCCTCAATAGTCAGTTGCCAACAGTTCATTAGCCAAAGCTCTAGCCTGCTGCCCATTTTCCCCATTCTCTGCTTGGTTTTTGTCTGACTGAGTAGACATGGGCCTTGTTCCTGCTGTCACCTTTGTTGCAAGTTCATATGAGCAAGTTCCCAGATCCCGAATGCCTGTTTCCTTATGTTCATGCACCAATCCTGGCTCTTAAAATCTTTCTACCATCTCTTCCACAGTGTTCCCTGAATCCTGCGTTGGTGGATTTTAATATAGGAGTTGTATCCAGGTACATGCACTCTGCATATCTTATTCCCTAGATCTGGGCCAGTTGTGGCCTACTGCATGCATCACACACAATGTTGTTTGAGGAAACTTCCCTGGTGGGCATTCAGGGATGTATTAGTATTCTCTTTAACCCCTCTTCTGTGAATGTTCCATGAGCCTTCAGTGTAGAGGTTCCACTATACATGTGTCACTTAGTGTTGGGCATCTCTCAGACACGTTTTTCTCTGTGTGTGACAAGCTGTGATCTCTGGAATCATCTCCATCATAAAAAAAAAAAAAAAAAAAAAAAAAGCTTCTTTGATGAGAGGTGTATGATATACTTTAAGTATAAGGATCCAAATTTAGCATATAATAAAAACTCACATTTCTAGACATATGAGATATGGTTTGTTTAGCATATGTGCTCGCCAGCCAACTTTTTGTCTATATTTATAGTACTGCCCCTGAGTTCCCTCCCATTAAGAGGTTTAAGTCCAATTAGATACCTTTTGATTGCCCCCTATATAAAAGAGCCAGTACTGCACCAATAGAGATAGTGTGCTGTACCAATCACAGTGGTTATTAAGTTTTATAGCTGATTTTCTCCCTTAGTAACTTACATGGTATCTTCTTGAGAGCTAGCCTTCATGGATGAGGATCCAGATAAAGTTCCACCTCCATTTCTCCAAGTCTTGTGGCCCAAATATGCTCTGTGTTCAGCAATAGCATCATACCTTTGAGTTCTGGGAAGCAATCAAGGACTGCAGGAATGGCCTCTGTTAATTTTGAGAGTCTCTTGGACTACCAAGAACGAGAAGTCTAAGTGAGGTTTCTCCTATTTGACACTGTTTTTCTTTTTATTTCTTTTTTATTGTTTTATATATTTTTTGTACAAGATTATGTTAGAAAACAAATCTAGACCTGTGTCCTTCTCTCTAGCCCCCCACCCCACCAGAGCTCATGCATTCTGCCAAACATGTTTTTCATCTTTTCCTAAGTCTTTCTCAAAATTCTCGATATAAGAGTTGACTGTTTCAAGCAGAAGTTCATTGTTTCAGTCAGTTCCTTGATGCAGTCTTTTCTGTTGTTGTTGTTGTTGTTGTTGTTGACATCATCATCGTTGTTATCGTTGTTGTTGTTCTTTCCATATGGGCCACTCTTAACTACTTGGACCAAAGTTCAAGGAGCCCTGCACAAGAAATACTTACTACTATGTAATTGGCACTAGCATCCACAGATGAGGGATACCATTTGTTGTTTGTTGTTCTGGGACTGTGTTACTTCAGTTAACATAATATCTTCTAGTTCCATCCATTTACCTGCAAAGTTCATGATGTCATCTTTCTTTACTGCTGAATAGAACTCCATTGTGTAGATGTACCACATTTTCTCTATCCACTCATCAGTTGAGGGACACTTGGGTTGGATCCAGCTGTTTGCTATTGTGAAGAGAGCCACAATAAACATGGCTGTGCATGTATCTCTGCAGTAAGAGGAATCTTGTGGGTACATACAAAGGAGTGGTATGGCTGGGTCAGGTGGCAAGTTCATTCCAAGTCTTCCAAGGGTTCTCCGCACTGCTTTCCATAGTGGCTGTACCAGTTTACATTCCCACCAGCAGTGGATGAGTGTTCCCCTTTCCCCACAACCTCTCCAGCACTTGGTATCATTTCTTTTCTTGACCCTAGCCAGTCTTATTGAAGTTAAGATGATATCTTAGAGTGGTTTTGATTTGCATTTCCTTAAATGATTAGTGATGTGCATCACGTCTTAAGATGTTTTCTAGCATCTCTTACATGTCCTCACTTTGTGAAGTCTCTGTTCAGCTCTGTTGCTCCAGCTATTTGGAGTGGGGTCATTTGGTTTTCTTTCTTTCTTTGTTTTTTGAATATTTTATTATTCTTTGAAATCTAGGTTTTGTTCAGATGGTTCGCTGGGGTGAGGTTTTCCTCCAACTCTGTTGGGATTTGTCTCGTGTCACTTCCTTGATTGCTTTCTTTTGATTTTGTGCTACAGAAGCTTTTGAGTTAATGGATGGTCCCATTTGGACAATTGATGCGACCTTAATTCTTATGCATCTGCTGTCTGATTTGGGAAGTCTTTTACTATGCCCTAGTCTCTAGTTTCGCCTGCCAACTTTTATTCTGTGCCTCAGAGTTTGGTTTCACATCATTTGAGGTCCTTGACCCATCTGGAATTGACTTTTGTATAAGGCGTGAGAGTGCTAGGGGTGAGAGGTAGCGGGTTTAATTTCATTCTCTACAAATGGTGATCCAGTTTTGCCATCCACCACTTGCCTGAAGATGCTCTTTTTTCTCCATTGAGTCTTGGGCCCCCTTGTCAAAATATGAGATGGCTGAAAGTGTATGTGCTCAAGTTCGGATTTTCAATTTTTTCCATTGGTATACAGGTCTGTGTTTGTGCCAGGACCAGGGGGTTTTATGACTAAGCCCTATAGGAGAGTGTGCATGTCTGGGAGGAGAGAGCCCTCCCTGTGTGCTCTTTCACTCAGTGGTTTGGCATTTGGTTTTTTTTTTTCCAACTGAAATTAAGGACTTTTTTTGTTTCAAACGCTGTGAAGAAATTTGGGGATTGGACAGTTGGGATTGGGTCAAAGCTAGACAACTGAGTGGGTGGGTAGAATGGACATTCATTTTTAACTATATTTAAATTTCCTAATTCTCCGAGCATGGACGGTTTCCATCTTTTGACTTGTAATTCTCAATTTCTTCTAAAAAGGGTTTTAAAATTCTTAGTTTTGTAGCAGATCTTTGTTGTCTTGTTTAGGTCTATTTCTCCTTGCATCACAGATTCTATTGATTTTGGACGTTCTTCTTTTTTTGTTAACTGGGCTTAGAGGGTACGTCTATTTCTGGTATTTCTTTCATAAGAACCAACTTTGCGATGAATTGATTTTTGTCGTGTATCGGTTTTCTTTGTTTAATTTCATTGATTTCCTGCTCTGATTTTCGTGATTCTTCCTGTCTATGGGGTTTAGGTTTCATCTGTGCTTGCCTTTCTTTCTTACGTGCTTTTAGCTGCAGTGTTAATCATTCACTTGTGCTCTTCATGTTTCTTCAATGTAGCGCACACAGGGCTATAAGTTTTCTCTTCTTCGAACTGTTTCAAGGTTAATCCCATAGGTTTTGTTGTTGTGTAGTATTTCATTGTCATTCAGTTCCAGAATGCTTTTCTTTCTTTTTATCTCTTACTTGACCCATACATTATTCAAGAATGTGTTGTCTCTGTTTAGTCCCATTCGTTTTCTTGTAGGTTGTAGGGTTATCCTGGTGTTGATATTGAGCTTTATTGCTATGTGGTCTGATAGAATGCCACATGATATTATTTCGATCTTTTGTATTTGTGGAGGTTCTTCTGCATCCCAGTATGCGGTCGATTTTAGAGAATATTCCATAGGGTGCTTAGTAGACTAAGTTTATTTATCTGGGCTTAGGGGGGAATTGTTTGGTAGCTATCTCGTGTATGGTCAAAATTGGTTTGGTGTATCATATCGTTTCAGTTCAGATGTCTCTCTGTTATTTCTTTGTCCGCTTGATCTGTCCCAAAGGGCTCAGTGGGGTATGAAGTCCCCTATTATGCGTCTACTGGGGTTAGTCTGTGACTTTTGGTACTGGAGAATTGTCTTCTCTTAGTTTAAACGTTTTTGTATCCTTTTTGTACTCCAGAGTTTGGGTGCATATAGATTAATAATTTGTCTGAATATCGTCTGGTTGAATTGTTACAAGTGACTATGATAAAGGTAAATGGCTAGTGGTCTCCCTCTGAATTTTCTTTTCCTTGGGTAAGTCTATTTGTCGTGATTATGTAAAATTAGCAACAAAGCTTTCATATGTGGTACAATTGGATTGGATATTTTTAGTATTTTTTTCGCACATTTAAACTTTCAGGTTGGTTTCTGAGTCCTGGACGATGTGTTTTATTGTAGACAAATATTAGGATGGGTTTTGGTGTTTTGGTGTTCTGTTTTTAATCCAATCTCAAACTTCATGTCTTTTTTGATTGGGGAATTAGTCCATTAATATTTAAGTGTTGATGACTGACTAGGATTTGTGTTTGTGCTTTCGTTTTGTTTTATTATCCGATTTGCGGTTAGTCTTTACGTTTCTCTTCTTCTGAGTTAGCTTTATTGATTTCTCTTTTCTAGGTGCCTGGTGGATGGTTTTTGCTCTTTTCCTTATGCCTTTGTATTGCTCCAAGTAGTCTCTGACGTGTTGGTTTTCGGACATGTATTCTATCATCATGTTTATGTCATGGAAGGTTTTTCCTCTCCTTCAACTATAATTGATATTTTTGGCGGGTACTAGTAAGCTATGGTGGCATCTATTTGTCTTTTCACTACTGGGAATCATTGTCCACGTGCTCTTGATTTCATTAAGTTTGCACTGCAGAATTCAGTGTAATTCTGACGGTTCCCCTTATAGGTCACGGTGTTTTTCTATTGTGGCTTTAAGGATTTTTCTTTTGTCTTTGGTTGTCTAGCATTTTGACTATGAGTTCGGCGTGGAGAGTTTCTTTCTGATCTTTCTGTTTGAGTTCTATGTGCTTTCTGTATTTGTAATTGTTTGTTTTTTTCTTTTTTTTTTTATGTTTGGGGTAAAATTTTCATCTATTACTCAGTTGAAGATCTAATCAATACAATTCTCTTGGGATCCTTCTCATTCCTCTATTCCTAAGATATGGACGTTTGATCTTTTCATGGTGTCCCACAATTCCTGGTTTTTCCACTTTTGTGTATTTTTAAATTTTTCATAATCTTTACTTGAGGTTTTTGGTTGTTCTGTGTTATCTTCCAGGTCTGATATTCTTTGTTCTGCTTTCTCCATTCTGCATCTGAGGCTTTTTCCATTCCTTTCCTCTTGATTGGATGAGTGTTTGATTTCCTTTTTCATTTCCTCTTCTGATTTCTTGAGTATTTCCACTTCCTTTTGGAGCTTCTCAGTCTCTTCCTGTAGCTCTTTGCTCGCTGGTTGGTTTCCTTATCTTTTTCAAAAGGGGTCTTTTCAGTGTTTCCACTTCCTTCTGGAGTTTGTCATTCTCTCTCTCTAGGTCCTTCTTGAGTTCTTTGCTCTCTTTTCTTAATTCTTTGATTTGCTCTTTATAATCTTGTACTTCTTTAGGTATATTCACAATTATGCTTCTAATATCTGTTTCCTGGGCCATCCCCAGGGGGATCCCACTGTAGGAATCTTCCACAGGGTTGGTAGAGCTTGGTATGGGATTATCCTGCACATTTCCCATGTTGTCTCTTCTTCGGGTCTCTGGCATATGGGTTTCTCCCTGACTGTATTCCAATGTGAATCCCAAATGCCTCTTCACTGTGTTGAAGGCTTGCTTTGCTTGCCTCCTTCAAATGCCTTCCTTGTTTGTTTGATTGATTTGTTTTTCTCCTTTACTCCTTGCTTATGAAGTGTTGACTTCTCTAAGCTCTAGGCTTTCTATTGGAAGTTCAACTCACTCTTCCCTTTCTGTTCTGAAGGTTCTCCAAAGAATCCAATTGGACACTCCTTCCTTCAGTAATCCCAGTTGGCTGGGGTGGGGGGGGTGTGCTCTTTAGCCTGTGCCCTGGTACCTGTGCTTCAGGTGGTCTTGGGAGATCCCCGATCTCAAGACTCACACAAACCCACCTTTTACGCCAGCTGGGAAGACAACTCTGCCCTCACAGCCACAAAATCCTGTGTTTCAGGTGGTCTTGGGAGATCCCCCGACACTGTGTTTTTCGTAGATAGCTTTCAGGTATACATATACTTGTGTTCAGCTGGTATGTGTATTTCTCTCTCTCTCTCTCTCTCTCTCTCTCTCTCTCTCTCTCTCTCTCTCTCTGTGTGGTAAGTAAATGCATTTCCCTCTGTCTTTTCATACAAGTTAAGCTTTGTTTATCTCTCCTCTCACTCTGTCTAACTGCCCTCCTCCCTGCCCACTTAAAGTACCCTCATTTTCCCATTAATAATACCTGTTCTGTTATCCTCCTTGAGTTTCTTCTTACCCTTTATCCCCAGGGTTGCTCGTATGTCATTCCCTCCTCCCTTCCCAGTTGAATACCCCCCTTTCTACTTGGCAGCATCATTTTCCTACTATCTCCCTCTCTCAGGCTCTTTCTTTCCCTTTCCCTCCATGGTTATTTTCCATTTTCCTGGCTCCTTCTGTTCTGTCAGTATATATCCTCACATATAAGGGATTGGTGCTAAGATCCACCAATGAGAGACAAACCTAGGTTGCTTGCTTGTCTGAGTCTGCATTACTTCCCTTAGTAGAAAAGTTTCTAGTTCCAGCCATTAACTTGCAGATTGCATGCTTTCCTAGTTCCCTTCCACTGAGTAGAACTCCATTGTGTCAATGTAGCACATTTTCACTCTCCATTTTCAGTTGAAGGACACTGAATTTGTTTCCATTTCTTAGCTAGTGAGAAAACAGCAGCAATAAATATGAATATATAAGTATCTCTCCATTAGGATTAGTCCTTTGGGACTATGCCAAGGAGTGATATAACTGGACAGTATGGTAGATTCACTTTTAGTCTTTTAAGAGTTCCCCACACTAATTTCCACAGTGGTTGTACAAGTTTGCAATCCCTCCAGGAGTGAATGAACATTCCCCTTTCTCCACATGCTCAGCGGCATTTGGTGTCTTATTCTCTGGATCTTAGCCAGACTGATTCAGGGACAATGGAATCTTAAAAATGGTTTTAATTTGCCTTCCTTTGAGAACTCTCTGTTTAGTTCCTTAGCCCATTTCCTTTTTTTTTGAGGTCTTAGTATATTCTGGATATTGATCCTCTGTCAGATGTGTCACAGGTGAAGATTTGGTCCCACTCAGTGGGTTTCCACTTTACTTCCTTGGTTGCTTCTTTTGCTGCACAGAAGCTATTGAGTTTAATTGGTCCCACTTGTTAATTGTTGACAATGCCTGGGCAACTGATGTCTGATTTAGGAATTCCTTTCCTACACCTATATCTTGGACTGCTTATGTTTCCTTCTGGGTGTTTCAGGGTCTTGGGTTTCATATTGAGCTCTTTGATCCTTTTCAAGTGGATTTTTATGCAGCTTCATCCATCTACATGTGTTGATCCAGTTTGCCTGCACAATTTGTTGAAGATGCTGACTACAGTGCATTCTGTGTTCTTGACATCTTTGTCAAATATCTGGTGGCAGAATTGACATGTACTGATGTTTAGGTCTTCTTTTCTGTTCCATTGCTTTGAGTTTCTGTGCTTCTGCCAGTGCCATGCTGTTTTCTGGGTATGTGCTCTGTAACATAGTATGAGATCTGGGATGGTGCTCTGCGTAGAATTGTCATCTTTGCTCAAGATTGCTTTGGCTTATCAGGGTTCTTTTTCTGATCTCCTATGAGTTATAGGATGCTTTTTTCTAGCTCTGTGAAGTATGTCATGGGGATGTTGATTGGCATGGCAATGAATGTATAGATTCATTTACTGTAGGACTGTCAGTTTCAAAATATTAATTCTACCAGTCCATGAGTATGGTAGTTTTTTTCTATCTCCTGGTGTCTTCCTCTATCACTTTCTTTGAAGATTCAAAATTTTTATTGTATACTTCTTTAATGTCTTTGGTTAGGTTATTTGTGGCATTTCAGGGGAGAGAGCTATTGTGAACCAGAAGGTATCTGTGAATGCTTTCTGTGATTGCTTGCTGTTGTCAACAGAAAGGCTCCTGATTTCTATGACTTGATTTTGTAACCTGCCACTTTGCTAGAAATATTGATCCTTTCTAGAAGTTTTCTGGTGGAGTTCTGGGGCTCTCTTTTTTTTTTTTTTTAAAAAGCTGCAACACACATGGTTTAATACAACAGAAAACATCTCATCAAGTTAAATGTAATAAACTGAACAATAAACAAATCAACACTCAGAACAGGATATTTTCCATTGGAAACATGTTAGGATGAAAATGGGGGCTTGCTACCATCTCACTGTGGTTTTCTCATGGGTTACTGGCCTGCACACCCCGTGCTTTCTGTAGCCATGCAGGTGTGAGTGGAGGTCTGAACAATTAAATAAACCAAAAGTCCGTCCTTTACTGTCGAGGATCATCTCCTGAGGGAGCCAGTGGGTGGGAGAACAAAACCCTTCAGGAAGCTCTCCACGCACTCAGGCTCATCTTAGAACCCGTGGACGTTAAGCTGCTCCTCCTTGACGATGCCAGCCTCCAAGAGAAACTGGCAAATGTTCTTTCTTTGGTCACCTTGAAGCTGAATAACCTCTCCGTACTCAGGATGTTCAATCACAGTGCCATTACAGGCAAATTTCTTTTTGAAGGAGCTTTCACAAGTTTCTTTTTGTCATGAGTCGTCTGACAATGTCATGCAACGGTGGTTCAGTGTCTTCTGCGTCAGTTGCTGGATTTCTTATATGATATGTAGTCCTCGAGTCCCTGCAGGGATGTATAGTTGTCACACCTTTCATTGCATCAGCAAAGGGGTCTTGTCAGGAGGCTGCAGTGGCGAGAAACGGAAATCAATGAGGCGGAGGCGGCGGAAGCGGAGCGGCAGGAAGACGCGAAGGTAGCGAGCGCGAGTGGGGAGGCGGCGTTGAGGCTTCTCTGGGGCTCTCTTATATATAATTTAAAAATAGTATTTATTTGACCTCTTCTTTTGTTAATTTATTTTTTATTGCCATTAAACTTTCTCCTACTAAATCATCATCATCATTTCTCAGCCCAAATTTATAAGTGACTTCCTCTTTCCAACTCCACCCCCACACCACCGAAGTTCCTGCACTCTGCCAAACATGCTCTTCAATCCCTTTGTTTCTTAGTCCTTTGCAGTTTTACGTTTCATTTTGTTGTTACTAGTTCTCTCTACCTGTATTGCTTCAAATACATATATATAATAAATATATTATCATATGATATTAATTATATACATACAAAATATAACATTACATACATACACCTACATTCATTGTAGTGGGACTTCAGTACCACACTGAGCCCTTTGGATAAGAAACGGACACATACAAGAAAAGAGGAGAGAAATCTGAACTGAATAAGTGCGATTGTACAAGAAATGACCTCACATACTTCTCTTCCAAATATTCACCCAAGACACGCAGAGAATATACACTTTCTACTCAGCACACCCACGGAACATTCTCCAAAATATGACCATATACTTGACACAGAAAAAAACTCAAAAAATAAATACACATAAAAATGAAATTATTTTATAATACATTCTGTCCGACCCACAATACAATGAGCTCATATCAACCACAGGATAATTGCCTATACCTACACTCACCAATGGAGGCTAACTAAACAATACCTTCCTGAATTAATGGAATGGGTCAAGGAGGGAGGCATAAGAAAAAAAGCATTCGGAATAAACAACAAACGACAGTCAATAAAACAAAAAAAAAATCTATGGGAACATTTTTCAAATAGCTAGTCCTAAGAGGAAGTTTTAGCCTTGGGTGCCTACATTAACAAACACAGAAAGAGCACAAATAAATGAGGTAACACTGCAGTTAAAAACACTTGAATAGATGAGTGTCTACAACCTATATTGCTGTAGTTTCACCCATTCCACCCCAATCGCAGCCCTTACATTCTTCCATGTCCCCTCTTCCCGCAGATTTTTCTCTCGGCTTAGAAAGGGGCCAGGTGGATGAGAAGCAAAACAGTGTACTTTTCTCTGCTGGGATGGTGGGGACTGTGGGGGTTTGGAAGACAACAGCTGCAAATTGGTTTTACATGAGGGATGCTTGTACTCATAAATTACACTTATTGCTAAAAAAAAATGAAAAAAAACTGAAGAGAAAGATGCAGGACAGGTTATGGCAGGGGAATGCATGATTTGGGATGGGGGGGTGGGATGGGGGGGCGGGAAAGGGAAATACGCTGAACTGAATTGGAAAAAAAAAAAAATAGAAGAAAAAAATACAACAAAATCAATAAAAATAAAAACAAAAAACAAAACACGCATTGAAAAGATAACATAAAATCATACTAAAAAATCAAAACAAGAAAAGAAAAACAAAATCAGAGGAAGACAATATTGATGAAATAGAAACAAAGAAAACAATACAAAAATCAATTGAATCCAACAAAGTTAATTCTTGAAAGAATAAAAAGATTAGGCTGCCTCATAAAAAAAAAAAAAGCCCAAAAAAAGAAAGAGCAACTCCAAATCAATAAATTGTCTCAAATGTGAGCAATGAGGATGGGGGTAGCCCTGAGGAAAAGGTGTTACCAGAGAGTTGCAGCACACTTAGGGGATGGACAGACGGAGGGTAGGGGGGCTGCCACAATGGAGGATTTGCCATGTAGAGTTGAGGGGCCCCCTGCTCTAGGGGGTATCTATGCAAAGCCATGATCACAGGGTGTTTTCAGAATTCTGTTCAGAAACATGGAAACCTCTTTTCCACACGAATTATGTGTGCATTTTACAATTCTATAGGAACTCTTACTACCAGGTGGAGAAAGAACCCTTGGCAAGAGGCAAGCATGACCGTGGTCTGTAACCTGTGTCAATGTGACTAGGTACTAAGAAAATGGATACATTAGTTACACTTTTGTTGCTCTGATAAAAACATGAATGAAAGGCAAACAAAAGGAAGTGTTCATCTCCTTAGATCCTAGAGGGCGCTAATCTAGTCCATATGGGACAGTGATGGATAGGCAAGGCAGGAAGAGTAAGTGAAGAATTGACATCTGAACATCTCAACCATCACCACAGGAAAACTCAGAGAGTAAACTGGAGATGGGCAACCTCTATAGCCCTGTCAAAAATACCCGGGCAGGTGTCTTCCTCCAGCTGCACTGCACTATTGACAAAGTGTCCCTTTTTTTTTCGCCATTCTTTTATACCATAACCTCTCACAGCAGTGTGCCCTCTAGGGAACAAAAACTGATCAAATTACACTGAGAGCCCATGGGCAAACATTTCTCATGTCAAATCACACACAATCACCTGAAAAGGAGGGGTCTCAATTCTGGATCACCAGTTTCAGTAAACGTACAGGTGGCTCTACACTGAGCCTAGGGACAACACAAGTTAATCACAGGGAGAACACATGGTGGAGGAGGCCTGTTCCCTTTCTAGGCCCAGGCCTGGCGAAAAAAGAAGTGTTCAACCTGGTGATAAGTATGACACTTCACCCTGACCTACCTGGGAAAATCAGCTAAGCAGCTTCTGGCTGCGTAACCCCTGTGCTCCTTCCTAGAAATTGATCCTGTGGGGTCACTGTCGGGCTCTCACTGACTGGGAGTCAGGCTGTGCCTGATCACCACACTCAGACCACATCTCCTAGAAAACTTTCGATCTGTGGGGGTCACTGTAGGGCTCGCTACTGGACTGGGAGTAGTGCTGTGCTGATCCTCCACACTCCAGACGCCATCTCTCCTAGACACCTTGATCTGTAGGGTCACTGTATGGCACTCACTGACCTGGGAGCCCAGTGCTTTGTGCTGACTCCCCACACTCAGACCACCAATCTTCTAGAAACTTGGGTACTGTGACTGGGCCTCAGACTCGGGAGATAGTGTTCCTGTGATGATCACCACACTCAGGACCACCATCTTCCTGGAAACTTGATCCATTGTGGGTTACTGGTGCGTGGCTGTCACTGACGGGGAGCCAGTGCTTGTGCTGATCACCACACTCAGACCGCCGTGCTTCCTAGAAACTTGATCCTTGGTCACTGCAGAGCTTCTCACTGACTGGGAGCCATGTGCTTGTTGTGATACCAACACTCAGACCCTTCAAGTTCAACTCAGGAGCCTCATTTGCACACCAGTGCCTGGTCTTGGCGAGTCCTTCAGGTTGGCCTNGAATTGTCGTCTTTGCTCAAGATTGCTTTGGCTTATCAGGGTTCTTTTCTGATCTCCTATGAGTTATAGGATGTTTTTTCTAGCTCTGTGAAGTCTGTCATGGGGATGTTGATTGGCATAGCAATGAATGTATAGATTCATTTACTGTAGGACTGTCGGTTTCAAAATATTAATTCTACCAGTCCATGAGTATGGTAGTTTTTTTCTATCTCCTGGTGTCTTCCTCTATCACTTTCTTTGAAGATTCAAAAATTTTATTGTATACTTCATTAATGTGTTTGGTTAGGTTATTTGTGGCATTTGGGTGGAGAGAGCTATTGTAAACCAGAAGGTATCTGTGAATGCTTTCTGTGATTGCTTGCTGTTTGTCAACAGAAAGGCTCCTGATCTATGACTTGATTTTGTAACCTGACACTTTGCTAGAAATACTGATCCTTTCTAGAAGTTTTCTGGTGGAGTTTTGGGGCTCTCTTATATATAATTTAGAAATAGTGATTATTTGACCTCTTCTTTTGTTAATTTATTTTTTATTGCTATTAAGCTTTTTCTATACATCATACATCATATCTCAAGCAAATTTAGAGTCACTTCCCTTTCCATACCCCCAACCCCACCTGAGTTCCTGCACTCTGCCATACATGTCTTTCATCTTTTTCTGAGTCTTTGCAGTTTTTTTTCCAGGTCTTTTGTTATTATTGTCCTCTCTAACTTGTATTGCTTCAATACATATAATTATATATATATATGTATATATATATAATTATATATATAATTATATATATGTATACATAACTATATGCATACATACATACATACATACATACACATACACATACACTTATAGCAGGGGACTTCAGTACCCCACCGAGCCCTTTGGATAGATCAACCAGACAAAGAATAAAGAGAGAGACATCTGAACTGAATAATGCGATATAGTCAGTGGACCTCACAGACATCTTCCAAATATTCCACCCAAGCACCAGAGAATACACTTTCTGCTCAGCACCCCACAGAACATTCTCAAAAATTGACCACATACTTGGCACAGAAAAAAAAACCTCAAAAATACAAAAAAATGAAATTATTTCGTACATTCTATCAGACCACAGTACAATGAAGCTCAATATCAACACCAGGATAAGCCCTGCTACCTATACGAACACATGGAGGCTAAACAACATACTCCTGAATAATGAATGGGTCAAGGAGGAAATAAAGAAAAAATAAAAGCATTCCTGGAAGTAAACAACAATGACAGTACAACACAACAAAACCTATGGGACAATTTAAAAGCAGTCCTAAGAGGGAAGTTAATAGCCCTGGGTGCCTACATTAAAAACACAGAAAGAGCACAAATAAATGAACTAACACTGCAGCTAAAAACACTTGAAAGACAACAACAAATGAACCCTAAATGCAACAGACAAGAAGAGAAATAACAAAAATCAGAGCAGAAATCAATGAAATAGAAACAAAGAAAACAATACAAAAAATCAATGAATCCAAAAGTTAGTTCTTGAAAGAATAAAAAGATAGACTGACCTCTAGCCCAGTAAACCAAACGAAAGAGCAACTCAAAATCAATAGAATTTGTCAAAGTGCATGAGGATGGGAGCCCTGAGGAAAAGGTGTCCAGAGAGTTGCAGCACACTAGGGGATGGACAGAGGAGGTAGAGGGGCTGCCACAATGGAGGATTTGCCATGTAGAGTTGAGGGGCCCCCTGCTCTAGGGGGTATCTATGCAAAGCCATGATCACAGGGTGTTTTCAGAATTCTGTTCAGAAACATGGAAACCTCTTTCCACACAATTATGTGTGCATTTTACAATTCTATAGGAACTCTTACTACCAGGTGGAGAAAGAACCCTTGGCAAGAGGCAAGCATGACCGTGGTCTGTAACCTGTGTCAATGTGACTAGGTACTAAGAAAATGGATACATTAGTTACACTTTTGTTGCTCTGATAAAGTAACATGATGAAAGGCAACAAAAGGAAGTGTTCATCTCCCTTATGATCCAGAGGGCTACATATATGTCCATGATGGACAGGATGGCATGGCAGGAGGAAGAAGAAGCTGAGAATTGACATCTGACATCTCAACCACACACAGGAAACTCAGAGAGTAAACTGGAACTGGGGCACCTCTATACCCTGTCAAAACCCGGGCCAGGTGTCTTCCTCCAGCTGCACTGCACATGACAAAGATACCATAACCTCTCACAGCAGTGTGGCCCTCTAGGGAACACAACTGATCAAATTCCAGAGCCCATGGGCAACATTTCTCATTCAAATCACCACAATCACCTGAAAAGGAGGGTTAATTCTGGATCACAGTTTCAGTAACTACAGGTGGCTCTTACACTGAGCCAGGGACAACACAGTTAATCACAGGGAGAACACATGGTGGAGGAGGCCTGTTCCCTTTCTAGGCCCCAGGCCTGGCCAACAAAAGAAGTGTTCAACATGGTGAAAGTATGACACTTACCCTGACCCACCTGGGAAATCAGCTAAGCAGCTTCTGGCTGCGTAACCCCTGTGCCCTTCCTAGAAACTTGATCCTGTGGGGTCACTGTAGGGCTCTCACTGACTGGGAGCTAGTGCTGTGCTGATCCCCACACTCAGACCGCCATCTTCCTAGAAACTTGATCCTGTAGGGTCACTGTAGGGCACTCACTGACTGGGAGCCAGTGCTGTGCTGATCCCCACACTCAGACCACCATCTTCCTAGAAACTTGATCCTGTGGGGTCACTTCAGGGCTCTCACTGACTGGGAACTAGTGCTGTGCTGATCACCACACTCAGACTGCCATTTTCCTAGAAACTTGATCCTGTGGGGTCACTGCAGGGCTCTCACTGACTGGGAGCTAGTGCTGTGCTGATCACCACACTCAGACCCCCATCTTCCTGGAAACTTGATCCTGTGGGGTCACTGTAGGGCTCTCACTGACTCGGGATCTAGTGCTGTACTGATCACCACACTCAGACCGCCATCTTCCTAGAAACTTGATCCTGTGGGGTCACTGTAGGGCACTCACTGACTGGGAGATAGTGCTGTGCTGATCACCACACTCAGACCACCATCTTCCTGGAAACTTGATCCTGTGGGATTACTGTGGGGCTGTCACTGACTGGGAGCCAGTGCTGTGCTGATCACCACACTCAGACCGCCGTCTTCCTAGAAACTTGATCCTGTGGGTCACTGCAGAGCTCTCACTGACTGGGAGCCAGTGCTGTGCTGATCACCACACTCAGACCCTTCAAGTTCAACTTCTAGGAGCCCTCATTTGCTACACCAGTGCCTGGATCTTGGCAGAGTCCTCAGTGTTGGCCTGGAGTGCCAGCCTCCTTTACATTCCAGGGTCCTCATAGAGTCACCGACATCACCAAATACCCATTGGCCATGTTAACATGCTCACTCCACTTCCAGACTCTAGATGTGTGTCTCTACACACAGAATTTACACAGCAGCATCAGGGCTACTGGAATACCTCTGCATATCAAAGATAACAGTATATGGTAAAAAGACCACATTGAGAGGGGCGTAGGAAGGAGGAATCCTACAAAAGGAAGATGAAAATTTAACAAGGGGAAACATATTCTGTACATTCCCATGAGCACCTGGGGCATAATATGGTCCCCATGGCATTGAATAGCACTCTTGTGAGGGACATACCTAATGTAACCCACATGACCATGCGTTGGGCTGTGTCTCTGCTGGCTGCTTACAGCTTCTCTCAGCAGACATTCCACATACCTAGGATCTCTGCCCTCCTGCTGTTTCTGCTGCAGCTGCACCTTCACTCTCACAGCTACACACACACACACCCAGCAGCATCAACACAAGAACAATAATAAACATAAAACCTTTAAAGAATGCTGTGGGAGACACTTAACATGGGAGACATAAATCATGATGGGATCACTCTATAGGGACAGGGACAGACTATACAAACCAAATATCTCTTCATGCAAGGACTAACTATGCTTCACACTGTGTTCCTGACTTGTATCCAGAAGGACTCTGAATGTAAGGAAATCCAGAATCAAAGACCTAGACTCAGAAGAAAAGGAGGTGTGTCATAGGGAGGCATCACCAGTCAGCAGGTGGCTCACTCTGAAGTGGAACCCTTGCTCCTGTAGCTTAACAATTTTTGGAATGGAGAAAAAGGAAGAAAATTGGACTACACTGTTAGAGAAACATGAAGCTGAGCTGAGCTAGCAGAGCTAGGGCTATCCTCAGGTAAAAAGAGATGGAACCTTCCTTTTAAATATGACCCTTGCAGAGTTAAATGGAGACTGTTAAACAACCCACCAGTCCCCAGTCCGTTACAAAAAGAACTTGGTCACAAGAGTTACACATATTACCTCAGAGATAAAATAGATTCTATCTCTCCCTTTTTCTCACCCACTGTCTAAACCCAGTGACTCTTGAAGAAGAAGCTGGCACGTCAGATTGTAAGGGCTAGGGAGTGTGGGGGGGGTGAATTGTGAGATCACAGCAAAAATGGACTGGATTTTTTTTTCTATTTGATCAATATTTTTGTGCAAGCAAACCCCGTCAACTGGATTTGGGGACCCAGATTGTACAAAAACTGCATTTAGATGTTAACTGATTGGGTTTATATGGACACACCTTATGTTTATTGCCTATGTGTACTTACTGGTCAAATAAAAAATTAAGAAAGCCAAAAAATGGGAAAAATTGGCACATGAGAATATGGTTCAGAAACAGAAGCTAAAACTTTTCCCAGCATTGGATCTTTGGGATTTCCACCTATTTGACCCATTAGGCATCTTGGTCACAAAGACCAACACATGACCTCTGGATAGCTAACCACAATGGGGACAGATGGTAGCAGAAGTGGAATTTTTGAAGACATAACAGCTACAATCCAGAGAAAGAGGACATGCCCATCAGCTGTCCCATAGAATTAAGTAGCACCTTTGGGTACCCCAAATAATTTTCAGGGTTTTAGACAGGAAAGAGATCTCAGGTTGTTTGACTTTCTTCCAAAGAAACATCAGAATTCTGTGAATGATGCCCAATATATAGGCACCTGCTCTCCAGGAGCTGGGACAACTCCATGCCCAACCTAAACAAATGGTGCAGCAGCATCTACCTACCTATGAAACAGACACCTTTGAATCCATCTACATAAAGGAGAGCCCCAAATCACCATTTACCAGAACTCTTTGGCCCTAATGAATTAACTAACACAGTAAAGAGCAATTCAGTAGCTCAGAGTGACAAGGTTGTGTTGATGGTCCCTCACAATTCACATGCACCACTAATACATGTCACTGTCTGCTTTGCATACAATGTATGCAGCTCTCACAAAAATTATCCTCAGCACCTAGATAGAGACTTCTGTAGCACAGAATATTGTATTCTACAGGTGCAGAACACGGCCTTCTGACCATCTTCCAAACATACCCATGCCAACTTGGAAACATACCAGCAGTAAGGAAACAACACATCTTAAGGTGCCAAATCACCTCATTTTCTATTAAGAAATGTACATATTTCATGTACTCCCACATGGATATACACAACCAATCTAAATAGTCAACAAACATACAAGCATCTCTACCATACCATTTCAAATATAAATTCAAAAGACTTGTAAATCCAGAATTATATCTAGCTAGTAAAAATCAACTCCTTCAATAATGGCAAATACCCATATGATAAATATTTAATACAAGAAATACAGTTCTAGTACTTGCTAGGAAAAAGGAAAATGTACAACCTCTCTTTTCCATCATACCCTTTCACCCTTCCTTCCTGTGCATATATTAATCTCTCCCATTTACAACATATAGAGCCACAGAAAATATACATTCAAACTGCAATATAGTATCATGTAAATATTCTTCAGACACATACACAACAAATTCAAACATTGAATACCAACTCCATGGTTACAAGCCTCTTTCACATTTGCCAAATCAAATCAATTTTGTGCACCACCACAAACAGAAATTCCCTTAATTTCAAAAATCCAAAATAGATAAGTTCACCCAGAGATGAGAATAAACACTTCACATTCTCACCACTCAGTAGAAATCAGTGACATAAACTGGAAATCAATATACCACATTTTCAATGAATGTCCTAAAGTACATATGCCAAATCACATATGATCTCTAAATCCAAATTCTCCATGAAACCACCAAGCATGCCATCACCTGCTGTATAAGAATTACCACACAATTCTCATGCCCTTCAATATCAAAACACAAAATTCCACACATTCTCTAACATACACTCCCTTATCTTTTATTGTGTATGGCTTTATTTGAGACAAGGGCTCCCTGAAGGCCCAGCTAGTCTGGAACATGCTATGTAGTCAAGGCTGGGCTTGATGTCAGAGATCAGCCTGTCTCTGCCTACTAACTGCTGAGACTAAAGGCATGCACCACCTAAACCAGCCCAAACCTCACATCATATCAATATAAACATATATTGATGATGTTATACACAGAACAATCACATACAATAAAATATTTTATTGTAATTTCTTTTTACTCAGCAGGTTCGCATGCAGGGCTTTGCCTGATACTCCCCACTCTTTTTAACTTCCTATTTCTTTTTTTTTTAATTTCATGTGTGTGAGTACCTTGCCTTCATGCATATATATGCAACTGTGTCATGCAGTGGGGCTGACAGTTGTTACATGTCATATGCACACTAGAAACTGAACACAGGTTCCGTGCAAGAGCAGAACAGGTTTGCCAGCCTTTTGCCAACTCTCTGACTGGGAGCAGGTATTGGTTAGCAGCAGGTGCCTTTTGACAATGAACACCACTGTTATTTATACCCTTGAACAGCTTGGCACTCAGCTCTTCTCTACGGATCAGGACATAGTCAGGATAAGCCTGTAGGAGTGGGTCACCTGAAGGCCCAGGTAGGGCCACCTTAGACTAACTTGATTTCTTACAGATGGGAAGATGTAGGCTGTGCCCAGAACTGTTTATGAGCAGGGAATAGCTGACTTTGGACCTGAACCAGCACACTCCAGGACCATGTACACATGGCTGCCTGTCATAGTCTCATGCTGGGTTCTGGTCCTCCATCCAGGTCTGACGAGTTTCATTCATGAACAGGTTCACAGAGTTCCATGAGCATAGGAAATGGAGAAAGATGAGAGTTTTTAATGCCAGCCTCCAAAAGCAACATTGAGTCAGGACTGTTAAGGGCACCAAGCAACCAGGGTTGCTCAGGAGACATGTGGGGGCTCCCAACTACTCCAAACTACTGGTGTTTAAGTAGAGGCTAAATCAGTCACAACCATCTATTGTTCCTGCATGTGGACATCTTCCTTCAGGATGGGGGCAATGGCTATGCAGTTAGAACAGCCCCCTAAAACATGAGGTCCCTACTTGGCTTTGTCTTCAACTGGGTGATGAACTGGACAAGACCAATCCTTCTCCTATCCCAGATTTTCCAAGCATCCATTAGACTATGTGCTTAGGACCTGGGAATTGGTTTTTGAATAGAATCTGGAACAATATGTCTCTAATTGTTCTTCCACATTGCATGAGGTAATATATATCAAGCCAGGTAGGGCCCCGAGGGTGGATCTAAAATCCAGCAGTCTCTTTAGAATCCAGAGCTAGGTGTTGGCTTCCACCAGTGGTTTTCTGTCTCCTGGCTGGAAGACAAGGGTGGGGACCTTGAGGTCTATGCCATGATAGCTTTATTTTTTTGGTCTTTTTGAGACAGGGTCTCCCTGTATCCCTAGGTGGCCTGGAACTCACTCTGTAGACCAGGCTGGCCTCGAACTCACCACGATCCTCCTGCCTCTGCCTTCTAAGTGCTAGGATTAAAGGCATGTGCCACCACACCCAGCTATCATAGCTTTTGTTCCAACCCTCTGGCCTAAGAGAGGGGTTTTCAGACTCAGCCACAGGGGAGTCTGAAAACAGAGTGTAGCTTAAATTCCTTCTGGGAGGCACAAATTACTAGGAGCCCTGTCCTCTCTTTGTCCTTGTGACAAACTGAGGTCATATTTCATCAAATGATAGTCTGGAAATCCAGTGCATTTATTGAAACTAGTTACAGAGTGATGGGTGAGGGTTTACTTATAAGAATATTGGTGCTCCCCTCCTGAGGCCACACTGGAAAACCTTCATGTAGATGTGGATCATGACTTCTCCAGAGCAGCGTAAAATGGAGAGAGCTCTTCTTGGCCTCCTCACTTTATATACTCTTAGCCTCTCATCCTTGTGAAGCTAGTGGGGACTGGTTGGTTGGGAGGTATGGCTGACACTGCATGCCCCTATTTTATTGCTGAGAGTAAGAGTCCACAGCATAGCTGTGATCTTCCTAGGCAGGTGGGTACAATCAAGATTGGGAAGATGGTGTCTGTCCATTATCAGCCTATTGGAGGACAGTCTTATGCAACAGGGACAGTATGAGAACTTTGAGCCAGAGAAGGAAGGGAATGCCTTTTACCCAGATGCAGGAGTCCTAAGCTACATGGATGAACTGTGTTCAGAGGGAGACTTTGTTGAAGTGAGATTTGGGGACCTGGTGTTGACCAGGTTCTGGGACTCACATCCGAAGGGCCTGGAAAAGGCCTATTAACTATCTTCTGAACTGTGTGACAGTGTGCACGTGTGTATTTCTCTCTCTCTCTCTCTCTCTCTCTCTCTCTCTCTCTCTCTCTCTCTCTGTGTGTGTTTGCGTGCATGTGTGCATGTGTGTGTGTGTGTGTATGTACATGCACACCCTGGATGTAATTATGATTGCTCACCAACATGGTGTGTACCTGGACATAATGGTTACTGCTTCCCTTGGGGATCCCCTGCATTAGGATCCTTGCCTTCAGCAATACTGCCAAGTTCCTTCTGCTTATAGGTGAATAATATGATAATTCTCAGTTTGTGGATGTAATCATTTCCTCCAAATTAGAGATAGGTATGCTGGCTGTAACACAGTAGCTGGAGCAGGAGGAAGGACTCAATATCATCAACTTTGACAGGGCAGATTAACAAAGGTACAACTGGAAAAGTGGCTCTAAGTAGACATGAGACTGTGGGATACCAAGCAGAGCAAGGAAGGGAGAATGTCGGTACATATAAAAATGACTGGTCCAGGAAAACATTGCTACTGGTGTTATACTGGCCCTTTAATTTGAGGAGTAATCAACAGATTAGAATTGAGTCTCCTTCAGTGGTAGTAACTCATGTGTGGCATTCTAATCATAATCAAATAGACATGGATAGTGATCTCAGATTCTAGAGAGAAAGTGACATTTGCCACATTCTTAGACCAACATTTCACACTTTACTATAAATGTGCATCCTTAGATTTATAGACAAATGTAACCACCTCCTCACAAAGGAAAAGTGTAAGGATCACAGGTGGTAGATGAATACAAGGAAGCAGAGTTTTCCAGACAGCTGGACGGCTACACATATGAACTCACAGCAACAGGAAATTTGAAGGAGAGTCTCATTTTAGAAAAAAATTCAAACAATGGCATAAACAAAAGAAGTATCCAAAATGCAGTAAGCAAATAGAATGATTATAAACCTGAAGGACCTGGGGATCTAATAAGAAAGGCTGATACAAGTTCAATGAAATAGAAGCAAAGACAATACAAATAATCAATGAATCCAAGAGCTGGTTCTTTGAAAGGATAAACAAGATAGATCGACCACAGTTAACCAAAAGAAAGAAAGAGCAACTCCAATCAACAAAATTAGAGATGAAAAGGGAAGCATCACAATAGATAATGGAAAGATGTGGACAATTATATGAGAATACCTTAAAAACCTATACTCTATTAAATTTGAAAACCTAAGAGAAATGGATGAATATCTGAAATCATGGAAATCACCCATGCTTAACCAAGAAGAGTCTGACAACTTAATCAGACCCATAACACATGAGGACATTAAAACAGTAATACAAAACCTCCCACCTAAAAAAAGCTCAGGGCCAGGTGGGGTTATGGAAGAATTCTACCAGACATTTAAAGAGGACCCTACGACCATTATTGCTCAAATTATTCAAAAGGATAGAAACATAGGGAAATCTCCCAGATTCCTTCTATGAAGCCAGCATCACTCTAATACCAAAACTAGGCAAAGATATAACCAAAAAAGGAATCTACAGACCTATTTCATTATTTAATAGATGCAAAAATTCTCAACAAAAAACTTGCAAACCGCATACAGATGCACATGAAAAAAGACATCCACTTTTTTATTGTTATTAAACTTTTTCCATAAGTCATACATCATTTCTCAATCGAATCTAGGGTCACTTCCCTTTCCATTCCCCCTCACCCCATCTGAGTCCCTGCACCCTGCAACTATAGATTCAACTGAGAAATGATGTATGACTTATGGAAAAAGTTTAATAACAATAAAAAAGAGAGAAAAAAATATGAAAAAAGAAAAAAAAAGTCATCCACCATGACCAAGTCAGATTTATAACAGAGATGCAGGGATGGAAAATCAATAANTACACATACAGAGATAAATAAAATTAAAAAAAAAAAAAAGAAATGGTATCAGGAAGGTTTCAGTATGAGCTGCTCAGATGCCAGAGTTTAATATATTAATCTTATAGATCTGAAATTTGTGAACTGAAGTTCCCTCCAAAACAAGCCTCTGCTAAAGATTCTACAAAACTGGTTGACTGATTAGAACTCTCAGATTGTTGGAGAGTTTGAAGGCTGTTCATCCAGAGCCCAAAATACCTTAGTCTATCTTTAGTCTTCTTGCCCACCTCTATGTTTGACTTAACATTCTTTTTTTTTTTAATTTTTTTAATTTATTTCTGTATGTGTATGAATGTACAGTCTGCATGCAAGTCTGTGCACCCGTGTCGTGCAATGCCGCGGAGGTCAGAAGAGGGTCTCGGATTCCCCTGGAACTGGAGTTCTCCTGGAATTGGAGTTTCAGACGGTTCTCGGCCACCATGTGGGTGCTGGGGATCGAACCTGGGTCCTCTGTAAGAGTGGTCGGCGCTCTTAACTGCTAGGCCATCTCCCCAGCCCCTAATTTTTATTTATTTTTGTATGTGTATGAATGTCCTCTCTGCATGCAGGTTTGGGCACCTGTGTCATGCAATGCTGTGCAGGTCAGAAGAGGGTGATGGATTCCCCTGGAACTGGAGTTAAAGACGGTTTTCAGCTGCCATGTAGTGCTGGGGATCAAACCTGGGTCCGCTGCAAGAGCAGTTGATACTCTTCACCGCTAGGCCATCTCTCCAGCCCTCCACTCCTTTTCAATATAGTGCTTGAAACTCTTGCTAGAGCAATAAGACAAGACAAGGAAATTAAAGTAGTACTAATTGGAAAAGAGGAGGTCTTTTTGCAAATGACATGATAGTTGACCTAAGGGATGCCAAAAACTCCACCAGAAAACTCCTAGGAATGATGAACAGTTTCAGCAAAGTGGCAGGTTACAAAATTAATCTAGAAAAATCAGTAGTCTGTTTTTTATGCCAACAAGCAATTAGAGAAGGAATAGAGGGAGAACTTCCCATTCACAATAGCCCCCAAAATAAAGTATCTCGGAACAAACCTGACTAAAGATGTTAAAGATCTCTACAATGAAAAATTTAAATCCTTGAAGGAGATTGAAAAAGACACCAGAAGATGGAAGGAATCCCATGCTCATGGATTAGAAGAATTAATATAGTAAAATTACCATCCTACCCAAAGTAATATGTAGATTCAATGCAATGCCAATTAAAATCCCCATGACTTTCTTCAGAGATTTAGAAAAAAATACTAAAATTCATATGGAAAACAAAACACTCCAAATAGCCAAAGCAGCCCTGAGCAAAAAGAGCAATGTAGGAGGGATTACTGTACAGTATTTCAAACTATATTACAGGGCTATAGTCATAAAAACAGCATAGTACTGGCACTAAACCAGACCCACAGACCAATGGAACAAAACTGAAGACCCAAACTTGATCACATGCAATTTCAGCCACTTCATATTTGACAAAGGGGCCAGGAAGACTCGACTGGAGGAAAGACAGTGTCTTTAGCAAATGGTGCTGGCAAAACTGGATCAGCATGTAAAAAATAATAAAACTATACCCCTACCTTTCATCTTGTACAAAAATCAACTCCAAATGGACTGAAGATGACAGAAGAAAATGTTAGCAGTAACCTACAATATATAGGTGTAGGAAAAGACTTTCTAAATCAGACAGTAGTTGCACAGGAAATAAGATCAACAATCGAAAAATGGGACCTCATTAAACTAAAAAGTTCTGTACAGTGAAAGAAACAATCAAAGAAGTGCTAAGAAAACCCACAGATTGGGAGGAAATCTTTACCAGAGACACACCTGACAGAAGTTTAACATCCAGATTATATAAATTACTCAAAAACCAAAGAAGCAAGAAAACAAATGACCCAATCAAAAGATGGAGTAAAGAGCTGAACAGAGACTTCACAAATGAAGATGTAAAGATGGCTGAGAAACATCTCAAAAAGTGTTCACTATCACTACTAAATAAGGAAATATAAATTAAAACCACTTTAAGATTTCATCTTACCCTGATAATACTGGCTATGATCAAGAAAACAAGTGATACCAAATGCTGGAGAGGTTGTGGGGAAAGGAGAACACTCATCCACTGCTGGTGGGAATACAAACTTGTGCAATCCCTATAGAAAGCAGTATAGGGGAACTCTTAAAAGACTCAAAATGAATCTACTACTTGACCCATTCATACCACTTCTGGGTAGATTTGTCCTATTGCAGAGATACATGGACAACCATGTTTATTACAGCTCTTTTCACAAGAGCAAAGAGCTGGAAGCAACCCAAGGATCCCTCAACTGATGAGTGGATAATGAAAATGTTGTACACCTCCACAATGGAGTTCTAGGCAGTGGTAAAGAAAGACAACATCATGAAATTTGCAGGTAAATGGATGGAACTAGAAGCCATTATGCTAAGTGAAGTAACACAGTCCCAGAAAAACAAACAATGTATGGTGTCCCTCATTTGTGGATCCTAGCACCAAATCCTTATCTGTAAGTCAAGTAGAGTAATGTTTTAGTAAAAATAAGACCACGCTGACTGATGCTGCTATCAGATGTAGCTTGATGTTTATGTCTCTTATCTTCCTAAGTTCTAAGATTTATGAGTAAGAATAAATCTCTTCTTTAAAAGGACATTAAAACATACATCAACCTGCTATGCAACTCAGGAATGTAAAGTTATACTTCTTTGTGCCTGCATGCAAAATTACTGCTATAAGGTGAATTCTAAATGTGTTTTAGAATTAACCTATACTTTGTTTTCCGACTCTGTCATTTTGGTATATGTGTGAAGTGTATATGTGCATATTTTGGAGTAATATAAACTTAAAGGGAACAACAACAAAAGACTTGTTCAAAAAACTCACCAAAAGAGTAAACTTTTACATAGAAAAAGTTTTAAAGAAGACTAAGAAAAAGATGCAAGACAGCACCTTAACATGTATGGCAGAATGCACGTGCTCTGGTGGGGAGAGGGCAAAGATGGGGAAATGAGTCTAAACTTGATTGAAAAGGTTGTATGAAATGCACAAAAGCTCAATAAAAAATGAACATTAGACTGTGAATCTAAAAATTGAAGGGATCTCTTCTTTTTACCAAGAAAGTAAGCAAGAACTACTAACTCATGCACCCATATATAAAACTGCCGCTTTCTTAACTGTCTTGAGATAGAAGTATTCCATTTGTCTTAGGAACCAAAAAATTGGTGCAACTCCAAATGAAAGTAATTAATGCACCTCAGTGAATTAACTTCCTTACTTTACTTATCCTAAGCCCCTTTTGATTTCACTCAAACTTTCCATTATATTAATTTTCCAAAATATGTACCAAACTCAAATATTCATTTGCTCTTAGCCTTCAACCTACATTTACATTCTTCTCTAACAACAAATTTTTAATCTCAAACTGATCATGAATCACAATTAACTTTATAAAAATCTCCTTAATTTTCAAATTTGACTACTTCTCTACCCTATTTATTCTATACCTCTATTCCTAATAGATTATATTACAAATAGAGCTATAGGAATATAATTTTCATCATGATATATACATTCTGGCCCAACCCTCAACTGATATATAAAATATCTTCTTTTATTTCTTCTATCTATAATTATTTTAGTATCAGCTAATAACCTATTTCAACTTTTTATTGGTTGAGAAGGTGTTGGCATTATGTCCTTTCTTCTAATTGGATGATGGTTCAGCTTAACCAATGCTAAAACTGAAGCTTTATAAGCAATCCTCTATAACCTAATTGCTGACATTAGCTTTGTTCTCTCAGTAACTTGATTTTGCATTAATCTCAACTCATGTGAACTCCACCAAATTTTCTTAAATTGTTCTTTTTGTTTTCTTTGTCTTTTAGGTCTTCTCCTTGCAGCAACTGGAAAATCTGCCCAATGTGGTATCCATACATGACCTCCATCACTACACAAGGGCCTACACCTCTCAGCACTTCTTCATTCAAGCACAATAGTGGTAGCAAGGATCTTCTTACTAATCTGACTTTATACCATAACAAACAACAACCAAACTATTCTTACTCTTGGGAAAAATACTTCTGAGATTTTACTTCAATGATGCTGTTATCTTTTTAATTATACAATATTTTATTGATCTTTTGCACATTTCATGCATCATTTCTCACCCCAATGGCCTTGAGAACTAACCTACCACTTATGTTCAGATTTTATAATATTGCTATATGGGTGGGGGATAAATATGTATATTCTGAAGTAATCTAAAATTAAAGGGAAATGTGAAAAAAGACTGAGAAATAGATGTTGCTATCTGATTACTCACAACTGATTCTTCAGTCCCAAGTTGACCAGCACCTATTGTCCCAGTAGAGCAAAGGTTTCTCTTCTATATCATATGAACAGCCCTGATAGTCTTTGAAGAACCCTCCAAACTTCCCTCTGAAGCTCCATGAGCCAGGCCTCCATGATCTGCACTTACCAGCTTTCTTATCTTCCAAGTTCCCTAAAATAGCCCATTAAGCTCTCAGCACTCGATGGCTTTTCAAGCCCAAAGTTCCCAAATCCTTCTATAACCCTCCCCACAAACAACATGTATATCATAGCAAGATCCTACTCCTGTGGGACCATTTTCTGTTCTAGCTTTCTTTCTGTTGCTGTGATAACACACCCAAACCAACTTCAATAAGAATACACTTATTTAACCTTATAACTCCCAAGTCACAAACCATCATAGAAGGAAGCCAGGGCAGGAGCTCAAGCAGGAACATGGAGGCAGGAACTGAAAGAGAGACCACAGGGAACTTGGCTTGCTTGCTTACCTTTTGTATACAGCCAAGGCCCATCTATTCAGGGACAGCACTGCCACAATGGTCTGGGCCCTCCTACATCAATGAAAAAGTTAAAATACCTCATAGACATGAGCACAGGCCAGTCTGCTGGAGGCAACTCATCAATCTGGGTTCCTTCTTCCCAGCTGTCTCCAGTTTGTGTCAAGTTGACAAAAACTAACCAGGACAAAACCCAATAGTACAGACTCTACAAAAAAAGTCATCCTGAGTGAGGTCACCCAGACCCAGACAGACAAATGTCACATATTCTCTCACACATGTGGATACTAGCTTTGAATCTTTAGGAATGTGTGCTTCA
>VZQC01005672.1:1954394-1993920 GCA_009823505.1 Rhizomys pruinosus | reverse complement strand
AAACTAACCAGGGAAGGGGGGAACCAGGTGACGAAAACCAATAGTACAGACTACTAGGTCCCCTAAAAAGAGTCATCCTGAGTGAGGCTACCCAGACCACAACAGACAAATGTCACATAGCATCTCTCACACATGTGGGATACATAGCTTTGACATCTTAGCTGTGTGCTTGTGCAATTGAAAATCCACAGAAGGGGGGAGGCGTTGGGAAGAGAGACAGACTACAGTGATATAAAGTAGATGAGAACAATCAAAAAGGAAGAGTTCAATGGGATGAGGAATCAGAGGGCAGGGAAGAAGAGGGAAGGGACAAATAACACTAAAGCACTGGCATCACAGAGAGACCTACTATGTTCTTGAAACACATGCACATATGAAAAGAGTTTCAATGGCATCACCGTATAATGGGGAGGACAATGTCGGACCCCACAGGCTGGAAAATAAAAAGTCCAATGCCAAGAATGGACTCCCCCTTTTTTTTGGAGTGTTGACTAGGGAGCTACACAGACCCTCAAACAATATTGGCTATTGGCTTTGTTGCCCTCCACACCTTATCAAGACCCTACTGCTGAAGATATTACAAATGTGAGTTATAGAACAAACATGGAGAAATCACCTAACAGCATTTTGGGAACAAATTATATTCAGTCAGCCTTTAAAACCTAATAGTAGAGAACATGAAGGGAGGAGGAGAGTAGAAGTAGATCTCAAAGTAGGTGGGGAGTGGGTCTGAATACCATAAAAATACATTGTATGAATTCTCAAATAATCAGTAAAATATGTTATTATTTTTATTTTATGTGTATGAGTATATTGCCTGCATATCTGTAAGTGCACCTATGGCATGCAATACAGTAGAGGTCAGCAGAGGGTGTCAGATTCCCCTGGAACTGGAGTTACAGGGGTTGTTAGCCACCATGTGGGTGCTGGAAGTCAAACCCAGATCCTTTGCAAGAGCTGCCAATGCTCTTAACCATTGAACCATCTCTCTAGGCCCCAATAACAATATTTTTAAAAAATAAAAAACAAGTATACAATAATTTTCTCATGCACATTTCTGAAACAGACCCACATGAAATCTTAGTCTCAAGATAAATATACTCTACAATTCCTTAATACACAATCTACAAAGCCTGTTTCCAAACACAAACAAGGAACTTCCCACCACCCAGAAAATACCTGCATTAGCCTCAATAACTCGGGTATATACACAGCCACAAATATCCTCTATTTATCAACTATGCATGATCAAACACAACCACTGAGACAAGAAAACTTCAAGGTTTCAATCCAAAATAAACAAAGGGGAGCACTATGCCACCTATATACTCAGGTACCACAAATGCACATCCTCACAAAACCCATGAATGGAAAGCCACTCAGATGATCCATTCTCACAGGACACAAAAATATTAAACTCTCATATATGGAGCCCTGGGTTCAATGACCAGCACCAAGAGAGAGAATAAAAATATATACACATACAAATATTGGTGCACTGACTTATTTCTGTTCTCTACCTTTTAAGAAATTTATATTTATATTTACTTTATGTATGAGTGTTTTGCCAGCATGTCTATGACAAGGGAGGACAGAAGAGGGCATCAGATCCCCCAGACCTGGAGTCTGATGGTTGCTAGTTGCCCATGTGGGTGCTGGGAAACAAACTCATTTCCTCTACAAGAGCAGCCAGTGCTCTTGACCACTGAGCCATCCCTCCAGCAGTGTACTAGATAGATAGATAGATAGATAGATAGATAGATAGATATAGATATAGATATAGATCCTACACACAAATATTTTCAGTGCCTAGGCAATACACAATAGCATATTTCCCATCTATAGCCTGCCAACCTCATCCCCCAAACATACCCATGCTCAAACATTAACCAAACCTAATGAATTTTATGTATCTAATGACTGACCTCATTTTACATAAACAAATTCATATATTTCATGTACTTGCAAATGGTTATATTTCACCAATTTAAAAGTGTGTTAAAATAGAAATACAAACTGCCTGTAAATCTGAATTATCTCTAGCTGGTAGTAACCAGTTCCTACATCTTCAACACCAACAAATAACTATTATAAACCTCTAATACAGTAAATACACTCTCTATACTTGCCTATGAAAATGCACAACCTCTCCTCTCCATCATATATACTCATCCTTTCTTCCCATGTATATACTAATTACTCCCTAGTTACAATATACAGAACCATTCAAACTGCAATGTCACTTTAGGAAACATACTGTCACCTAAATATTCTTCAAACATCTGTTTATGTGTAGAAGACATACAGAGAGAGAGAGAGAGAGAGAGAGAGAGAGAGAGAGAGAAGAGCTATACAAACTCCATGTCCAAGGAATGTTCCACAAATGACAAACATCTATATGAATACACAGAACACCACAAACATGAAGTCTCTCTCCCCAAACATTCAATCTCATAGCGCTGCATAAATATGATAGCACACAAGAAGCAAATATTCACAAAGAAATAACCCTCCACTTATCCAAATGTGGAAACCGTACAAACTCACACGATACAAAGAACATCCACCTACCAAGCTTACCCCAATCAGTCACAAACCCTGCCTTCATATGGCAAAAATACACATAGACAAATTACAACCACTCTATGGACATAGCATACTACCAAATAATTTCGGTATTCTCAACAATATCACCAATTTGCATAATCACAGAAGTAGTTTTTCCTTAAGAGCTGTCCGTATCCACTTAGATTATTGCCTAGATGTATAAATGTCTTCCAAATTCCATGACTGCGGGCAATCCACCTCCGGCTGTCTGCCACACACCCCTCCAGTAAATGCCCTGTGTAAGCGATATGAGATAACATATTCAAGACAGCGGGGAGATGTCTAGGGTAGGACCCCCCTGGAGGTCCCTTGGCAGAAACCACCCGGCTTTACAGATACCCCGAGGATTGAGATGGCTTTCTCAGGATCTTACATTTTCTGGTGTTGGACTTAGCATAACACTGAGCACAAAAAGATTATTTTCTTAAAGCCAGCTTATAAATACAAAGATAAACCTTTTGCATTTGTCAAGAACTGGCAATTAAGATGCCTCTCTTGGGCACAGGTTTTTTCCTGGCAGCAAGAATTTTCTGCAGATCCAGAGTAAAAAACACTTGCTCCTTAACAAACAATGTAATGAAGCTGTATATATATATGGCAAGGTTTTTAAAAAACTGGCTTCAGATCAAGAAAACAAATATAAGTTAGACATGACAGGTAATGTTCTTGCTTACATGAGTGTCCTTAAAGAAAACAATTCCAGTGGTAAATTGTGTGATGAAAAATGACATCTCTTCATTAAGGTTAAAAAAAAAAAAAAGTTCCCCTTAAACCTAAAAAATAAAAGAATTCCTTTTTACCTCTGGGTCCTAGACAAAGAGTAGATAGAACATTCCTCTATGTTATAAACCTGGATTCTGACACTCCCAGTAAAGCAAGATAGAGACTAAGTCTCCTACACCAGCCACTATCTGACTAAAAACAAAGCTGTTAGCTGCAGCAAACAGTGGGACAGCTCTTGGCTCTCAGTAAAAATTTAAACCTTAAATAGCAGTCAGAGTTAGAAAACTAATAGATAACTTAGGACATTATAGGAATAAGGTTTTTAATTCAATAAACTTAAAGAAAAACTATTATACCTTTAGGATGTATTTACTCTAGCTTCAGGAGAATGTAAGACCAATATCTGCTCTAAAGAACTTTGTGTCTCTCGCTGACTAGACTTTTCAATTATGACTTGTAAACTATTGATGTTCCTTTTTCTTCTTAGAATGTTATTTCCTCAGGTAAAGGTTGTCTTAAGATTTCTACATTTTACTTCAAAGAAAGTTATAGTTCCTAACCAAACTTTGTGATGTTTTAGTTTCCCCTCTGGTGCTCTGAGCTTTTCAGTTAATGTGTAAATCTTACTTTTTTTCACCTACCTATGAATTGGGTAAAAACTTTGCCAAAAAATCCTTGTGTTCTGCCCCTCACTCCCAAGCCACAAACCCATATATATTCACTGCCCCGTTTTCAAATACAAGAAAAAGTTTTGCCGAGATTTGGAAGAAAATTTCATCTTAGCTTTTTTCCATTTCTGCACACCGTTCAAACTTCACTGTGTTTTTCCTGCCAAGAGGACTAGCAGAAATCCACGACCCCCCGAGGAGAGCTAGCCGGTAGCAGGCAGCCGGGAACAGTCGGCAACATATGACAAAGTTAAAAGAAATCCCAAATTTTCCAAATTATGAACACCTAAACCCAGCTCCAAGGTTACAATCATGCCATCTCACACTATCTACGTGCAGTCAACTCTAGACACTACCACAATCAAAAATTCCCTTATTTTCAAATATCTAAGCAGATACCATGAGCCACACAGAAGAATGTACACATCAGATTCCCACCACTCAAATGAAGACATTGCGGTAAACTACAAATTCAGATACCACACTTCAATGTGAGTCCTAAAAGACACAGAAGAAATCACAAGACTCTAAATTCACACTCTCCATGAAAACCAGCAAGCACACCATCGCCTTTCCATAAGACCACCCACAATTCCATGCCCTCCAAAATCCGAAACACACTTCCTCACATTCTAACTGACTTCTAACATCTATTCATGCAAAAAAATGTAATTTTGTTCATTATAATGGGTGAGTCACAATAAGAAAATCCCTTAATTGCAAATTCCTTTTGCTCATCTGTTTCTCATCATACATGGTCTTAATTACTGCCACTCTAGCAACCATAAGACACAAGACTCAGTTTAAGAGGTCATCATGATACTCAATTGTGCAAAGTTGCTAATCACAGCAAATCAATGTAGCTAGAACATGAAGGTAGGTTGAATTTTGGCTTACATGGACAAGTTTCTTAAGTGCAACAAAAATGCTGTCAAATGTTCACCAGTTTTCAATGACATGTGCTAGTCTTTGCTGACATGGGTCCTTGCAAACACTTGGGAAGCTTCCTGAGAGTGTAAGAGCACACCGATGGGATGTACTTTCAGAGTTTACACTGAATTTATTATATTCCCCAACACAGGTCAAAAGCCAAGCAACCAGCAAATATTGCCTTTAATCTCAGCACTCTGGATGTAAGGTATGGATGTACTGTGAGATCCAGGCCGGGCCTAGGTCCTCCATAAAATAATGTGAGGTTCCAGGAACCCAGAGCTGGGGGGCTTTTGGGGGGAGGGGGGGGCACAACCAACCAGCTAAACATCAGGGGGAGTTTTTCCAGCCAAGAAAGTACCAGACCAGCTCAGCCAGGTCGTGTCAGAACAAGGGACTAGCAACAGACGCAGCAGCGAGGGGCTTTTATGAATAAACAGACAAGATGGAAAAAGACCAAAAAAACCCAAAAAAAAAAAAAAAAAAAAAAAAAAAACAAAAAAAAACCACAACAAAACCCAGAGACAACCATCAGAACAGTGGGAGCGGTCTTCGCCCGGCCTTTGCCAACAGCTGTGCTGAAAGCCTCTCAGGCTGCTGGCCTGGGCACGCAGTCACTCGGGCATCACTGCACACAAGACACATGGAGCCAACAGCCCAAGGGCTTCGGCAGGCAGAGGTAACCGCACGTTAAGTTTCCGTTACCTCTTTCCATAACGAACTCTGGTGGCCGCCATGGTCACCAGACGTTAGGACGTGGCCTCCACGCTCACGCACGCATGCACCATACTCGCGCCCACAGGCTCTGAGCCCAGGTCCACGTCCTCCGACTCTCATCTTGTTTCATGGATATGGGGCACAACCGACCCTGGACGCCATAGAAGGCTCCTGGCCTGTGCTTGAGCTCCACCACCCAGAGCGTGCGCATGCGTGCCTGCGCCCCCAAGGCTAAGCCCTGAGCAGAAGAGCACAGACTCTGAGCACCTGCAGCCCTCCCAGCCTCCTCACCAACCTCTGCAGCCATCCCACCTTACAGCAGGGATTACCTGAAAAATGCTGGCAGGACTGGCCCCGAAGCACTCTGCTCCTGCTGGACTGGGTGCTTTGGATGGCACTGCCTCCTTCACATTTCCAAAGAGCAACATGTCCTCTCATCTGTCTGAAAGCTCATTAAGGAATGCTTTAGGCAAGTGGGGTTCACTCAGACATGATCTGTCCAGGCTGTCTCTAGCATCCCTCCTATGACATTCACTGCACTAAGTGTGTTTACTTCACACAGAGCTGTCCCAGCAAGTGTTCCTCGCAATATTTTCTTTAAAACGTTGTTACGTCTTTAATCAAGACTGGACAATCGGGATGTGGTGGGGCAGGCTGGAGAAATGACTCAACTGGCTGTTCTTCCAGAGGATCTGGGTGCGATTGCCTGCACCCACATGGCAGCTAACAACCACCCATACTCCAGTTCCAGGGGATCTGACGTCCCCTTCTGACCTCCAGGGACACTGCACGACTTTGGTGCACTTACGTGCATGCAGACAAAATACTCATACACAGAAAATAAAACGAAATTAATTAAATATTTTTTAAAAAGGACTTGACAGTCGGGTCCCTCTAAACCTCTCTCACCAGCAGGGACACTATTGACTCCTACCAGGGAAGTAAGCTTCCTGGCACCACCCAGCAGGATTTGTTGTGGTCCTCTGGATAGTCACTCAATATCTCCACTCAACAATTCCTAACAATCCTTTCTTGTCACAACACAACAGTATGTTGTGAAAGAAGGTGGGTGGGTGCAGGTGGAGTAGGAATGAGGAGGGGCAAGGGTGCACAGAATCTTGGCTTGTGTCAAAATGTACACAGATCCTATGGGTGATGGATTTCTACTGCCTGGAGCATCAGTCCCTTCATCTAGAGAATGTTTTCTGTCCTCTGGTCCCTCGCATCTGACCCTACTCCTTTAAAGGGGTGCTACGACCATACCCAGGGGCAGAGAAAGGCATCTAGAAGCTCAGGAGGGTATAAGTCTGCTGCATGTGCCAAGACTACATAAGCCTGCATATATTTATGTGAGACTGACAGTTTTGTGATAAAGGCAAGACTCATACTTGTCCTTCAAATGTTTGCTGGCAGTAAAAATACTCAGTTCTCTCAGATCCAAAGAGAAGTGATTTCTGCGAGGTACACACTGAGTGCATCTTGGTGGGCTGGGGCTTCCATCGAGCTGGAGAATGCATACATCCTGGCACTGCGCTGATTGGACAGACAAGAACTGCTTCCTAAAGGATGCTATGCACATGTCAAGTAAACCCATGGATCTCTCAAGAGATCCTATTTTCAAATACCCTGCTCTCTTCTGTCCCTTAGAATCCCCCGACTATAACTTTTGATTTCTTCAGAGAGAGTGTAAACATAATGAAAACATTTGAGACTAGAGTATCTGCAGGAGCGATGTGGGGTTTGGGATGAGGGGATTGAAAGAAGGTCTGCTGATGAGGAAATAAAGGAAGTCAGTGTCAGTGAAGCCAGAGTGGGATGATTGTGGGAAACAATTTTAATTTGCCTAGAGGCAGACACCAATCACATCCTAATCACCAACACCAAGCATCATTTGAATTGACCCCAAGGTTCTTGTCCACCTGCCGTAGACCCTCACGGAATCCCCCCCCCCATCCTGCTGCTCTCTGCCCCTCCCCCACTGCGGAATGTCATATACACACTCTGGGGCTGTTTACTAGCTGTTGCCAGCTCTCTCAAGTAACTGTCACAGATTGGTGATTATCAGTCTTTTACCTGAGTTTTCTTACCATGGATCCTAGCAGACAGGCGTGGCTACCATCCAAGCCTGTGGGGATGACTTCTGAAGGTAAGCCTGGATTGTCAGAGTTGTGACCTGACTCCCTGACACCTTTAATTTGTTGAGAATTTAAATTTGGTACTGGGACTGGCTGATATGGGCCAAAGGATGGGACTGCGCCAAGGACATCTCACCTAGAGAGACTAGCAAAGCCTATGGCCAGATGACCTGAGATGGTGAGGGAGATTAACTACCATAGGGATATACATTGGGACAGGAAAAAGATAGAGGGTGATTCTTTCTATAGGGGAGGCAGGTCCTGTCAACGCAGTTCCTAGGTGTGGTAGGATGGTTCACTGTCGTGGCCCAGGGACGGTTTATGAGCAAGCAGCAGCTGAGCACTGTGTCATTTCTTCAGGCAGCTGGAACTTGCTCTGTGTGATTATAGAATGTAAAAGGATTTTCCTGGACTGCCCTAGATCCTGGAAGGACACTGAAGACAAATGATCTAGGCAAGAAACAGCTCGTGGAGTCCTCTCTGTGAGGGCGGAGGTTACGCCATCAACTGGCATTCCAGAGCCCTCACCTCCTTCCCATCCAGGGAAGGTTTTTCTTTTATCTGGTAGCTGGTGTCATTGATTCTATAAGGGTAGAGTAGTAGAGGAACTCAACTAACAAGAAGATGAGTGATCGTGTTAAAAATAATCCTTCAGAGGTGGAATCTTGGGGCTGTGTTGCTCCCTTGGCCCCCACCTGACTATGGCAGGAAGCCTCGTCTTCCATGACAACGGTGTTCTAGTTTCCTTTCTGTTGCTGGACAAATACCATGACCAAAAGCAACCTGGGGGAGAAAGGGTTTATTTGGCTTACAGTTCACAGTCCATCACCAAGGGAAGCCAAGGTAGGCAGTCAAGGCAGGAAAGGACACAGAGACCATGCAGGGAAGCTGTTTACTACGAGCTTGCTTCCCCTGGCTTTCTTATACAGCCAGTCCCACCTGTCCAGGAATAGCACTGCTGAGAGTTCACTAGGAAATAGCCATAGGCCAAACTGATGCAGGAATTCTCAAGTAGGTTTCCCTCTTCCTGGGTATCAAAGCCACAGCTGAAGCTATCTCTAACAAACCGGAAAGGGATGTGGAGTGCTGTTAGTTTTAGCACAGCAGATTCCAAGATGGCTAGCTTCCTTTTCCAGAGGCTTTTAAAGAGCAGCATTTAGCTTAGTGCATGCTCAGCTGTTACTGCCATCCAGGGTAGAACAGGTGTCCTGGTTAGTAGGTGCAGACCTTGTGGGCCTGGCTCTCTGATAAACACGAATGAGTTTCACACTACTATGTATCACTTGGCACCTGGCTCATGTCTGGATCTTCAAGAGTCCTTCCTTGACACTACTGGGGGCTTACAAGTAAAGGATCACATTGGTCTCATTTCCTGTGGAAGACACTAGGGGAGGGACCAGTAGGATGAGTGAGATATGCAAAAAGACTACGTTCAGAGTTCCAGGGTGCTAGACTGGGGCTTTACACGGGTGTTCGCTTTGCTTTGGTTATGTGAGAAAGCAAAGGAGTGAGGTCTATGAGTACGAAATGAACATGGGGGCAGGGGGATCTTTGAAACATGCTGCCTTCACAGAGTCCCATGCAGCGTCAGAAACTGGCCCTTCACACTGGTGCCTTGCTTCCGGGTAAGCCACATTAGTGGGACAGTGGTCCAGGCAGTGTCAAACTGATCCATTTGTGGGAAGACATCTAGAACACTGATGAGTTTTCTGCCAGGAACTCCTTAAAAAGCCTCTCAAAGGCAGGAAAAGCTGACCATGTTCCTCTCCATAGACAGGGATCAGGGTACCTTGGTGAAACGGAAAAAAGATCCCTGCTGGAAAAATGCTCAGCTAGACTAATTGAGCAGGAAATTCACTCTTTGCCATTTGCAAAGTGTACAGTCTCTCCCTTCCCATAACCTTGCCTTGTTGGGATTCCTACTCTGATTCCCATGACTACCTGGGCCCAGGAGCCTCCTTCCTATGCCCTTACCCCTTCTCTCTCCTCCCTCTTGTTTATCTCCACAGCATCATCCATGCTAAGACCCAACATCAACCTTGGCACCTCCACACCTAGATTTGCAACCCTGCCTGCTCTCCCACCTGCCCCCCAACCAGCACCCCAGTTATTCTGGGAGCCTCCGGTACCCCTTGTGACTGCTGGGATCTCTCCTGGGAACCCCCTAGTGCTATCGACCTTGCCTAGAGTATCTGTGGTGGGAGGAGATGAGAGCCGAGGCCTGGGTGGGGCTGTGCCTCTGAACATGGCACAAGTTGGGGCACCAGGAAGGCCTAGCCAGCCTGTGCATAATTCCAACATTGTCCTCACACAGGCGCCCCACCACTGCACTGTCTCTGGGGCCTCTGGTAGGGATTGGGAGCACCATGCTCCCCTCCTCATGGCAACCCCTCCTATGAACAACTTTGTGAGTGTCCCAGCCACTGCAGCTTCCCAGCCCCAGGAGGGACCCCGGGTCCTGGGCCCTCACTCCCCAGCCCAACCTCCAGTGGTCCAGCTGTTGCACATGGGGCCCACAGTGAGTGCAGTACCACATCCTCAGGGGGCATACGGAGATAGTGGCCTGGGCAACCTCCAGACCAGCCCCCAGGACGACTCGTCCAAACCTGAAAGTGCCTATGGGAATTTCCGACACCGGCAGCATATCGAGACCCTGGTCCGGAGTCACGTGCCACAGACCCCGGACGTGGAAGCTTTCTCCTGCTTCCTACTGTGAGTGTCACCTGAGGCTGAAAACTCATCTTGGGGTTCCAACATGATGGATGTGAGGTGGGCAAGGAAGGTGTTGAAGGTGAAGGCAGTCCAGGGAGCCACATTCTCAGGAACTATAATGTTCCAGCAAGATGTGAGAGGACTGAAACAGACAGAGATCTTGGTGTCTCCTGGGCTACGATTTCAATTGCAGCCTCTGACTCCATTTGATGGTCCTTCTCCTCATCTCCTGACATTCTAGCAAGGACCTGAGTATTTAGGGTCCAGAGCACAGCACAACTGGGGGTGGAGGAAGGTTACTAGATGTGAGGGACTGTCCCTGTGCCCAGCCCACTGTTTTGATGAATTCCTCTAGGCTGGCAGATAGAGACCCCTCACTGAGGAGTCCTTGGGCTTCTTGCTTCATTTTCATCCTTGGCAGCCACTTAAACCCTTGCCCGGGGCTTTAACCTGGGTTCAAGATCTTTCTGTGCTTTGTCAGTCAGCTAAATTGTCCCATGACAAAGTAGACTGGGAGACTGAAACCACAGGGCTCCTCTCAGAGTTCTGGACAGGGACTGGGAGTCTCAGTTCTTTGGAGGATAGCTGCCTGGTTGTCACTTAGAGAGAACTTAAGGGCCCCTTCCCCCTTCAGAGGAGGACACTATCCTATCAGGGGAGCCCCACTCTCATGACCTAAGTCTGGCCACCACACAAGGTAGCATTTTCAAAGACCTTCACTTTGGGATTAGGGTCTCAGCATGGAAGCCTGTGCAACAAAATCATTCAGTCTTAGAATCATTCAGGTCTTAGAAATCCAGCAGAGTAGCTGTGTCCTGCATGGCGAGGGTCCGGGAGGCCATGAGGACAAGGAGGCAGGCTGGGCTAGGGTACCTGGGAGCGAAGAGGGGGCGTATGGACTCTGAGTGGTTCTGATGAATTACAGCTCCGTGCTGCGAGCTCTGGCCCAGTGGAGTCCCACCATGACTGTGGAAGAAGGACTGTGGAAGGGTTTGCAGGAATGGCAAGGCACAAGCGTCTCAGACCAAATGACCTTACATGAGATGGCACATAAGTGAGTCAGGGGGTCTGGGGAAGACACTGCGTGGTGGGGGAGCAGGGACTGGGCATGATGAGCTTGTCACCCAAACACTGCCAGGAAGGATGTCCAATAACTCGGGCCCCTCCATGGGGTCTCCTGCAGCACTGGAAGATGTATAATTAGAACAGGTTTGCCAGCATTGTGCCAAATTCCTGACTAGTAGCAGGCACATTTTGACAATAATCACCACTGTTGGTCATATCCTTGACCAGCTTGGATGTCAGCCCTTCTGTATGGCTCTGGACATAGTTAGACTAAACTTGGAGGCAAGGCCCTGGCTGGGCCATGACAGACAGACAGACAGATGGACTTGATTTCTTGCAGATGCTAAGGATGTAGGCTGTGGCCAGAACTGTGATTTTGCACTGGGATCGATGGAGTTTGGGGCTGAACCAGCACACTCCAGGACCATGTCCACATCCCTACCTTTAGCAGTCTCCTTATGGTGGGTGCTGGCCTGTCCTTCATCAAGATATGACTGAGTGTCCCTTGTACCCAGGTTCGCAGAGTTTGAGAAAGCAGAGAAGATGGAGGATCCAAGGTTGGAGATAATGAGAGACTTCCAGTGCCGACTTCTTGCAGCCCTACTGCCTCAGAATCCTTCAAGGCCTCTAGCACCCAGGGTTGCTGAGGAGACAGGTAGGGATTCCCACATACCTTGCTAGTGTCTATGTAGAGGCCAAGTCAGTCACAACTCTCTATTGTTCCCACATGTGGACATCTTCCTTCAGGTTGGGGCATTTGCTATGCAGGCAGAACAGCCCCCTACAACATGAGGTCCCTAGATGGCTTGGTCTCCACCTGGGTGATGACTTGGCCAAGACCATTCCTTCTCTCTACCCCAGCTTCTCCAAGGACCCATTTTACTATGTGCTTAAGCCCTGGGCACTGGTTGTGGAGAGGATCTGGAATAATGGTGTTCCGACTGCTCTCCCATGTGACTGTCCTGATACATCCGCCTCCTGCACTGTCCCTCTCACAAGGCTTTAGACCAAGGTTCCTGGCTTATCCTGGGCAAGTGAAGTTTGCCTGAATCCTGCCCTCTATGGCATGGGTGGGACAGAGATGGATGCCATCCATCATCCTCTCCATCTTCTAGTGTGGACTTCCATGAGGACTGGCCCTGAGGCCAACCCTGGCTACCTACTGGCACCCAGACACCAGCAGTTACCAGATACCAGGGCACCCCAAGAGATCCTGCCTGAAGCCATGCAAAAATACATGGACGTCATTCACTGGCTGGAGCAGCTTCCAGACTCATTCACTGTGGAGTCTGAGGAAAAGGGGAATGAGGACACTATTGAGCCAGAGCAGGATGGGGATGACTTGTACCCAGACCCAGGACTCTTGAACTATGTGGATGAGCTGTGCTCCCAGGAAAACTTTATTGACCAGGTAAGCTACATCTGGAGCTCTGGTGGTGGCCAGGGTCTGACACTGGCATCCCAGGTCCTTAGACCTGAGCTCTCTCTCTCTCTCTCTCTCTCTCTCTCTCTCTCTCTCTCTCTCTCTCTCTCTCTTCCTGCCTCTCTCTCCCTCTCTGTTTGCTGGGTGCTGTGAACCAGGTTGGGCTGGGCTTTGTTTGCTGCTTCCCCTGAAGGTCCTCTTGGCTTGGGGTGCTCCTTGCCCATGTAATTCATAACATCTCCCTTCTGTTTACAGGTGGAGGCCATCATCGACCCCCAATTTTGGGCTGAAATCCTTTCTCCAAAAGGAGAAATGGCTCTAACACAGGAGCTGGAGCAGGAGGAAGGACTCACTAATCTCCAGGTAGACAGAGAATGAATGCTGTGGGCAGCAAGGCAGGGCAACAGCAGACAAGAGACAGTGAGACACTGGGGTAGGGTAAAAGGTAGAGAAGAGACATCCAGACACCTGAAAGCCAGGGTAGAGAGGGACTGGAGGCAGCAGGACAGGTAGAGAAGGACCAAGTAAGCTAGGGGACAGTGGGTCTAGGCACACAGGGAAAGAAGAGGGCCCCGTTCCAAGGCCCATATGAACTTGACTCACCCTGCCCTGCAGAAGTCATGGCATCCTGCCAGCAGAGTCCCCCGGATGGAGAGATGGATGCAGGGAAGAAGTGAGGGTCTGGGGTACAGAGCTACAAGTGGCCTGGCCTGGCAACCAGCAGAGCCATAGTCTCCGCTGCTAAAACCCCATAGCTGACCTCCTTGGCTACCACCACACACACACCCCTTCCTGTCTCGGACTCCTCAGCCTCGCACTGAGTTCTGTGTGCTTATTTCCTCCTACAGCTTCTGGAAAAGTGCAAACTGGCCCTGGAAAATGAACAAGGTGTGCTGGCACCTACAGATCCTGGCTTACCCCAAGCAGCTGCCAGCGGTTCTCTGTTGGCTGTTGGCCAAGGAGCAGGCGGAGATGACTACAGTCCCCAAACAGGAGTCAGTGCAGAGACCTGCCCCTCACAGATTGCTTCCTCAGACCAGCAGTGGAAAGAGGCCACCAGTTCAGAGATGTTGGGGCCCCAGCCTGTTGCTATCCTCTTGGAAAGTCAAGGGCCACCCTCACTAAAGGCGACCCTGCTCACTGCTGTTCCCTGTGAACCAGGAAACCTCCCACAAAGCACAGGATCCAGATGTGCAGCCAGTCTCACAGGAGCCTCTCCTATAGGAGGGCTTCACGAGCCCCTGGGTAGAAGCAGCCAGGTAGAGGATGAGGTCTCCAGTCCATCTCGCTTCCCAGCCTTCCAGTGCCAGTATGTTCCCTGGGGACTGTCAAATAGCGCTAGCGCCCATGCAGATCTTTCTGACCCTGGAGTTGATTGCCAGCGCTCATCTCAGAAAAGATGCCGCAGCTCTGATCGTCCTCCAGCTGCCAAGTCAAAGAAGAGAGCTCTCACCGGAGGCCGGGCTTCTGTGGCTAAGACACCCAGGCGAAGACCTGGTCCTGGGGTGTCTGAAAGGCTGCCTGTGGCTCTTGAAGTGGCTTGCCCCTCACAGCCTCGGAAGAGGAAGTGTGTGTCACTAGGCACCCAAAGGAGGAAGAGAAGGAAGAGGCACTGAGCCATTTCTGGGAAGTTGCCCCTAAAATTGGAGCCTTACAGAGATTCACCCTGCCTCTATCCTGTACCCCTAGAACCAAAGATGGAGTGGGATGATGTATTATTTTAGGGGTTTGTATTTATAGTGAATAAAGTTAGTTGGTTGAAAATGGTCTCAGGTTTTCTGCTTTCTCTTGGATATCTGCCCTGTTCCATGTAGTGCACATTTTAGGTGCACAGGTACAGTCCCAAGTCTTCTGGAGATCTTCCCACTGTGCCTGGATGAAGGCAGACTGGAAACTCCTGGAGTCCTGGTCCTCACTCTCTTACAACACCCTCTGGTTTAGTGGGCTTCCTTAGAGAGTGCCATCATTACCTGTGTCCATAAAAACCTTCAGCTAGAGTTGCTTTCCAGGCTTCAGCCCTCTGACCACTATCTAGATTCTGGAACCAGTCTGGAGACTGAATTTTTCATAGGGAGGTTTTTTTTTTTTTGGCTCCTAAAAAGGCTGGCTCAGTCCTAGGCCAGACAGGGCCTTCTTGTATGGGTGGTTTGAAGACAAGGGCTAGTGTCAAGGAGGACTCTTCAGCTGACACACTCAGCCAGACTCCATCTCTCTGACAGTGACAGGAAGGGCCTCTCCTGTGGATGACCTTTGGCATCTCTACTTTTTTTTTTTCTTTACTAGAACCTCCATATGCTGGGTAAGTATTCATCAAACTACATCTCTAGCCTTATTTTCACTCTTTGTCTCAAGACAGTCTTGCTGGATTGTTCAGGCCTTGAATTCACTCTAGCCCAAGCAGAAGTTGAACTGGTAATCCTTCTCTTCCAGGTTTCCAACCCCCAAGTCCCCTGCAAATGGGGCAATAAGCCTGAGCCACCAAGCCTAGCTCATAGGTTCACTTGTATTCTAATTCAGAGCTGAAGGGTATTAACAAGATCTATGGGAGGACTGATGAGAGTCCCTTGTTCATGGATTCTTGGCCAGGCTATCGTATTCTGGCCAAGTAGCCAAGACACAAGGCTGGCCTGAGTATGTCTGCTTGTCAGTCAATCCTTGGCCATGGATAAACATGGTTGCCACAGGAGGCTCAGGACAGAGGAGGACTAGGACTGGCTCTCAGGACAGATCACGGATTTCTCTTAAACCTCTCTCAACCTGAAAAGGATCCACAGGAGACACTGGGCCATTTCCTGAATTCTCCACTCTGACATCACTGTAGATGTTTTTGTGCCAGCCTGTGGGCTTTGAACTAAACGAGTTTATGGTGGTTAAGACTGTACAGCATGGTGCATTTCCAATCTGCATCTCCCTCTGAAGGATGAATTCCACCTTGCATGCCATAGTCTTCCCTTAGATAATCCTCTAATCTTAATTCACTCCAACGATCAATATCAAAGTCAGGTATTGAGGGTGTTAATAAAAGATCTGAGGGTTGAAGAGATATCCAGTACCTCTACTAACAAAAGCAGTAAGAAATCTCATACAGGAAGGAAGATCCTAAAATTCACAATAAATATAGAGGAATGGGTCATGATAACTGCTTCCCCTCCTAATCCTTAGCATGCAAACTGAATCAGAGTTCTTCTTCACAATTGCTGCTGAAAGAAACATTTAAAAGTATAAAGCACAAAATCCATCAAGTGTACAGATGGCTCTGAATGCCGGACGTGGTTACCAAAGAGCCATCTAAACCAATAAGCAGCAAATTACGGGATCCTCCTGAGTCACATGCAAGACTCCACCGTCAGCATCCAGCTACACTACCGAGCCACTGGATACTGTGCACAAAGGAGCCATTTTGTCCATGTGCCTGTTATATACCCAAAATAATCGGCCTATTGACTTCTCCTTGGAGGAAATAACCCATGGTCTGATGCTACAAGCTTACTAATCCTCTAACAGATAGAGATGTTATATACGCCACAAGGATAAGACCCTGTCATTTTATCAGGGGGGTAAAATATTAATTCATGAATTAACATATCATCCAAACATATGTGTCTATGCCAAAGTAACCTACCATAACTATTAGTGCTGCTTAAATACCTATATATCTAATTGCTTGTGCTTCATTAGTAGGATCGAAAGGTTACTCCTGAACAAACTGTCAGCCCATGAAAGGAAACAGCCAGAATTGACCAGAATCCAAGTCAACAGCTCCAGAGAGAGAGGACTGTTTTACTTCTCATCCACCTGTGCCCCTTTTCTAAGCCTAGGGAACAATCTGCGGAAGAGGGGGCGTGGTAGAATGTAAAGGCTGCGATTGGGGTGAATGGTGAAACTACAGCGATGTAGTCTGGACACTCATTTGATCAACTTGATTGAACAAACAACCTGTCAACCCCCACTGAATGGTGGGACTGTGGGGGTTTGGGCACAACAGTCTGTAGATTGGTTTTGCACGAAGGATGCTTATACTCATGGATTATCATTTATAGCTAAAAAATGAAAAAAAAAACCTGAAAGATGCAGGACAGTTATGGCAGAATACATGATCTGGGATGGGGTGGGGGTGGGGGGGAAGGAAAAGGGAAATATGCCTGATCTGAATTGGAAAATGATGTACGAAATGCACAAACCATCAATAAAAATTAAATTAACAAAAAAAAAGTGTAAAGCACACAGGCCAGGGTATGCCACTGGGGCAGAGGGTTGTCATTAGAACCCCACAGAAGATGCCAGAACATTCCCCATCTTTCCACCTTACTGTTTTGTCTCCTGGTTTCTGTGGATCCACGACTGCTGTGCTAGAACTGATGGAGGGCTGAGCATCAACAAACTTCCCGTGGTCCATCTCTGTGAGCTCCTCCTGAACACGGGACTCTAGCACCCGGGGGGCATGTTTTCAGGACATTCTATATTGTTGTTTTCAGGACATTCTATATTGGTTCCTTTACATAGGTGTAAAGGAAAGAATGGAAACCCAAATCAAAGGCAAAGAAAATATTTTCAACAAAATCATGGAAAACTTCCCAAATATAAGAGATGCCCATTGAGCTGCAAGAGGCACATAGAACAGCAAACAGTCTGGGTGAATTGCTGGGCTGGCTGAGTAAAGAAAATTGCTTGGCTGAATAGGCCAGACTTGGATAAACTTCTGGGCTTGTCTAGACTAAGGTAATAGAGTTGACAGTTGTTAATTGGCTGTGCTGGGTTACCCTAAGTTAGTGTACAGGTCTAATAGACTGAGCTGGGCTATACTTACAGGCTTGGCTAATCCTTTCCTGGGCTAATGTGCTGGGGAGGGGTAAGCAAAAAAGCTGAGCTAAAAGCCTGGGCTGAGCTGTACTAATGTGTTAGGGTGATGGGCTGGTCTAGACTGCTCTAATCTTAATGGTCTGTGCTAAGCTAATGGGTTGGGCTGATGGGCTGGGCTGATGTGCTGGGCTGAGGTAAAAGGCTAGTCTAATGGTCTGGCCTGAACTGGGCTAAGACAATGAAAAGAGCTACCAAGCTTGAGTAATGTGCTGTGCTGAAATAAGCTAATGGGTTTGGCTATTGGGGTGAGCTGGGATAAGCTAAAGGGCTTGAAAAAATGGGCTGGGCAGGGCTAAAGCTTATTGGCTGGAATAATGGCCTGGGCTGGGCTAAGTTACTGACTGGACTAATGGGCTGCTGGGCTACTGCCTGGGCTTGGCTAGGCTAGTAGGCTTGGCTAATTGGCTGAGCTTGGCTGGTGTGAGCTAAGCTAGTGAACTACTTTAATGGGCTGGGCTGGGCTGGGCTAAGCTAATTGGATGGGGTAATGGGATAAACTGTCTTAAGCTAACTGGCTAGGAACAGATAACAATCACAGAATGCACTTAGGTCCTGAGTAAAGCAGGCAATAACTAGAGGGAGATAGATATCAATCTATCTCCTTCTAGTTCAGGATGATTTTCCCATAGAAAAAAGGGGGAGTTTAGAGCTTATCAGCTGTGTCCCATTTGGTGTTCCAATGGACAGGTCTCTGACTGTTGTCAGCGGCCCATCCCCCATCTGGGCTAGACTAGGCCAAACCAATGTTCTGTCCTAATGGCCCAACCTAATGAGTTAGGTTAGGTAAAGCTAAACCAGTGGGTCAATGGCTGAACTGGGCTGAGATGTATCATTTAGATGGGCTCAGCCATTGGGACAGCTGGTCTGCAGTTTGCCAAGCTGAGTCAGGTAACTGGGGTGGAATAGGCTAAGCTAATGGGCTGGGGTAATATCTGGGCTATGCTAAGCTAGTGGACTTGGCTGGACTAAGATATTGTGCAGGGCAGAGCTAAGCTAAATTGCTCAGCTTAAGGGCTGGGCTGAGTTAAGCAATTGGCTTGGGCTAATGTGCAGGGAAGTTGAGACAATGGGCTGGGCTCATGGATACAGCAGACCTAAGCTAAAGTACTGGGATATTGGGCTCAGCAAAGGGGCAGGTATGGACCAAACAAATGGGCTGTAGTAATGGGCTGCTGCGCTAAAAGGCTTGGCTGGGCTATGCTAAATGTGCTGGGTTTATACCTGGTTGCTCTATGATAATGAGCCTATATAAGGGGCTAGGCTAAGGTAATGGGCATAGATACATAATGGGATGGCCTGGGCTAAGTTCAGCTGGGCTTATGGGCTGTATTAACAGTCTCTCCTGGGCTAAGTGAATGGTCTGAGCTAATTGGCTGGGCTGTCTGGGCAAAATTCATTGGTTGGCTGGAAAGACTGAATCAGGGAGGTCTATGTGCTTGGCTAGGCTAAGCTAATGGACTCAGTTCTGAGCTCACCTAAGAAAACGATGGGATCTATTGGAATGTGGTGGGCTAAGCTAAGTGACTCAGGCAATGGGATAGCCTGAGCAAGACTGGATTAAGGTAATCGGCTGTGGTAGGCTAATGGACTGGGATGTGCTATCGAGCACAACTGACCCCTTGTCAAACTTGACATGGCAAAAACACACACTAGTAAAATAAACCACAACTTTTTCCCATTTCTATCCCACAAAGAAATATGTTGTTAATGGGATCAATATCACTAACGGCTATTCCATAGAACAATTAGTGTACTGTTAGATACCTATCTAATCTGTATATTGCTTGTGCTTTCATTAGTAGGATTGGAAAGGTTATAGTATTAATAGCTGTTTAACTACCTATATATCTAATTGCAATGTGCTTCATTAGTAGTAATGAAAGGTTATGCCTGGACAAGCTGGCAAGCCCCATGAAAGAGAGAAACAGCCAGAATTGACTAGGAACCAAGACAACAGCTCAAGCAGAGAAGTTAGAGCTGTTTGCGTTCTGCATCCACTGCTGTGCCCGCTTTTTTCGCTTAAGCCTAGGTGAAGCTAATCTGCGGAAGAGGGGGTGTGGTAGAAGGTAAAGGCTAGGCGATTGGGTTTAATGGTGAAACTACAACAAATATAGACTGGACAGCCGATACACAATGCCATTTGGTCAACTTGATTGAACTTACAACCCCTCACCCCCTGCTCGATGGTGGGATCCATGAGCCTTGTGTGGGTTCTGGGTCACAAACGGCGTCACAAACTATGGTTTTACATGAAGGGATGCTTGTACTCACAGAATATCACTGTATTGTTAAAAAAAAGATGAAAGACGATGGGGGGCTGGAGAGTATGGCCTAATTGCGTTCAAGAGCGCCGACGCTCTTGGCAGAGGACCCGGGTTCGAGTCCCGCAGCAACCACAACGTGGCGGCGAGACCTCTCTTGACTCCAATTCCAGGAGAGTTCAAGTTTCCGGGACCAGTTAGGGAATCGAGACACCGGTCTTCTGACGCGTCCTGCGGCAATCGCACGACACGGGTGCGCAGACGCTGCTGCAGACCAGTAACATATTGATATACATACCGAAATTAAAAAAAAATTAAAAAAAAAAAATGAAAACAAAACAAAACAAAAAAAAAAAACAGAGAAAGATGCAGAAAAGTTATGGCAGAATGCATGATCTGGGATGGGTAGGGGTGGAGTGGGGGGAAGGGAAGGGGATATATGCCTGAACTGAATTGGAAAATGATGTATGAAATACACAAAGCATCAATAAAAATAAAAAAATATATATCAATATCACAACATAAGACAACAGTTTTCCAGACAGCCGGCCAGTTATTCATATGAACTCACAGTAGTGGTGAGGCATGCATGGTAAGTCCCATGGAAGCTCAAACTGGGTAAAATTCCAGCATAGATATGAGAAAGGTGGGAAGAAGTTCCAACCACACCCAAGGAAATTGTGGGAACAGAAGGCTGCTAGGAAGAGCAGAGACGGTCTCTTTCAAGCATAAGGCTTTGGGTAGGTTAATGAGGCTCCACTGAGTGGATCCACACTGAAGAACATTTGGGAACGGACATTAGGCTTTCTAGGCCTTATTACATAAATTACACACACACACACACACACACACACACACACAAATAGAAAGGGAGAGAGACAGAGAGAGTACATTAAGTTGCGGGCAGCAATAAAGTGGGGTGTGAATAGGGGAGATCTAAATAGCATCAAATTATAATATATGAAAATGTAAAAGCAAAAACAAAATGGAGAATAGTACATAAAATCAAACCACACAAAATTGAGAGACACAAACCAGATAACAAAGAAATCAAGTTCCACACAGTTCACAAACCTTGAAAAACTGGACTCCACACATTCGTCAAAATGCATTTGCTTATAGTGTTAAGACATGTCTGAAATTACTCTATAAACTATAAATTACACATATCATCTGTAATTGCTGAGGATGCAGCTAAGTAGTAGAACACTTGCTGAGATTATATGTGGCCCATCTTCTGCTTTCCACCATAGCCAGACTAAAAGAATGTAGCTGAACTGAAGAACAAAAGATATTCTAGAACAGGAAAAATCTCACCTAGGAATTCAATGAATACTCTCAACCGAAGATTGGATAGAACTGTGGAACTTAAAGTAAGCTGTGGATTGTGTTATGACAAGAGAATACCCGAGAGTGGGTAATTTATACAAAGAAGACCCCAGAGCTGGCTAGTATGTTAGGACACTTGTTGCCAACCTTGACAACCTAAGTTTGAAGCTTGAGTCAGTCAGTCAGTCTCTCTGTCTCTCTGTCTCTATATAATCACATATACACTCCACATAAATAAAACTAAATAAATAGTTATTTAGAAGGAGGAAATTACTCCTCATAGTTGTTGAGCTAAGCAGCCAATGGTTCCAATGCCAGCATTCTTATGGAATGATTCCATCCCAGATGCAACTAGAGTAAGAATCTATAAGAGGCCAAATTCAATTGTTATAAAAATGGATTAAATTTATTCACAAGAAAGAGCCTAGTCATCCATTAAAGATCACATTTCCTTATACTGGTAAAATGATCATTAAATCTCATCATGGAATTTGAAGAAGAGGGCAACAAACTTGTTGGAAACCAACATTCAAAGTGTACCATTGACTGAAATATTTTACGGAATAAAATATCAAGACAAAAACACCATAATAAAGAATGACACATGAGCTAATAAAAACTGACACAATTGAAACACACATGTTCTAAAAGACTGAGAGAGAATACTTTCAGTGCCCACATCAGAAAATGTAAAAAAGTTCAATGAAAGACCCTTTATTCACATTAAGTCAAAATAGATCATAGCCCAGCCCCATACCAACAGAGGACTTTCTAGAGGCTGGAACCTCACAAAGGTAGAACTTCCCATTTGGTGGCCCAGGTCTTTGCAACCTGAGGTCCATATAGACTCAAATTCCACACACAGGTAGCATTTACCACCTCACCCACACCACTTCCAGCCACCACTGGAGCCTCACTTGAACCCATGCCTGTGCCACAGGCCTTCTGACTCTCGGATATAATCTGCAGTTGACCAAAGCCTACTCAAGGTAGAGCAACTCGACTTGGAGAGCCATCCAAGATGGCTGCAGAGCAGAGGACTAGCAGGGCTGTGGGGACCCTTGGATAGTGTCTGTTTACCAAGACGGTAGAGGGTTCTCAGAGTACTGAGAACAGAACCTGCAGCTATCAACACAAGTACCACAGAAGAAAAGACTTTCTAAACCCTTCAAACTAATCATCTCCAGAATATTATACACATCTACTCTGAAAGAGGAAAGGTAAATTCATATAAAAGAAAAATAAAAATATACTCTAGATGCACACATCTTGGCATAGAAACAAATTTAACACAAATGCCAAGAAAACACACAACCCCCATGTAAAAAGAACTAGAGTTGGATTAAAAAACTCAGAGAATACAGAAGAACTAAATGAAAAAACAAGTCAATTGAGAATGTGCATTTTAGTTTACTAACAATTTCTGAATAAATGCCAAATTGAAATTATACAACAACTCAACAGAATGGATCATGTGAAAACAGCTTCAGTGCTGGAAGACAAAGTAGAGGAATTGAATCACCCAGTAAAAGTTATGGAAGAGTTGTTAAAAAAATACATAAAAAAGAACATGAGAGAGTTTGTGGACACCATGAAGAGACTTAACCTTGAAATAATGTTCATAAAAGAAGAATATCATAGCAGAGTCACAAAGGATATTTCATATGAAATCATAGAAGAAATATTCCTAGATCTAGATAAAAAGAGGCCCATCTAGGTAGAAGAGGCCTATACAACACCAAATAATGAGGACGATAAACTAACTTCCCACTATATTTTATGATTAAAACATATCGGAGGGAGGGGGAAGGAGAAAAGCAATGCCTGCCTCACCTGGAAAGGGAGGCTTCCTTATGCAACAGTGTGCGGTGCACAGGGAAGGCCACGACTGGCCAAGGTTTGACGAAGATTTTTTTTTGGTCTTTTTGAGACAGGGTCTCCCTGTGGCCCCAGCTGTCCTGGAACTCGCTCTGTAGTGCAGGCTGGCCTTAAACTCACAAAGATCCGCCTGCCTCTGCCTCCCGAGAGCTAGGATTAAAGGCGTGCGCCACAACTGGCCAAGTTTTAAAGAATAAGAGACTCCAGACGGTGTGTCCCTGGGTAGGATGCCTGGATTGAACCTCACCCACCCACACCCATGACTCACAGACCACTATTAAAGATGGGGCAGAAAGAATGTAAGAGCCAGGGCTGCTTCATGAACACAGGGAAGCAGAGGATTTCAGGCCACCGGAAGCTTGCACATGTGAACTTGTGGCAGTGGTGCATCAAGGACAGAACCCATTCCAACTCAATTAAACCAGGGTCCAGAGGGGAGGAGAGAAATGGGTGGCAGGCCACCCCTAGACTAAGAAATATTGGAGACTGATTGGTACTGGGTGAGGGAGAGTATGCCTTACTTACAACCTCCAGATGGGCTGACCAGAGTGGAATTTGCACTGAAGGACATCTGAGTCCAACACAAATGCTCGGAGGTGCACGGAGCAGGGAGGAGGTCTGAACTTGATTCAGAACTGTCCCATAAAACTACAAAAGGCCAATAATTGTTTTTAATTCCCAAATCTAGATAAAGAGAGGTACAAGAGGACTACACAACACCAAACAGCACCAGAAAGGAAAATTCCCACCATCTACTATAATTAAAACATTAAAAGCACAGAATAAAGAAAGGGCATTGAAAGCTGCCAGAGAGAAAGATCAAGTCTTACAAAGGTGGTCCATCAGCGTAATTACCTAATCACAGAAGCTTTTAAAGCCAGAAGGGCCTGATGTGATATATTCCAAGTAAGTTCCAAAGACCACACGTACATCTAGAATATTACAACCAGCAAAGCTGTCTAATTTGAAGTAGAAATAAATAGTTCCCTTGATAGGAAGACATGAACGGAAATTATAATCTCTAAGGCAGCTGTACAGAGGACCCTAGAAGGAATACTAGAAGGAATCCATTTGGACCACATGAAACAGAAACATTGGAGTTAAATTATACCATAAGTCAAATACTCCTAACATATCTACAGACCATTCCACTCAAACACTAAGCATATACACTCTTCTCCAAAACTGATCACCTATTAAGACAAAAAGAAAATCTCAATAAATAGAGGAAAAATATAACATCTTCCATTCTATTCAGACCGCTGTGAAACAAGACTAGTTTTCAGCAGCAATAGAAACACAGATCTCCAGATAACATCATTCTTCCATCTGTCCTGCTGCTGTGCTTTACTTACATACTGTTACTTGAGCACAAAATGACAATGTGACTTTCAGCACTGTAAGAATGGAAGTGATAAAATCAATGATGAAAATTGTATTTCCTGCTCCAATTCTGACAGAGTAACTGTTAATCTTCAGTAACTCCAGCAACACCTTTCAGAGACATAATAAGTGTTGCAGCAGCACTTGATTCTGTTGCACTAAATACACACAGCTTTTCTTAGCTGCTCAGTCAAGGTCTACCTTCTTGCCTCTGTGCAGCACTCAGATGGGTGTGGTTCTTTGAAAAAGAACCCTAAATTTCTGGAGGTTCTACATTCCCATCCATTCTGATCACAAGGTTTATGTTAAATTTTCACTAGTTCACCTGTGAGATCATGATCAGCAAAGAAGTGAAAGGAAAGCCAAAAATAAAATAATCCAGACTACAGAAGTCCAGCTCTTAGAGCTGATCTGGTTCCTTCCATCTCCTTTGATAGGGAGGGAAATGCTGCCGAGGTCTCATAGTCTCTTGGTTTGTTTTGGCGATGAAGATTGAACCCAGAGAAAAGAACATGTTTCGTTGTAGTTTGAAATAGAAATGGCCCCTCTAGGCTCAGGCACTTGAACACTTCTTCCCCACCTGGTGGCACTGTTTGGGGAGGTTACAGCACCTTTAGAATGCTGGTCCTCACTGAAGGACGGATATCACTGGAGTGGGCTATGAAGACTTCGTCCCTCTGGCCACTTCCAGCTCCCTTGCTCTATGTGTACTTGAAATGTGATCTCTCAGCCTCCTGCTTCAGTCACTTGCTCCAATGTCTTCCTCAAAATTATGGACTCCGCCCTATAACACAAAGCCAAAAGAACTGTTTTATAAATTGCTGTTGGTCACGCTGTTTGATTACAGCAACAGAAAAGTACCTAATCCGTTCCTGGGAATCTCTCATCACCCTGAACTCCTGGTGACACCAACATTCTGTGCTGAATCCTCCAGATCGGTAGCAAAATTCCTGTCTCAGGGCCCAGGGCTGAGATCCCAGGCATGGCCACCACTCTCAGCTACGCTGCTGTTTGTAACTGAAATCCCTCTGTTCCTTTCCACAAGTAGCCAGAAACATCAAACCGAATCACACAAGAAACAGGTCACCTCTTTTGCCCAGTCCAAATCAATTGCCACTCTCGGGGAGGATGAGAGGTGAACGAACACCAGAGGAGAACTGCAGCTTTGCGAATTTCAACTACTCAGTAAATACAGTAGGAATCTGCACAATTCCTCCTTGGGTGGGCTTTCCCATCCAATTGCAATTTCCTTAGATGCTCCTCTCCTAACTTGTTTTAAAGTCCCTTATTGTGTGCACAGTGTGTACAATGTGGCAATTCAACTATGCTTTGAGGAGAATTACACTTTGCTATAGAACAGAATTCAGAAAAGACAGCGACAAGACTTTAGAGCTTACTGGTCAGACGTAGGGCTATCATATGGATGACGTGCATATGACCCCTGAGGATTCTCGGCAGGTCGGATTGTGCAGAGCATCATACAGAAATGCCAGGGCAGGAGTAAATGGCAGTCAGTTATTTATGTCCTCACATTGTCTCCCGGAGGATTTGGTACAGAACTGACATATCCTGGAAATGTAGCTCAGTTGGTAGAATGCTTGAGCATGGTACAGATTGCCTTCCATTTAATCCCAGCACAACAAAAGTGGAAATGTTGTTGGAAGCCTGTAATCCCAGCATTCAGTTAGGTGAGCTAGGAAGATCTGAAGTTGACAGCCATCCTCAGCTAAATAGAATGTTCAAGGACAATCTAGGATCCATGATCTACTGTCTGGGCAACACACATCTGAATAACAAAAATGTACTGGCACATCCTTCTGTCCCGTGTTTTAACATAATGCCATATGAATGTGACAAAAAGTCCCATCACAACATTGAATCCCTAATGTATGTGGGTAGTTCTCTTAAATACAGAATTTTTTTTTAAATTAGTTTTTATTGATGCTTTGTGCATTTCATACATTTTTTCCAATTCAGTTCAGGCTTATTTCCCTTTCCCTCCCCCCCACCCCCACCCCATCCCAGATCATGCATTCTGCCATAACTGTCCTGCATCTTTCTCTCAGTTTTTTTTTTCATTTTTAGCTATAAGTGATAATCCATGAGTACAAGCATCCTTCATGCAAAACCTATCTGCAGGCTGTTGTGCCCAAACACCTACAGCCCCACCATCCAGTGGGGGGGTGGGACAGGTTGTTTGTTCAATCAAGTTGAATTTAATACATGACATTAGAGCTTGGTTTTCTTTTTTTTTTAAGATCCCAATTTGATCTATGGCTGGCTCTCTGGCAGGGTATGAGACAGCACTGACACAGAAGCCTTGGTGCCTCGTAATGTCAGGGGACTCTGTCTACCACACTGGAAAGTTATGAGCTTCGGTTTGTCAAAGAGTTATAATGCCTCAACCAAGAAATCTCCAAGCATATGTGTCTGTGCCCATAGAATAACTTGTTACAATTTTTAACGTGTGTTACTATTTGTCTTTTATTACTAGAATTAAAAGGAGACTGCTAGATGACTCATCAGTCCCTACAAACAGAACATGGACAGTCCCAAGAATTTGATCTGTCACCCCAGAAAGGGAACAGAGGGAAAAGGAGGAAAGACAGGGGAAAGAAGGAAGAGAGGAAGAACAGAAACTGGATCTTCTATCTCTTACTCTGTTTCACCCTCCCCTCCAAAGCCCAGGGACTCTCCTGGAAGAGGTGGACATGCCAGATTGTAGGGGCCAAGGAGAGGGGGATGAGTTGTGAGATTACAGCAAAAACAACCTGGACTTTTTCTTTTCCTTTCATTTGATCATGATGTTTGTGTAAGGAAGCCTCTTCATTTGGGCTTGGGGACCCTGGGTTGTACAAAATCTGGATGCATATTGTATTAGTCACTTTTCTGTTGCTGTGATAAAGCACCATGACCAAGGAACTTACAAAAGGAAGAGTTTATTTGAGCTTACGATTGACGGTTCCAGGGAATTAGAGTCCATTGTGGCAGGAGGCATGGCGGCTGGAGCTGCAAGCCGAGGGTCACATCTCGCAAAGAGCACAGGAAGCAGAGAGACCAACTGTAGACCACGAGGCTTGTTAAAACTCACTAAGCCTGTCCCCAGTGACACACTTCCTCCAGCACGGCCACATACCCCAAGACCTCCAAAAATAGCGCCACCAACTGGAGACAAACGTCTGAATACCTAGTGCCTATGGGGGACACTCATTCAAACCACCACACATATGAAATTAGGCTGTTATGGACACTCCTCACACTTGTTGCCTAAGTGTAGTTACTACTTAAATAAATGAAAAAAAGAATATATTCTCTGGGTTCTACCGTGGTGCAGTGGTAATTCTTATTTTTTTCTATTGTGGGTTTTGATAACATACCCCAAAATTCTTTTGATGTACCCAACACATAATTTTCTCAATAAAAGAAAAAAATTAAAAAGGTTAAATGAGGTCATTATGCCATACAGAACCATCCCATAAGTTGTGGGGATATTGGGGAACACAGAGGAAAAAACTCTGTATCCCTGTTTGAACATAAGCCTTGCAAATGATCTCACTGTACTTCTAGCCTCAAGGAGGTGTGGAGGTGAATTTGCACTTTCCACCTTGACATTTCAGGGATGTGACAGTTGCCAGATTGTCAGAATCCAAAAAGGAAGAGAGGCAGAAGCCACAGGATGCTCTGCAGGGTGTTTCCCATCAAATATGACCTGCCCATGGAATCTGCCCCTCCATGATGCTGTGGGTGCTAATGTATACAGCAGTACTTGGGGAAGTTTGGAGATCTGCATGATATTCTATGATATGACACCTAATATCCTGACTCCTGTGAGTCTCTCCATCGTGACCCAGAGGCTGAGGAAAAGAGCATGGGCTTGTTTCTCCAAGAAATATTGTCTCTGCTAAATATCACAGGTGGTGAGCCACAAGTTGTGTCCACACCGTTGAATTCCAACACATGCAGGGCCTGGAAAGGAGTCAGGAGTCCATCTGAGTACCTGAGAGTACTAAGCTGCTGCCTCTCTGCCCCAAGAAGGAGCTGAGCATCTCTGAGGTAAGAGGCCTCGAAAAAAGGGGAGGACACTAGCTTCTCACAGGAAATCCAGTAGGTATGGCTGCCAAGGTGTACTTCTGCATTTCATCATTGCTTTTAAAAATGACAAATTATAGCCGGGTGTGGTGGCACACGCCTTTAATCCTAGCACTTGGGAGGCAGAGGCAGGTGGATCTTTGTGAGTTCAAGGCCAGCCTGGTCTACAGAGTGAGTTCCAGGACAGCTGGGACTACAGGGAGACACTATCCTCAAAAAGACCAAAAAAAAAAAAAAAAAAAAAAAAAAAAAAAAAAAAAAAAAAAAAAGACAAACTATACCCATTTAGGGGACATAAAACTTAAGATAGCTATCATCTTAGAAGGAGCGGTCCTGAAGCATCACCTTAGAAGGAGCGGTCCTGAAGCATCACCTTAGAAGGAGCGGTCCTGAAGCATCGCCTTGGAAGGAGCGGTCCTGAAGCATCGCCTTAGAAGGAGCGGTCCTGAAGCATCACCTTAGAAGGAGCGGTTCTGAAGCATCGCCTTAGGAGGAGTGGTCCTGAAGCATCGCCTTAGAAGGAGCAGTCCTGAAGCATCATCTTAGAAGGAGGGGTCCTGAAGCATCGCCTTAGGAGGAGCGGTCCTGAAGCATCGCCTTAGAAGGAGCAGTCCTGAAGCATCACCTTAGAAGGAGCGGTCCTGAAGCATCACCTTAGAAGGAGTGGTCCTGAAGCATCACCTTAGGAGGAGCGGTCCTGAAGCATCACCTTAGAAGGAGCGGTCCTGAAGCATCACCTTAGAAGGAGCGGTCCTGAAGCATCACCTTAGAAGGAGCAGTCCTGAAGCATCACCTTAGGAGGAGCGGTCCTGAAGCATCACCTTAGAAGGAGCGGTCCTGAAGCATCTTCTATATTTTTAACCTGAAAGTGTTGAGCCAGGAGTGGAAAGCAGAGGAAGGAAGGCAGAAGCTGGAGAGGGAGGGAGGAGGGTTGTTTGAAAGTGTCCAAAGATTCGGCTCTCTGCTCCTTCCTGTTCTAGAGACAGCGGCATCTTCTTGTGCAGTGACAGCCTCATCCCTGAGACACATGGTGAAGGTCGGAGTGAATGGACTTGGCTGTATTGGTCCCCTTGTGACCCATGCTGCCTTCAACTCTGGCAAAGTGGACACTGTTGCCATCAATGACCCTTTTGTTACCTCAACTACATGGTCTACCTGTTGCAGTATGATTCCACCCATGGCAAGTTCAACACTACAGTCAAGGCTGAGAATGGGAAACTTGCCATCAACGGGAAGGCCGTCACCATCTTCCAGGAGCAAGATCCCACCGACATCAAATGGGGTGATGCCGGTGCCGAGTACGCTGTGCAGTCTACTGGGTTCTTCACTACCACAGAGAAGGCTGGGGCCCATTTGAAGGGTGGAGCCAAAATGCTCATCATCTCTGCTCCTTCTGCTGATGCCCCCATATTTGTGATGGGTGTGAACCATGCGAAGTATGACAACTCCCTCAAGATTGTCAGCAATGCCTCCTGCACCACCAACTGCTTGGTGCCCCTGGCCAAGGTCATCCACAACAACTTCGGCATCGTCGAGGGACTCATGACCATAGTTCATGCCATCACAGCTACCCAGAAGACTGTGGGTGGCCCCTCTGGCAAACTGTGGCTTGATGGCCATGGGGCTGCCCAGAACTTCATCCCAGCATCCACCACACAGCAAGGTCATTCCAGAGCTGAATGGGAAACTGATCGGCATGGCCTTTCATGTTCCTACACCCAACATATCTGCTGTGGATCCGACCTGCTGCCTGGAGAAAGCTGCTAAATACAATGACATCAAGAAAGTGGTTAAGTAGGCATCAGATGGACCCCTAAACGGCATCCTGGGCTATACTAAGGACCAGGTCATCTCCTGCGACTTTAACATTGACACCCACTCTTCTACCTTTGATGCTGGGGCTGGCATTGCCCTCAACAACCACTTTGTCAAGCTCATTTCCTGGTATGGCAATGAATTTGGCTACAGCAAAAGGGTCATGGACCTCATGGCTTACATGGCCTCTGTTCTAGTTTGTCTTCCATTGCTGTGACAAAACACTCTGACCGACACCAACTTGGGGAGGAAAGGATTTATTCATCTCCTGGGTCACAGTGCATCACTCAGGGAGCCCAAGGCAGGAACTCAGGGCAGGAACCCAGGAGGCAGGAGCTGAAGCACAGGCCATGGAGGAATGCTGTTCACTGGCTTGCTCCCCTGGCTCATGCCCAGCCTGCCTTCTTATACGGTATGCAACAACCTGCCCAGGGTGGCACCACTCATTGTGGGCTGGGCCCTCCCACACTGCTCGACCATCAAAACAATACTCCACAGATGTGGCCACAGGCCAATCCAATGGAGCCAATTCCCCAATTGAGGCTCCCTCAACCCAGGTGTGTCAAGTTGACACTAAAGCTATCCAGCACAGCCTCCTAGGAGTAAGAAGCCCTGAATCACTCACCCCAGCAAGAGGAAGATAGAGGCCCTCACCTGAGTGGTCCCTGGCCCAACTCAGCCCCCAACACACTGAATATCTCCCTTCAGTTTCCATCCTAGACCCCCAGAAGGGGAGGGGCTTAGGGATCCCTACTGTCTTGAATACCATCAAGAAAGAAGAAAGAAAGAAAGAAAGAAAGAAAGAAAGAAAGAAAGAAAGAAAAGAAAGTGTCCAAGGATTCAAAAGGGAAGCATCAAATACCTTTGGGACAGAAGGGTAACAGATTGCTGCATAAATCCTGTCTACTTCAGGTTAGGTGTGTCCATGTGATACTGAATTCCCTATACATGATCCAGGTTCCTTTCTGCTGCTGAAGAGCACACTACCCTGTATGCCATTCCTGGCAGGCTTCACACCTCGCCCTGGCACCTGGTGGTTAGTAAAGTAAATGAAAAAAGTAGGAATCAATACAAATTATGTTTACTGGGTTCACTGAACATCCGGGTCACAGCACATCCACCAAGATTCTCTCAGATTAAGAACACCCATACACCGAGGAATACTTTTACCTAAGTCCCCGGGGTAAATATGTTCTGTGTTGTAAGGAGTAAAAATACTGAAGTGGAAATGTGGAGTGTCCAGGGCTTTTGTGGGTCTCCTCCAGGCATTCTATTAGGCACAGTTTAATGTTTATGAACTTGAAATGAAGGCCCATTCCACATCTGGAAACTCATGTTTGCTGCTGTAAATCTAGCCAGGAATCCCTGCTGGGAAGCTCAGATGCCCTAGGGGTGAACCTACTACTTAATATTCATTATTTTTAGTATAGGAGATTCCTAGTATCCCTCCCCAGAATTCAAGGTGGTGGCAATGGATCAGGACCTAATGGTCAGCACGTCTGATGAGGACATCCCATAATATTACAAAATTTAAGTACCTTCAGGTATGACACCTTTGCAGAAATGTAGCTGCCTGTGTCATCTCTTCATAGATATACATGTGGCTGTGAGAAACACTGACAAGGTCAAACAGTGCCTCTGACATCAACATTGACATGGAACTCATGAAATTGATAGACCACCAAAATGTAGTCAGATTGTGCAGAGACACAGCACTGAGTATGTTTGTCATCATGGAATATGTGGCTAGGGAGATCTAGTGAGCCTTCCTCCCCAGGGCACTGGGCTGTATGTAGAAGGAGGAATCAAGCCCCGTTTTCTTCCAGGTTGCAAAATAGCACACAGAGATCAAACTGGAGAACATCTTGTGTGATGTGGAGGGACAGGCAAAACTCTGGGACTTTGGCCTAGAAACTAAAGTCAGCAATGGTCACAGGCTTCCAAAGTCTGGGGAACATTTGGCATAAAACCGTGGAACTCTGAGTGGGTAGACACTATGGTGGACTTACTTATGACATGTGGAGCATTGGTATGGTGATTTAGGCAATGATAACAGGAGGCTAATTATATTAGGCTTCACACTGTTTGGGTATGAAGCAGCTGCTCATGGCCACAAACTATGATGTTCTACTTATCCCCACCAACAAGACCACTTAAAACACCACAGTGCACTTACAGTGTCAACCCTGGGTACCAGCTGACTACAGGCCACCACATGAAAAGACCATATACGTTTCACAGTTAAGAATGTTATCCACCTACTGACAATGAAACAGTCCTCAACATCTCAATCCTCAGGAATACAGAAGCCACGCTCACCATGAGATATACCCTCATTGAAACTATGGAGTCTTTACAAAACTGTAATGTTTAATAAGGTCATGATGTCATGCTGAAACATCACACAAGTTGTGGAGACATCCATTAGCAGGCAGCAAACCCTATGTAGCCCTATAAGTTTCCATAGAAGTCTCAAAAGTCCTCTCACTGTACTTCTGCCCCCAGGGAGGAGTGGGAATGAATCTGTGCTTTCCACCTGCTATCTCCAGGGAAATGACACCTGCCAGATGACCAGAAACCAAGGAGGAAGGAGAGGGCACAGTATGCTCCTCATGCTGTGCTGTCCACTGAGGAAGACCTGTCCCTGCAATCCATGCTGTGGGGTGGGTCAACTTAGGCTGCAGTGTTTGGAGCAGCATGGAGATCAGCATGGTGTCCTACGATACCACATATGAGGATCCAGACTCCAAGGAGCCACCCCATGAGTGACACCCTCACAGCCAGAAGAAAAGAACATGAGATTCTCCTCCCAGGAAACATACACAGTGCCAGCATCATCCAGCGTCAACACACCCAGGGGATTGAAGGAGGTAGGGGGTCGAAGTTTTTTAGATAAAATACTTATATTGATGTTTTGTGTATTTCATACAACATTTTTCAGTTCCCCTTTCCCTGCCCCTCACCCCACCCCAGTTTATACATTCTGCCATGTATGTCTTGCATCTTTTTCTCAGTCTTTTTAAAGTTTTCCTCTGTAGAGTTTTATTGTTTTGGACAGAATTAACTTTGTCAGTTCTTTGACCCAGTCCTTATGTTGTTGTTGTTCCCTTCCATTTGTATTGCTCAAAAATATGCCTATATAAACATCACATATATCCCAAAATTATGACCTCTGAAAATAAACTGTATGTTAATTCCAAAATGTATTTAGGAATTCACATTTTCCCCAAATTTTATATTACTCTATTATATGAATACACACCTTCTACCCATATACGGCAATTACAATGTCTGAAGATTAAGTGGTAAGTTAATTCTGGAGCCCGTTAAGAGATTCACATTATAACATCACAGTTGGCTTCAGATAAAAAGAACTATAACAATAATGTTGCTCAGCTTGCCTTTCAACTGGGGGTTTGGTGCTAGCACCCACAAATGAGGGATACCATTCCTCATTTGTTTTTCTGGGACTGTGTTACTTCACTTAGCGTAACAGGTTCAAGTTCCAGCCATTTACCTGCAAAGTTCATGATGTCATCTTTCTTGAGGAGTGGCCATAGGGGTAGCCTTGCCAGGTTCCCATCTTTAAAGGGAATGCTTTTAATTTTTCTCCATTTAGAATGATGTTGGCAATGGGTTCATTGTATATGGCTTTGATTATGTTGAGTAATGTTCCTTTCAGTCCAATTCCCGCTAGAAGTTAAAGATGAGGGGATCTTGGATCTTGTCAAAGGCTTTTTCTGCATCAACTGAGATGATCATGTGGTTTTTGTCTTTCAGTCCATTTATGTGTTTTATGATATTTATTGATTTATGTATGTTGAACCATCCCTACATCTCTGATATGAATCCAACTTGGTCATGATGGTTGATCTTTTTGATGTGGGTCTGTATGTGATTTGCAAGTATTTTGTTGAGAATTTTTGCACCTGTGCTCATTAATGAGATGGGTTTATAGTTCTCTTTTTTGGTTGTATCTTTGCCTGGTTTTGGTATTAGAGCGATGCTGGCTTCATAGAAGGAATTCGGGAGATTTCCCTCTGTCTCGTTCTGAACAGTTTGAGTAGTAATGGTTGTAAAACCTCTTTAAATGATTTATAGAGTTCTGCATGAAACCATCTGGGCCTGGGATTTTTTTAGTTGGGAGAGTCTTAATTACATCTTCAATTTCCTCAAATATTTTGTGTCTGTTTAAACTGTCAATCTCTTCTTGGTTAAGCTTTGTTGATTCCCACGATTTCAGATATTCATCCATTTCTCTTAGGTTTTCAAATGTAGTAAAGAATATATTTTTGAAGTATTCTCATATGATTGTCTAGATCTTTTCTTTTTTGTTGTGATGTGTCCCTTTTCATCATGAATACTATTGAATTGGAGATGCTCTTTCTTTCTTCTGGTTGACTGGGTTAGAGGTCTGTCTATCTTGTTTATCCTTTTCAAAGACCAGCTCTTGGCTTCATTAATTGTTTGTATTGCTTATTTTTTCTTTCTATTTCATTGATCTCTGCTTTGATTTTTGTTATTTCTTCCTGTCTGTTGGGTTTAGGGTTCATTTGTTGTTCTCTCTCCAGTGTTTTTAGCTTCAGTCTTAGATCAATTACCTGTTCCCTTTCTAGTTTTCTGTGTGTGTGTGTGTGTGTGTGTGTGTGTGTGTGTGTCTTTTTGAGACAGGGTCTCCTTGTAGCTCCAGCTGTCCTGGAACCCACTATGTAGACAAGGATGGCCTTGAACTCAGAGTGATCTGCCTGATTTTGCCTCCCGAGTGCTGGGATTAAAGGTGTGGTCCACCACGCCCTGCCTCCTTTCTCTTTTTTTTTTTAATGTAGGCACTTATGGCTATAAATTTCCCTCTTAGGAGTGCTTTTAATGTACCCCACATGTTTTGTCGTGTTGTATTGTCTTTTTCATTTAGTTCCATGAATACTTTTATTCCATTCTTCATTTCTTCCCTGACCCATTCATTATTCAGCATTGTGTTGTTTAGTCTCCATGTGTTCTTGTAGCTAGTAGGGCTTATTCTGGTACTGATAATGAGCTTTATTGCACTGTGGTCTAATAGCATGGATGGAATTATTTCAATCCTTTTGCATTTGTTGGGATTTCTTTTGTGTCCCAGTATGTGGTTGATTTTGGAGAATGTTCCCTGAGGGTCTGAGTAGAAAGTATATTCTCTGGTGATTGGGTGGAGTATTCTGTAGATGTCTGTGAGGTCCATTGTATTATTCAGTCCCAATGTCTCTCTGTTTATTTTTTGTCCACTTGATCAATCCATGGGGCTCAGTGGGGTATTGAAGTCCCCCACTATTGGTGTGTTGGGATTAATCTGTGTCTTGAGGTAGTGCAGAACTGTGTTAATAAAGTTTAGTACCCCTGAGTTTGGTGTATAAACATTTAGGATTGTGAAATCTTCATGGTTAATTGTTCCTTTCATAAGGATTCAATGGCCCTCTTTGTCTCTTCTGATTAACTTTCCTCTGAGGTCTATTTTCTCTGATATTAGAACAGCAACTCCTGCTTGCTTTTTCGTACCATTTGCTTGGAATATTTTTTCCATCCTTTCACTCTAAGGTGGTGTCTGTCATTGAGGGTAAGATGGGTTTCTTGTAGATGGCATTATAGAAGGATTCTGTTTCCTAATCCATTCTCCCAGTCTCTATCTTTTGACTGAGGAGTTTAGACCATTAATATTTAAGGTCATTATTGAGAGATGTGTGTTGTTTCCTTTCACCTTATTTTCTGTTTACATTCTTGGCCTACATTTGCATTTCTGCTGTTATGCTTTTATTAATTTCTCTCTTTAGTTGCTTGGGGTTAGTTGCTCCTTTCCTCTGTTCTTTGGACTGCTTTGAGTATTTTCTGAAGGGGTTTTTTGACATGTATTCTTTCATTTTGTTTATGACATGAAAGATTTTTCTTTGTCCTTCAAATATAATTGACGTTTTTGCTGGGTATAGTAATCTGGTTTGGCATCTGAAGTGGTTTAGCACTGGGAATACTTTGGTCCACGTTCTTCTGGCTTTCATCCTTTGCACTGAGAAGTCAGCTGTAATTCTAATGGGTTTCCCCTTTTGCGTAAATTCTTTTTCTCTTGTGGCTTTCTGTATTTTGTCTTTTTTTGAGCATCAGTGTTTTTACCATGATATGGTGTGGGGAATTTCTTTTCTGGTCTTGTCTATTTGGTGTTCTCTGTGCTTCTTGTATTTGTATGGGTTTGTCTTTTTTCAGTTTGGGGAAATTCTCTTCTATTATTCTGTTGAAGATCTGGTCAATACTGTTGTCTTGGGATTCTTCTCCTTCCTCTATCCCTATGATGCAGAGGTTTGGTCTTCTCATAGTGTCCCACATTTCCTGGTTGTTCCACTCTTGTATTTTTTTTTTAATTTTCATAATCTTTAGTTGAGCATTCCAGTTGTTCTGTCTTATCCTTCAGGTCTGGTATTCTTTTTACTGCTTTATCCATTCTGCTTCAGAGGCTTTTTCTGATCCTTTCCTGTGGATTGAATGAGTGTTCAATTTCTTTTTTCATTTCAGCCTTTGATTTCTTTAGTATTTCCGCTTCCTTTTGTAGCTTGTCTGTCATTCTCTTCTTGTAGCTCCTTGCTTCACTAGTCAGTTTCTTTTTTTCATTTCAGGTGGGATCTTTTCAGTGTTCCCACTTCCTTCCAGAGTTTGTCATTCTCTCCCTCTAGTTATTTCTGGAGTTTATCATTCTTTCCTTTGAGTTCCTTCCTGAGTTTTTCATTCTCTGCTCTTAGTGCTCTGATTTGTTCTTTATATTCTTAGATTTCTTTATGTCTATGATTTTTCTTCTAAGGTCCACATCTTGGTTTCCTTAGGACTGGTAGAGTAAGTAACATGGATTTAATATGAGTTTTTCCCATGTTGTTGTTGTTTTCCTTCTGTTTTTGGCATGTGGGTTTGTTTTGTTGTTGGGATTCTGGTGCCAATCTCAAATGTTAATATGGAGGACTGGTGGGTCAATCACTCTGCTTCCTGCTGGTCAGTTCCTCTACTTGGCTGTGCAGCCTAGAATCACTAAGACTGCAACCAGTGGACCATCTGAACCATATCACCAGCAGGTTTAGCAGGGAAGGGGGTGAGGGTTGCTCTCTTGGCCGGCCTATGGTCTAGCTGTCTGCCTGTCTAACTCTGCCCATGCCACTTTGCACGCTGGTCCCAAGGTGGGGGCTTCTGGGTGCTTCCAAGCCAGCGGTGGGGGGGAGGCTCCAGGCAGTTTTGGCCCACCTGACCACAGCACTGTGTCCTCCTGTCTCAGGGGCAGAATTATTAATACCCTTATGAAACCATGCAGCTACCTCCTAACCCCAATAAAGATCCAGGTATCCCTGATGTAAGAGGCTACAAATATAAAAGGACAGTGCATTCCCAGAGGAAGCCCTGTAGGCATGGCTGCCAAGATGTAGTGAATTTTATCATTATTCTTTGAGTGCTCTGGAAACTCACAAATTGTAGCAATTTACAGGGTACTCACCAGCAGGTAAATATCAAGAATGTATTGGCAGACTACAAGACATAGGCGTAGGAAAAGACTTCCTAAATCAGACAGCAGCTGCACAAGACATAAGATCGACAATTGACAAATGGGACCTCATTAAACTCAAAAGCTTCTGTACATCAAAAGAAACAATAAAAGCGGGGCTGAAGAGATGGCCTAGCGGTTAAGAGCGCTGACCGCTCTTGCAGAGGACCAGGGTTCGATCCCCAGCACCCACATGGCGGCCGAGAACCATCCGAAACTCCAATTCCAGGAGAACTCCAGTTCCAGGGGAATCCGAGACCCTCTTCTGACCTCCACAGCATTGCACGACATGGGTGCACAGACCTACATGCAGACAGTACATTCATATACATACAGAAATAAATAAAATAAAAAATTTTTTAAAAAAGAAACAATAAAAGAAGTAAAGAGAAAATCCACTGAGTGGGAGGAAACCTTTACTGCAGATACATCTGACAAAGCATTAATTTCCAGAGTATACAAACTACTCAAAAAACAAAGAAGAAAGAAAACAATTGAATCACTCAAAAGATGGAGCAAAGAGCTGAATAGAGACTTCACAGAGGAGGAACTAGAGGTGGCTGAGAAACATCTTAAAAACTGTTCAACGTCACTAATAATTAGGGAAATGCAAATTAAGACCACTCTAAGATATCACCTCACTCCGATAAGACTGGCCAGGATCAAGAAAACAAATGATACCAAGTGTTGTAGAGGTTGTGGGGAAAGGGGAACACTCATCCACTGCTGGTGGGAATGTAAACTTGTACAGCCACTATGGAAAGCAGTGTGGAGAACCCTTGGAAGACTCAAAGTGAGCTTGCCATTTGACTCAGTCATACTACTCCAGGGTATATACCCATAAGACTCATCTTACTGCAGAAATACATGCACAGCTATATTTATTGCAGCTCTATTCACAATAGCAAAAAGCTGGAACCAACCCAAATGCCCCTCAGCTGATGAGTGGATAGAAAAAATGTGGCACATGTACACAATGGAGTTCTATGCAGCAATAAAGAAAGACGATATCAAGAACTTTGTAGGTAAATGGATGGAGCTGGAGGATATTATATTAAGTGAAGTAACACAATCATAGAAAGACAAACGACGAATGGTATCCCTCATCTGTGGATGCTAGCATCAATAACCCAATTGTTAATATTTCTTGTGGAGAGGGATGCATATTAAAAGAACAACAACAGAAAGACTGCATAAGAAAACTGACTGAAATGGTGAACCGGGAGGGGTAGGAGGAGCAGGAGAGGGACACGGGTCTATAATCTATTAATGTATATTTAATTTAAAATTACATGGTATTTTACTTAAAATTTATATAACAACTTTGGGATTAACATATACAAATGTTCTCTATAATTTTTGTGTTATATGGTATCATCTTGTAACATTCT
>VZQC01005672.1:1798231-1949654 GCA_009823505.1 Rhizomys pruinosus | reverse complement strand
GAGACAGGGTCTCCCTGTAGCCCCAGCTGTCCTGGAATTCACTATGTAGACCAGGCTGGCCTTGAACTCACAAAGATCCACCTGCCTCTGCCTCCCAAGTGCTAGGATTAAAGGCGTGCGCCACCACACCCGGCTCAAAGATCATTTTTAAGAGTCCAATGAAGCATGACTGTCCAAATAGGAAGAACAGAGATAATTATTTCCATGCCTGTGGAGGGAAACAGTGGCAAGCTTCTTGAGGTCCTTGGGACCTGAACACGTGGAAAGCCCACAGGATGCAAAGAAAGAGGGATTTCTGAGGGATAGGCATGGCTATCCCTCAGAACAATCGTCACTTTGGTCCTAACTCTGCTACTGAGGTGAGGGGAGGGGAGCAAGGAAATTGGGAAAAGGGGATGGAGAAAAAGTAGTCCAGAGACTGCTAAAAATTGTTTCCATTTATGCAATAATTTGATCCTTTTTAAATTTATTTTTATTATATATATATATATATATATATGAGTGTTTTTGCTTGCATGTATGTAAGTGCACCACATTCATGTAATGCCTGAGATCAGAAGAGGGTGTCAAATCCCCTGGAACTGGAGTTACAGATGGTTATTAGCCAACCATGTGGGTGCTGGGAATAGAACCCTGGACTTTTGCAAGAGCAGACAGTGCTCTTAACCACTGAGCCAAGCAGACAGTGCTCTTAACCACTGAGCCATCTCTGCAGCCCCCAATTTGATCATTTTAATATAGTCCTCCATTCATTTGGTCTTTGGTTGTGCTAAGATGTCAGCGGTTGGTGACAAGGCATGCTCATTTTCTGAATGAGCAAGGTCAAAGTTATTCTGAGATGTTGCAAGCAGGCTGGGTAAGGCCCAGAGGTCAGGCATCTGACTTTCACCTGCTAAAACTATTTCAGGATGATACAGGGGTAAGAAAAGAGGCTCTGGAGCTAGAAAAGTCTGAAACTGACACTGGAAAAGCAGCTCAGTTTGTATAATGAAGCACTTGCTGCGCAAACATGAGGACTCAAGTTCAACCCCCAAAGCCCATGTCAAAAGCTGAGCATGGAGCCAGACACGATGGTGCACACCTTTAAATCTCTGCACTTGAGAGGCAGAGGCAGGTAGATCTCTATGAGATCAAGGCCAGCCTGGTCTTCAAAGTGAGATTAAAGCCAGCTGGAGCTACAGGGAGACCTTGTCTCAAACAGAACAAATAAACAGCCAAGCATGGTGTGGTTGGTCCCCGTCGAGGCCGTTCGTGTCGTTGTCCCTTCAACTGTGCATTCCCCGGCAATGTTGACAACATGTGTATTTAAATAGCTTGGTTACTATCAAAAGAGCCCCCCGCTTTTGAGTTAGGGTTGCATGTAGCTCATTCTAGCCTGGAACTCACTATGTATCCAAGGATGACCTTGAACTTCTGATGTTCCTGCCTCTACTTCCCTGAGTGCTGGGGTTACGACCTTGGGTAACTGGGGTTATGCAATCCTGGGAATGGAACCAAGGGCTTCATACATGCTAGGCAAGAACACTATGAACTGAGCTACATCCCAGCCTCTCCAAAATATTTGCAAAGCAACAATGTCTGATTTGGCCTTGGAACAAAACGACGATGGGACAAGAAGGCAGCAGATGGTAACTTGGTATTCATGGACGAAGCTAGAACGCTAATCACATTTTCCTGTTTTCTCTCCTAGTAACAACCAAATCCTTTCCACATCCAAGAAGTGACAGCATACTCCATGAGGCTGGACGGTGCTTTGTTACCCAGCTGTATGGTGAATCACTGTCTATCTCACACTAAGCAAAGCTGGCAAAGGCGGGAGGAATCAACAAATCTCCCAGAATAGATAAAAGTAATGTGACCAGTGTGTGTGTGTGTGTGTGTGTGTGTGTGTGTGTGTCACAGAACTGGAAGGCATGTGGGTCCTAGGGCTGATCACGGGTGCACAGTAAATCATGCTGGCGTTAATAGTACTCCTATTAGCCACTGTGTTTTAGCACAATGATTTAAATGAGGTTTCCTTTGAACCTTCATAGCTTTTGCTGTCTTTTCCCAAGTGGCCAATTCCTTGTGACAATTTAGAGTTGGAAGGGACCTCAAATAATCTCTAATACATTTCATGAATTATAGGCACATGGGCCAGAGAAGGGAAGTACTGACCCAAAGTTAAACATCCTATGAGTGAAGGAAACTGAACTAAAGTCTGCCTCTGAATCCCCCAGGCCTGTGTCAGGTTCTCAGTTCTGGGTACTGCTCCAAACTGAAGCTGGTGCTGGACATTGCTGTCACCTCTTTAACGAGTTGGCCCTCCATCTGTCCAGACCTCCATCAGCACCCTGCTCACTCTGAGTGCAGACAGATTCCAGTCTACAAGAACTGACTCCCTGTGATGAGACTTGCTATTCTTTGGGGAAAATTCTTGACTTGAAGTGAAGAGAGAGACTTAGCTCCAAGCCTGGGCAGCACTGTTCCCAGCCTGATAGACACCCTTATAGAAAGACCCAGGCCTTCTCGTCTCTGTTTATTTTGAGGCATGGTCTTGCTATGTAACTTGGACTGGCTTTGAACTCCCAAGTTCAGGGGTTACAAGACTGTACCATCATGCCTGGTTTGCCTTTCTGAGGCCACTATAACCTTTCAAAATTTTGTAAATATAACACATTAAAATTATAGAAAATGTTCTATGGCCTCATTCTAGTTGTTCTGCAAGATATTAGAAAATTATTCAACATAAAAAATTTTTTTGGTCTTTTTGAGACAGGGTCTCCCTGTAGCCCCAGCTGTCCTGAAACTCATTTCGTAGACCAGGCTGGCCTTGAACTCACAATGATCTGCCTGCCTCTGCCTCCTGAGTACTCGGATTAAAGGCGTGCGCCACCACGCCCGGCTTCAACTTTTTAATTTTTTTTATGTAAGTACACCCCCATACACAGAGATCATAAGAGGATATTGGATCCCCTGAATTTATGGATGATTGTTAGCTGCTATGTGGGTGCTGGAAACCAACCCAGACCTTTTGCAAGAGCACCCAGTGCTCTTAACCTCTGAGCTATGTCTCCAGCCCCTGCAAATTATTTTCTTAAATGGTATATCAAGAAGCTAAGACTGGCCAGGACCGATAGCATACACCTTTAGCTCCAGCACCTGAGAAGCAGAGGCAGGCAGGTCTCTGAGTCTGAAGTCAGGCTGGTTTACATAGCACATTTCAGGCTAGATGGGGCTGCATAGTGAGACCCTGTCTCAAAAAATATCTTAAAATGGTCCAATATTGTACATAAGTCTGTTTTCCATTATATTTATAGATAAAAAAAGAAAAATAACATATCTCAACCAAGGACAAAATTAATATTTATGATAAAGATCCTCAGATATCAAAATAGAAGGAAATGCATTGAACTTGAGAGTGTTATATCCTAAAATCCTACAGCAAATATTCTTAACAAGAACATCGCTAAGCTTTTAGATATAGTCTTCTCACATTTACATGGCAGGGCTGGCAGGTGGTATGGTTGGATATGGTTTGACTGAGTCCTCCAAGACCCACGTGTTGGGAGCTAGGTCCCCAGAGAGGCAATATAGGGAGGTGTCAGGACCTTTAAGAGCTGGGGCCTAATGGGAGTTATTAGGGCCTTGGGAATTAAGGTAGTTCTCATGGGACCATGAGTTAAGTCTCCAGAGAGGAAGTTGTTATAAAAGCCAAGATCCCTTGGCTTCCTCCTTTCTTGCCACAGTTTTTCCCTATCACATATGTCCTTCCACCATGATATGACACAGCTAGAGGGGCCTTTGCAAGAGCCTCTGCCATGCTGTTTGGATTTTCAGTCAGTAAAGCTATAAGCTAAATAAATCTCTTATTTTTGACTGCTGACCTCTGGTATTTTGTTACAGCAATGGAAAACTAACTATTATAACTATTCTCATTCAACAGAGTATGAGTAGGCATGATCCGAGTAATAAGAAAAGAAGATTATAACTATGTAATGGAACAGGTAAAGATATCAATTGGAAAAAAAAGCGATTTACATGCAAACAAAAACCATTAGCTTATAAACTAATAGAACTAAAATAGTAGTTCATCAAGGGACATGGATACAAAGTCTACCAACAAAATTCATTAATGTGCTTCTAAAATAGTAATGACTAGAAAACAGACGAGGCAATGAACTCCAACTTCACTAGCAACACATTTACAAACCACAAAGGTAGTTGTTAAAGTAATAAGACATTTGTCAGGACTGGAGATGACTCTGCAGTTAGGAGCACTGGCTGTTCTTGCAAATGACCTGAGTTCTCTCCCCAACACTCACATGACAGCTCACAACTGCCTGTAACTCCAGTTCCATGGGATCTAGCACCCTCTTCTGGCCTTCAAAGGCACCTGAACACATGTGTGCACATACTTACACATACATAAATAAAAATAAAATAAATCTTTAAAATAAATAAAATATTTGTAGATCAAGTTATAAAACTTTATAATCGGGTAAAACATAAAGCTGGACACAAAAGAGAAACATAAAAATACAAAAGATGAAAAATAGTAAGACCATCTAAGAACGGCTGGAGCAAGGGCTGACTGTAGATAGAAGGCTCCACATGCATCAACATTAAAACAGAAACATGATGGCTTGTCTATGCCAAAATGAACAAGTAAGTCATACAATGTGCAAAGTTAAACAGTGTGCTTGGAAGAAAACAGTTATGATTATTATTAAAACAGCCTAAATATAGAGACAGAAGGGACTCCTATGACTCAGCAGGTTAAACACACAGCTCATTGGCCAAGGGGATAAATGCACAGTTCACAGAGGGACAATGCCAGGTGGCCGGGAAGGACAGCAGGAAAAGTCAAACTCAGGCCAACAGCCCACACCTGCAATACCAGCAATGATTAGGAAGTTGGGTCTCAAACATTGTTGGAGAAGTGGAGGGAACGGGGAGACATTGCATGGCTAGATGTGTTATAAGTGGGAACTTCTTTTTTTTTTTTTTTTTTTCGTCTTTTTGAGACAGGGTCTCCTTGTAGCCCCAGCTGTCCTGGAACTCACTCTGTAGACCAGGCTGGCCTTGAACTCACAAAGATCCCCCTGCCTCTGCCTCCCGAGTGCTAGGATTAAAGACATGGGCCACCAGGCCCAGCTCTATAAGTGGGAACTTCTAATCTGAAGACTGACCTGACAGTGGCTTGTGAATGAATTCTTTTCATTTCTAGATTTTAAATTGCATTTATTTATTGGGGGGAGCATGTGATCATTACAATGCACATGTCCTAGGACAACTTACAGGAGTCAGTTCTCTCTTTCTAATCCCTGGATCCCAGGGACTGAATTCAAGTTGTTAGGCTTGAATCAATGAGCCATCTCGCCAGCCGCTGGTGAGTGAATTTTGTGAATTGCTCATGGATCACAACCTCACCTGTGGGTACCCACGTTAGAGAAGCTCTCTCCAGAGTCTATAAAGAAGTTGTATGAGGACGTTCACCCCAGAAATGTTGGTGACAGAAATATTCATAGTCAAAGTCAAGGGTAGTTGATGTGCACCATGGGACCTCATGTGTCACACAGGTGCAATATGATTGTATATTTTAAAACTTTAGCTTTGAGGAAAAAAAAAATTTAAGGAAGCCTGAAAGGTGATACATGATAACGTTTATTAACCTGGGCCTGGGGAGTTGGCTCAGCGGTTAAAGCACTTGCCATGCAAGCATGAGGAAGGAGGAGACAGGGAATCCCCAGAGCAAGCCGACTGGCAGGATCAGCCACATCGGCAAGCTCTGGGTTTGATTGAGAGACCCTGCTTCAAGGAATAAGGTAGAAGAGCCTCGGAGGAAGATTCCGGACCTTGCCCTCTGGCCTACACACACACACACACACACACACACACACACACACACACACAGGAGTACATACGCATGCAAAAAACATGCATGTGTACACCACAAACACACGAAAATGGAAAAAGAACAAAATATACACAGAGAAAAGAGCACTGTGTGTTCTCTTCCACACAGAGATCTTTGGAGAGATACTAATTATAGTTGTCTTATTAATGGTGAGATAAAGTCATCAAAGTGGAGGCTGATGTGTACATGAGAAGAACAAGACATGACGTAAGATGGGGGCTGATGATTTGCATTTGTTATCATAAATTTCAACAATCTCAGTGGCTTAAAACAATATATACTTATCTTACAATACTGGAGCCCAGAAGTCCAAAATCAGCCCCACTGGGATACAGTCAAGGTTTGGGGCAGGGCCACTTCCTTCTGGAGCCCCAAGGGAGCACCTGCCTCCTGTCCTTCTTTGCAGAAGTCACCTGTATTCCTTGGCAGATGGATGCACCTTCATCCACTATTGAAGTCAGCAATGCAGCAAAGTTACTCCTTTTTGTTTTTTAAATTAATAAATTAACTAATTTTGTGCACGTGTATATGTATGCATATGCTTGTGTGTGTGTGTGTGTGTGTGTGTGTGTGTCTGTGTGTGTGTGTGTGCAGTTATGTATGTGCGTGGAGATCAGAAAACAATCTCAGGTATCATTTCTCAGGCTCTGTTGTTGCCCGAGACAGAGTCCCACTGGTCTGGAACAAGCTAAGTAGGCCAGGACAATTGGCAAGAGATTCCCAGCAACCTGCCTGTCCCTCACCAGTGCTGGCATGTCATCAAGCTTAGCTTTTTTTAAATGTAGGTTTGAACTCAGGTCCTCAGGCTTGTATGTTGAGCGCTAGAAATTGACCCTCCTCCTCAGCCTCTGCATCCCTAGTATATGGGCCCTGGTAATGACACTGGGCCACTCAAATAATCTAGTCTAACCTCAATCACATTATTAGAGTCCGCGTTTCCAAGCAAGGCAGCATTCATAGGCTCCTAGGATGAGGACTCTTTACTGGGAGCTTTCTTCTGCCTACCACAGGGACTGTGCACGGATTGGAGTTAATGGCTCACAACACTCAGAATATTTTCTTAACTTTCTCCCCAAAACGAAGAAATGCAGGTGTTTTAGATAAATGCTTTGAGGAAGAGTGAGGTACAGGGGGAATGCGCTCCCCAGGCTATCTGCCTCTTGGAGGGCTTAGAGCAGCTTCCTGGGGGTGTGACGTTGGAACCCACTCTGAAGTTCATGGAAAAATTCAACAGGAAGGGAGTAAGGTCAGAGAAGCTGGGACAGAGCTCATCAAAGCCTCTGTGCTCTTAGGCTCTGCCCTTCCTCAGCCACCTACGTAAGCTCATTGGCTCATAGGTCTGCCCCCACCCCATGCTGGGCCGCAATCTTCTTTGGGAAGAACTGCCCCTCCACCTCCCGCCTCTCTGACAAGTTTCTCTCTCTCTCTCTCTCTCTCTCTCTCTCTCTCTCTCTCTCTCTCTCTCCTATGCTTCAACTTTCTTCTTTGTACTTTGACATATTCATCTCATCTCAAAGACAGGCGTGGTGGCTCATGCCTTTAATCCCAGCACTCTGGGAGGCAGAGGCAGGAGGATCTCTGTGAGTTCAAGGCCAGCCTGATCTACATAGTGAGTTTCAGGCCAGCTGGGGCTACAGGGAGACCCTGTGTCAAAAAGACCAAGGGGGAAAAAAAAAAGACAAACTAGTCGGCCTCCTACCATCCCTCCTCTCCTACCTCTGAGTTTTCCTCTTAAGCCTAATTTCTGGAAAGAACTGCACACACACCTGCTCCCATGTTATCCACTTCAATGTGATTTTTGGCCCACCTCTCATAATGAAATGGGGTTTGGCAGGGCTTCAGCAGCCCCTTCCAGAACATTCCAGGGGTGTGCTATTCCTTTACCCACCATACTTGGCCCAGAGTCATCACTGGATGCCGCTGCCTGTTTCCATCTTGCTGAACCCGTCTGCCTTCCTTGCAGGCCTTCTATGGGCTCCCTGGCTCGCTGCCCATGATCACCAAGCCCCTCTGTAAAGGGGAGGGGGGAAGTGAATTGAATCCAACCTCTCTCCACCTCTTTGCTCCTGGGAGGAAATGGCACTGCCCACATGGGGAGGTTAGTATTTTCAGTGCTGTGCCAACCACCTAGTAAAAGGAACTTAGGCTCATAGTTCAAGGGCGGCAGGAGCTTAGGGCAGTGTCCACAGCAGAAAGCAGAGAGAGATCAACATGGTGCTCAGCTCACATTCTCCTTTTCACTCAATCTGAGACCCCAGCCCATGGGATGTTCCTACCATAGTTAGGGTGGGCTTCCCAGTTAACTAACCCAATCTAAAAACTCCCTCACAGATATTCCCAGAGGCTTGTTTCCTAGGTGATTTGAGATCCCATCGACTTGACAATCAATATTAGCCATCACAGGAAAGCTATCTGTTATACTCAGCCCACAAATTCAAATGCTGTCTTCTCTAGAAGACACCCTTAAAAACAACGTAGCCAGGCATAATGTGTAATCAGATATCTGTGTGTCCCATGGTCCGGTCACGTTGACCTATGCAGTTAAGCTTCCCTGGTACCACGTGGCAGAGTATGATAAGCAGCTTGGCAGGACGAGGGTCTGCACTGTCATAGGGACAATGAAAGGACGCTGGCCATGCCCGGAGCATGAGGCCTCCTGCTACCTCTTGGTTGCGATGTCTAGTTCCTTTTGTTTTTATTTGAAACAGGCTTTCATGTATCCCAAGCTGGCCTTGAACTTGCTATGCAGTCCAGGATGACCTTAAATTTTTGATCCTCCTGCCTCCACCTCCCAAGTGCTAGGATTCTAAGCATGTGCCATCATCCTGGGTTTAGGTAGTGCTAGGCATGGAACCCAGGGCTTCCTACCTGCTGACCAAGCACTCTACCAACTGAGCTAGATCCCTAGCCCAGGATGCCCAGTGTATAGGAATTGGATTTTTGTCTTATCCAATCAGATGCTAGGGCTGAAGGTCCCTAGGAGGAGAAGGAAGAGAAGGTCTCCTAGAACTTGGCTCAGGCATTCTGGTACTGCTTTGCTGCAGCACACAGGAGCTGGGAGCCAAGCCATGGGGCCTGCGAATGTCATTACTCCAAAGAGACATGGCTGACCATCTTGAGCTTTCAAAGGTTTTGATGAAAACCAATCTGTTCACACTTCAGGAATTTGCTGGCTGCGTCTGCAGCGGCCCCTAGCCCTGGTCCCCTGGGGGTAAAGCTTCCAGCAGAAGGAGACCAGATGTGGAGCAGATGGGAGGGGCAGGGTTGAGGACGAGAGGAGGTGGAGATGGGCAGGAGGGGCAGGGGTGAGGATGTGAGGAGATGGGCAGGAGGGGCAGGCATGAGGATGAGGAGGTGGAGAAGGGCAGGAGGGGCAGGGGTGAGGATGAGGAGGTGGAGGTGGGCAGGGGTGAGGATGAGAGGAGGTGGAGATGGGCAGGAGGGGCAGGCGTGAGGATGAGGAGGTGGAGAAGGGCAGGAGGAGCAGGGGTGAGGATGAGGAGGTGGAGATGGGCAGGGGTGAGGACGAGAGGAGGTGGAGATGGGCAGGGGTGAGGATGAGAGGAGGTGGAGATGGGCAGGAGGGGCAGGGGTGAGGATGAGGAGGTGGAGATGGGCAGGAGGGGCAGGGGTGAGGATGAGGAGGTGGAGATGGGCAGGAGGGGCAGGGGTGAGGATGTGAGGAGGAGGAGGAGGGCCCGACACTGCAGAGGTCTGCACGGGCCCCAGAGCTCCCAGGAGACTTCATACCTTCCTAGACAAGATAGATGAGAATCCCCACTGGAAAGGTTCAGATCTAAAATCATGGCAGTCCAAGCGTCCGGAATGAATACCCAGTCAGACTGAAGTATAACTGTCTCCATTCGCAGTTCTGGCTTCTTTTCTCTTCATTGTTGTTGTTATTATTGTTGTTGATCTCACATAGCCTCCAGTGGATAGGTAGGCGAGGACGACCTTACTTCGCCCCCCCCCCAGAGCTGGGACTACAAACAGCTGCTCCCGCCTCCAGTTTTATGTGGTGCTGGGGAATCAAACTTGGGGCTCTCCTGCTCAGCCCCCAGCTGCTGTACACACAGACCTATCAAGGATCCCAGGCAAAGGTGGCCTCCACACTGGGCTTCCTCCGTGTGATTTCCTAGGCACATGCCCAGGAGTGTCCTTTAATGTCTGTCCTGTGCTGAGGCCCAGGACCAACCTGAAGCTACCCATCAGAGGAGGAAGAGTAAGCACAGGGCAGTCCTTCCAATGCACTTCCCACATGCCAGGTCCAGGTCTATGCAAAGCCTTTTGCACACACCTTCACTGACATCTCCTTTCGATGCTGTGGCATAGGTACCGTTGTTACTATTTTACACAGAGTTAGGGGGTCTTGTCAAATCCACACAGTTAAGGAGGATGGAGCCCTCATTTAAATCCCAGAAGTCAGACCTCCTTCTTCACAACCTCACCGAGATAATGAGCAGAGCTGAAGAGTGCAGACTGCAGGCCCAGGCTGTCCAGAACTAAAGTCATGCTTCTCAGCTTACTGTGTGCTCTGAGCAGGTGGCTTACCATCTGTGTCTTAGCTTCTTCATTGGTAAAACTCAGTTATTTTAGTGGCTTCCTCATAAAGTCGTGAGGAGAGTGGACAAGTTAATACCGTATTCCGAGTATGGTCAGGTGCCTGGTAAATGCTAGCTATTAGCTAGCTGCTGTTAGGATTACATAGATGTAAAACTTCAAAGAAAGTGAGTCTTCCCTAAGAACACTGAGTACCTCGTGCCAGCAGGACACTGTGTCTGGCTCTGGGCGGGGTGCAGGAAGGAAAGACATACCAAGGATAAAGGATATGTAGAGTAAACTCCAAACCAAGGCAGCTCGTGACTTATTTTAGCAGACCTTACATAGGTGTCATCAGAGATAAATGGAGAAATTAGCTGGAAGCAGGGCAGGCTTCAAGGAAGAGACACCCTGCAGCTGGGATCTTGGGTAGACGAAGTGGCAACACTTGATGCAGTTGAGGCAGAAGCAAGGAGGTAAGGGACATTGACCGGAGATCCAGTGGGGACAGGCGGAGGGAAGACGAGAGAGTGGACAGAAGCAGGGACAGAGATGCCAGGCTCGGAGGGGCCCTTTGCTGCTGCAGGACACGGCTATTCACGGCACGCACTCCAGCCTGGCCGCTCTCCTTCGCCCCATCTCTTTGTACTCGGGCTGCAGATCACTGTCCGCTGCCTTGGTGGGCTGCACTGCTTGGTGTAGGATCACTGGCCTCCTGCCCTGCACAGCCCAGGAGGAAAAGCAATCGTTCTCTCAGCCCGGATGCCTTCCCTAGGCCTCTTCCCGAACAAAGCCAGCATTTAAACACCCAGCGCAGGCCGATTCTTGCTGCAGATGCCTGGGGACTGAGGGTTTTGTGGAAAGCAGACCCCCTTTCTGTCCTGTTGGAAAGTCATGGAATCTGGGGAGGGACTGGGTGATGGCATTTTAGCCTTTAGGCCATAGAAGGTGGGAAGCAAGCTGAAGAAGCTTCTCTTCCCCAAAGTCAGGGCAGCCGTGCCTCAAGGATTCAGGGAGCCCTCAGAGAGTCCAAGTTGAAGTGAACGCCTTTCTGGGTTATGACAGCATGAAGCCAGCCTGCTGAACAGGGTAGAGGAGGCCTCCAGCCCCACCTATCCTTGGCCAGTCTCTGCCTCCCTGGACCAGTTACCCAGACCATTCTAGAGCAGAGGAGGAAGGCCTGAAGCTGACAAACCATGATGGACAGGCTTCTACCCTGCTCACCAAGACAGCAGGGCCTGTCTCTTTGGTCCAGACAAAAGGCCTATCCTACGTCCCTGGCTACCTAAGAATCCCCAGACATGGGGAGAGGTGGGGGATCTGTGCCATCCTGTGTCCTTGGCAACTCAGGCCACAAGCTGGCCCTACCTCCTGCCTGCCCAAGAGGCTCAAGAGACTCCAGGATCCCCGTCCCTCACCAGAACACCCCTCCAACTCTTGCAAGGACCAGGCTAAGAGTCAGAGCTTGGGGTTTAGACACTGGGTCTCCCACTTTTTCAAGTGGGTATTGCATGCCAGGGAAGGGCAGGGGTGACTTCCAGCCAGGGCTGGGTGAAGAAAGCAGGCTCTGGGGAAGAGGTGGTCAGCCAAGGAAAGAGAATGCTGGAGAAACATTGTAGCAAAGTGCCAGAGAAGGAAGGAGCAGGAAGGAGGACACGGTGGAGTAGAGAGAGAGGAAAGGGACCAAATGAGTGGGGGCAGATACGTGGAGCAAGGTGAGAGGATGGAAGAGGGAGAGAGGAGCAGGTGGGAGCAGGTGGGAGCAGGAGGCAGCAGGAGGGAGCAGGTGGGAGCAGGTGGGAGCAGGAGGGAGCAGGTGGGAGCAGGAGGGAGCAGGTGGGAGCAGGAGGGAGCAGGAGGGAGCAGGAGGGAGCAGGTGGGAGCAGGAGGGAGCAGGTGGGAGCAGGAGGGAGCAGGTGGGAGCAGGAGGGAACATCCTAGCAGCCCGGCTGCCGGCTTGGGGATGCAGTGTGCCAGGTCGTAGGGTGCTGTTTCAATGATGGCTTCTTCCCTGAGGTTCTGGAAACACCTGTTGGCACACTTCACCCACTGTTGTCCTAGAGTGGTGGGGAATGTATTTGTTTAATTTGGGGAGGGTGTCATTGTAGGGTTGAACCTGGAAGTAGTTGTTGATAGCCTAAGCCAGTGCTTTGCCAGAGAGAGCTCTAACCTGGCTCAGGATGTGACCCTGCTCCAGGAGACTTGGAATTCTGTTGCTTCCTGAAAACCTGTCTCATGCTAAGCTTAGGGCTAGACCTGAGCTTCCTTTAGCTCATCATGTGGCTTTGGACAAATCAAACTCCGTCTCTGAGTGTCACTATTGCCGCCTTCGGAGGGTCTCAGGCAAGTCACCTTATTGCTATCAACAGTCCCTTTTCATTTTCAGCTGGAAAATCATTTGGCTTTCTGCCCCCATTTAAACCAGGTGTTGGGGTACACTTGTAATCTGTCCCAAAAGATCCCATTGAGGCCTGGGGATGCAGCTCAATAATAGAGCACTTGCCTAGCATGTGTTAGGCCCTAGGTTCAATCCTTACTGCCACCACAAAAAAGAAACAAATAAACCCTATTGAATCCAGACATGGGTAGCACTTGTAATCCCTGCACTCAGGAAGCTGAGGCAGGAGGATTCCAAGTTTCAGGCCAACCTGGATTACATGGTAAAACTCTTGTCTCAAAACCCAAAAGACCCTATTTTATTTTCGATGGAGCCAAGGACACCCTAGAACTTCTGAGCCTCTTGCCTCTATCTCCCCAATGCTTCACTGAGAGGTGTGTACCACTAGATGTGGTTTATCCAGTGCAAAAGATTGAACCCAGGGCTTTTCGATGCTAGGCAGGCACTCTACCTACTCAGCTGTATACCCAAAGATCCCATGGGACAGGAACTACCGCCTTCACTTTGAAGAAGATATTGAGGCCCAGAGTGGCTTAAGATCTGCCCACGGCCTCAGCTGTGAGATACAGAGCCTGGATTTGTACCTGGCATCAAATCACAGGTTCTATCTGACCTAGAAGAACTGAGCATCATTCTTAGAGTAAGTGAACTTCAGACTCTGTCCATTTATTAGCTGTAGCTGAAACCCAGGCTCTAGCAAGAGGCTAAGGTGGAGGAAGGCAGGAGCCCAGGAGGCCTGGAGACCAGGCGCTGCCTCAGAAAGCAAGCAGCCAAGCTGCCCGGGGCTTTGCCATGTTGAGCATGTAGGAGTCCCTGCTTCGAATTGGGCACCGGCTCTTTCAGGTGTTTTGTATTGGCCTTGAGAAGCCTCAGTTCAGGTCTCAACTCTACCCTTTCTATGTGGTCACAAGCAAGTCCCCTAAACTTTCTGAGCCTCCGTTTCCCCACCTGTTAGAAGCAGCAATCTTTGTTTTTTTTTTTTTAGAGGAAATCTAATAATAAAATTTATTGAAATCAATGAATTGACCTAAAAAATACAGACATGCATCAAGATTTTTCTTGCCAATGGTATTTAAAAAATCATAAAAATATAAATTAATAATAAATCACAGTGAAGGGCTGGATTGTCATACAAGACTGAGGAAATAAACCTGTGCAAAAAGGTAGGCTTGTCTAAATATGCCTGCAACCACAGCAGAGTACCAGACAAGGTGGGTTCTTAGAACTCAGTACTATCCAGCCTGATTAAAAGAGAGAAATTGGGGGCTGGAGAGATAGCCTAGCGGTTAAGAGCGCCGACCGCTCTTACAGAGGACCCGGGTTCGATCCCCAGCACCCACATGGCGGCTGAGAACCATCTGAAACTCCAATTCCAGGAGAACTCCAGTTCCAGGGGAATCCGAGACCCTCTTCTGAACTCCGTGGCGTTGCACGACACGGGTGCACAGACTTGCATGCAGACAGTACATTCATACACATACAGAAATAAATAAAATTAAAAAAAAAAAAGAGAAATTGAGTTCAGTGAGAGACAGTGTTTCAAGGCAATAAAGCACATATCGATACAGGAAGACAATGGACATGTTGCTCTGGTTCCACATGTGCCTGAACAAACACATGTATGTTCACACACATTTACATGTATCTCCAGACATACACAGCACAAACCCACATAAGTGAAAATAATGTGAAATAAATAAAAGCACATGATATAATATTCAGAGTTTAGATTTTTATAGTCAAAGCATACATCAACTTCTGCACTAACTGAGAAGATATTTTAATAGAATATATCTATCAACTGAAAAATATCAGAAGATATAAGTACTTTAATTTTTTTTTATTGATGCTTTGTGTATTTCATACATTATTTTCCAATTCAGTTCAGGCACATTTCCCTATCCCTTCTCCCCCACCCCCACCCCATCCCAGATCATAGAAGCAGCAATTTTTGTCTATCTTCTACTGAAATTCATAGGACAGATTCCACAATGTTCTACCGACTGGGAGCTCGAGCAGAATTCATCGGATGGCTTCAAGGGAGGAAGAAATAAGGATGAGTCAAGAGTGGTTGACAGGCAATGCCCAAGACTCCGCAGATGAAGAGTGCAGACCTTGCTTCAGAGCTACTGGGGGTTAACCCAGCTCCAGGACATTGACAGAAAGCTAGAGCACCTGCGGAGCAGCTCATTAAAGCCAATCTGGTAAGGGGCAGCCATTAATGAAGTGTGAGCCTTAAAGCCTGAAGCCCAGCACCAGTGGATCCTGCCAGAGCCTGCCGGCTTTGATCCCCTTCCTCCTATAAAACCCTAGCTCTGCACTCAAATTCCTAGACGGGAGAATCAGTCTGGGCTGCCCAAGGAATTTGCAGAGAAGAAGGTTTTGAAAACCACACTTAGGAACAATAATTACCAGGGGTGTCTGAGTCTCGGATGAACAGCAAACACCCCAGCCCCGGCTGGCTTGCAGGGCTTTCCCAAGCATTCCCCCGGGCATAGGACTGTGACGCCACCCACTGTGGTTAACAGGAGGCTTGCTTGACCTTGAATGAGGAGCTAGTTTATCCTGGGCTTTGTTCTGGATGTGAAAATAAACACTGGATCTAGAGATTGGGCTAGAGACCCTTCCCCAGTCCATGAAAGACGCAGAGTGCCCACCAAGGGCTTGTTCTCCTGGGGCTCTGCCTTGCAACCAATCCCAATAGGATTGGATGCCATTTGGGAAAGGCAGTAGTCAGCTTGTCTGTTACCTGCCTCTGAGTTCTTCATGATGCCATCAAATGCATAATGAAAATGGAAGTCCCTGGATCACCCCCATCCCACACAAACATCTAGGACTGGAGTAGATTTACCTGCAGATTTCTATCTAACAGGCTTACAGATCTGACCATTTCTTTTTCTTTTCTTTCTTTTTCCTTTCTGACAAGTAAAAACTATGTACACACTCACACACATGCACATATATATATGTGGGACGCACACAAATATATGTGGGTCACTGGGGGTGTAGCTCAGTTGCTGGAGAGTTTCCTAGCATACACAAAGCCCTGAGTTTTATTCCGAGTATTGTACAAAACTGGGTAACCCCAGCACCTGGAAGGTGGAGGTAGGTGGATTGAAATTTCAAGGTCATCCTAGGTATATAACAAGTTCTAGGCCAGGAGGGGATGTGTGTGTGTTTGTGTGTGTGTGTGTGTGTGTGTGTGTGTGATCTCCAGTGTGAATTTCAGTATATGTATACATTGTAGACTGGCTAAATCAATCCATTTAACATACATATTATCACCATTTTTTATAAGAACACTTAAATTTTAACCTCTTAGCAAGTTTCTTTGGGGGGGGTTGCATGAACTTTATTGATGATGAAGAGAATAGTTCTCCCTAAGCCCCCCCACACACACTTCTTCTGGGAGTCTGGGGTGGAAACTGTGAAGAGAGATACTAAGTGTCTTGGGGATGAGTTAGGGCAGCTGAGAGCCTCTCTCTTCCTCTTGCTGGGGTGTTCTTACTGGGGTGAGTGGTCCAGGGCTTCTTATTCCTTGGAGATCATGTGGACCACGCGGTCACTGGCCTGTTGCTGTAATCTGTAAGCAGATTCATTGTCATACAAGGAAATGAGCTTGACGAAGTGGTTGTTGAGGGCAATGCCAGCCCCAGCATCAAAGGTAGAAGAGGGGTGTTGCTGTTTAAGTTGCAAGAGACAGCTTACTCATGTCCGTTCAGCTCTGGGATGAGCTTGCCCACAGCTTGGCAGTGCCAGTAGAGCCAGGGACGAAGTTCTAGGCAGCCCCACGACCATCACGCCACAGTTTCCCAGAGAGGCTGGCCACAGTCTCCTGGGTGGTGGTGATGGCATGAACTGTGGTCACAAGTTCCGCAACAATGCCAAAGTCACCGTGGATGACCTTGGCCAGCAGGGCTAAGCAGGTGGTGCAGGAGGTGGGGCTGACAATCTTGACAGAGTTGTCTTCTCATGGTTCACATCTATCACAGACATGGGGCATCAGCAGAAGATGTTGACCCTTTTGTCTCCTCTCAAGTAGGCCCGGCCTTCGTCCTGGAAGCGAAGACACCAGTAGACTCCATAGCATACCCAGCACCAGTGTCACCCCATTTGTCGTCGGTGAGATCTCACTCCTGGAAGATGGAGAGGGTCTTCCCCTTAATGACAAGTTTCCAGTTCTCAGCCTTGACCATATGGTGGAACTTGCCATGGGTGGGAGCATACTGGAACATGTAGAACGTGTACTGGAGGCCAAAGAAGAGTCACCAACGGCAACAGTCTCCACTTTGTCAGAGTTGCAGCCTTAGTGACCAGGTGCCCAATACAGAGACATCTGCTTACTCTGCTTCTCTGGGATGAAGCTGACACTCCATGAGGAAATGTGGCAGTCTCTAGAACAGGGAGGGACAGAGAGCCCCTCTTACCAAGTTTCAAGCATACAATTCATTAACTCTAGTCCTCATGTCACACAATAGATCTCTTGAATTTGTTCTTCCTTAATGACAAATTTTTCTATCCTTTGATCAACCTCACGATCTCCCGTCTCTTCCCTCTGGTGGTATATTAGTTACCTTTCCATTGCTGTGATAAAGACACTGACCAAAGCAGCTTAGACAAGGAGGAGTTTCTTTTCCTTACAGTTCCAGAGGAATTAGAGTCTGTCATGGTGACAGGAGGAAGCTGGAGCAGAAAGCCTGACCCCAGAGAGGGGCTTCCTCTGGCATGGCCACACCCCCTAAAGCCTCCCAAAGCAGTGCCAGTAACTGGACACAAAAAATGTCCTAATACTTGGAGCCTATGGGGGACATTCTCATTCAAACCACCACAGGCGGTCTCTATTTAAATTTCTGCTTCTATGAGTTCAGCTCTTTAACTTTTCTACACAAGCAAGATCCTCTGCTCCTTGCCTTTCCAAGCCTGACTGACTTCATTTAACATAACGTCCTTCGAGTTCATCCATCTTATTGTCACTGAAGAAATTTCCTTTCCTTTTTAAAGGCATATACTATTCCAGTGTGTGCATGTACTTTAATTTGTTATGACTCGATATGTTTGATTAGTGTTGCTTACAGGACCATGGGTGAGGAGTTATTTACAGGAGCATGGACACCTTACCAATGACTACACCACTAGAGAAAAATACACACACACACACACACACACACACACACACACACACACACACCAGCAGCCATTACTTCTTGTAGATCCTCAGGGCGGGGCTTGTGAGCAGCTCTCTTCTCCAGGATAGGATGTTGACAGGCCTAGTTGTATTCAGGTCTTGTGCAGGTAATCATAGTTGCTATGAAGCACAGCAATCCTGTCATGGCCAGAATACAGTATACCCAACATTTGTCCCCATTTTCCAACTCTTCATTGTTTCCACCGCCTCTTCTGTGATGCTCCCGAGCTTTGGATACAGATGTCCCATTTAGGGATGAACACTCAGTAGTCACTATCCTCTGTAGTTGGTTTTTAAGATTTATTTGCTTTTAATTTAGGCCTATTTTCCGGTATTTGCCTACATGCATGTAAGAGTATTTGCCTACATGTATGTATGAGTATTTCCCTACATGTATATATGAGTATTTCCCTACACGTATGTAAGAGTATTTGCCTACATGTAAGAGTATTTGCCTACATGTATGTTTGTATGAGTATATGCCTACATGTATGTATATTTGCCTACATGCATGTATGAGTATTTGCCTACATGTATGTATGAGTAGTTGCCTTCATGCATGTAACTGTATTTGCCTACATGTTTGTATGACTATCTGCCATGTATGTATATTTGCCTACATGTATGTAAAGGTATTTGCCCAGATGCATGTATGTATGAGTACTTGCCTACATGCATGTACATTTGCCTACATGCATGTATGAGTATTTGCCTACATGTATGTACATTTGCCTACATGCATGTAAGTGTATTTTGCCTACATGTTTGTATGAGTATTTGCCTACATGTATGTATGAGTATTTGCCTACATGCCTACACTCCTGGGTATATACCCCAAAGACTCGTCCTATCACAAAGATATATGTACATCAGTGATAACAGCTCTCTTCACAATAGTGAAGAGCTGGAACCAACCCATATGCCCCTCAACAGATGAGTGGATGACAAAAATGTGGTACATCTACACAATGGAGTACTATTCAGTGGTAAAGAAGGATGGCATTATGAACTTTGCAGGTAAATGGATGGAGCTCGAAGCCATTACACTGAGTGAAGTGACACAGTCCCAGAAAGACAAACGGAGAATGGTTTTCCTCATTTGTGGATGCTAACACCAAATCCCCCAGATGAAAGGCAAGCTGAATGACAGTATGGTTATATTTTGTTTATCTGAAAGCAACTATGTTGTTATAATGTGAATCTCTCAATGGGCTCTAGAATCCACCCACCAATTATTTTCAGACTCTGTAATTACTGTATATGGGTGGAGAGTATGTATCCGTATTTTAGAGTAATACAAAATTAACAGAGGAAAATGTGAATTCCTAAGCATAAAAAAAGACTAAGAGAAAGATGCAGGACAGTTATGATAGAGAACATGATCTGGGATGGGATGGGGTGGAGTGGGGGGAAAAGGATAGGGGAATATGCCTGAACAGAAATGAAAAATGATGTATGAAATACATAAAACATCAATAAATAAATTATTAAAAACTGCCTACATGCATGTAAGAGTATTTGCCTACATGAATCTAAGAGTATTTCCCTACATGTATATACATTTCCCTACATGTATATAAGAGTATTTCCCTACATGTATGTAAGAGTATTTGAAGACCTTGTCATCTTTCACAGAAAAAATGTAATTCATGAATTAGCATACCATCCAAACATCTGTGTTTATACCAAAGTAACCTACCATAATAATTAGTACTGTTTAAATACCTATATATCTAATTGCTTGTGCTTCATTAGTAGGATTGAAAGGTTATTCCTGGACAAACTGTCAACCCATGAAAGGAAACAGACAGAACTGATCAGAGTCCAAAACGACATCTCCAGAGAAAGTAGACTGTTTTGCTTCTCATCCACCTGTGCCCCTTTTCTAAGCCTAGGGAACAATCTGCAGAAGACGGGGTGTGGTAGAATGTAAGGGCTGCGATTGGGGTGAATGGTGAAACTACAGCAATATAGACTGGACACTTATTTGATCAACATGATTGTACATACAAGCCCCTCCAGCTGGATGGTGGGAGCCTTGGGCTGTGTGGGTTTAGGCATAGCTGCTTGCAAATTGGTTTTACATGAAAGATGCTTGTACTCATAACTTATTACTTATTGTTTTAAAAATGAAATTTAAAAAAGAGTTTTTGCCTATATGTGTGTATGTATGAATATCTGCCTACATGTATGTATATTTGCCTACCTGTGTGTATATTTGCCTACATGTATGTAAGAGTATTTTCCTACATGTATGTATGTACAAGTATCTGCCTACATGTATGTATGTACAAGTATCTGCCTACATGTATGTATATTTTCCTGCATGTATGTAAGAGTATTTGCCTACATGTATGTATATTTGCCTACATGTATGCGTGAGTATTTGCCTACATGTATGTATGAATATTTGCCTACATGTATGTATATTTGCCTACATGTATGCATGAGTATTTGCCTACATGTATGTATGTGTGCTCTATGCACACCTGCTGCCCATAGAGGCCAGAAGAAGGAGCCTGATGCCCTGAAACTGGAGTTAGGGATAGTTGTGAGCCTCCATGTTGGTGCTGGGTTCTCTGTGAAGCAGCAAGTGCTCTTAGTTGTTAAGCCTCTCTCTCCAATACCCCAAGGTTTATTTTTATTTTTAATTATGTGTATGTATGTGGCAGGGTATGTGTACAATGGCTCAAGGAGGCCAGATAACCTGGAACTGGAGTTCCATGTGCTTGTGAGATTCCCAACATGGATGCTGAGAGTCAAACTTGAGTCCCCTGCAAGAACAGTATGCCCTCTTAACATCTGAACCATCTCCCCAGCCCTAATCTCAGCAGTTTGACCAGTTATGGACTCTACAATAACCAGCAACCCCTGCATGAAGACAGTTCCCTGAACAAGGCTGCATGGTCTTTTCCTCATCCATTCATCTGTTGTTGGCATGAGGTTGGTCCCCTAGCTTGGTATAAATGCTTCAGGAAGGAACATGGAAGTACAGATGCACCCTGGTCCATCTTTGATTTTTCACTTTTACACATTAGCCAGTAACTATCACAGATGACCAAGTAGTTTACACTACTCCCCTAACACACACACACACACACACACACACACACACACACACCCCAAATTCCCCCCTCTTGATATGATTGGATCAGAATTTCTACTTAATCTCTACTTAGTATTAGTGTAATTATTATGTAGACATTGTTTAGAACTGACTCAGCTACTATACCGACTGCATTTTCTTCTTTTAAATAGCTTTTGAAAAAAAACCCAAAATTAAGTTAGTTAAGTCCCAGCACTGGGGCGTCAGTGGCAGGTGCATCTTTGTAAAATCGAGCCTAGCTGGTTTATATAGTGTGTGCCAGATCAGCTAGGGAAACAGGGGGACCCTGCCTCAAAAAGTCCAAAAAATAAAATAAAAAAAAAATAATAAAAATTGCCAGGCATGGTGGCACACACCTTTAGTCCCAGCACTCAGGAGGCAGAGGCGGGTAGATCTCTATAAGTTCAAGGCCAGCCTAGTCTACATAGTGAGTTCCAGGTCAGCCAGGGCTACATAGTGAAACTCTCAAAAATAATAATAACTTTTGGTTTTCATGAATTAATAATACATTTCCTTTTCATTGGTTTGCTTTCTGTATAGCTAGGATTAATTTAGCCTCTAGCTTACGGCCAGATCCATAAACATTTCTCTACTGAGTTAAACACACCATGCAAACCCTCAGTCATCTGTCATCCTTTAAACTGTCCAACTGGAGAGTTGGCTCACCAGTTAAGAGTACTGGTGGCTTGGGGCTGGAGATATGGCCTAGTGGTTAAGAGCACCGACTGCTCTTGCAGAGGACCCAGTTCGATCCCCAGCACCCACATGGTGGCTGAGAACCATCTTGGACTCCAGTTCCAGGGGAATCCAAGGCCCTCTCTGACCTCTGCGGCATTGCATGACACGGGTGCACAAACCTACATGCAGACAGTACATTCAAACACATACGAGAATAAATAAAAATTTTTAAAAAAAAGAGTACTGGTGCCTCTTACAGAGGACCCAGGTTCTATTCCCGGTACCCACATGTTGGCTAACAACTGTCCATAACTCCAGTTCCAGGGGATCCAACACCCTTTTCTGACCCCCATAGACACTGCACAACAGAGGCGCACTTGCATACATGCAGACAATACATTCATATGCATAAAAAAGTAAAAAAAATAATATTAAAATGTTCTATCCTCTTCCTCCCATCTGAACAGCCATCCTGAGCAGTAGAAGCAGCAACCAAGATGAACAGATTCCAGAATACCTGCCCTTGATGGGTAATTCTATGTATGTCAACTTGACTGGCCAAGGATAAGCAGATTTGGTATGATTCGTGAGTGTCCCGTGAGTGTGTGCCTACATGTGTCCCATGAGTGTGTGCCTACATGAGCATCTGAATCAGTGGACTCAGCACAGGGGACCACGCTCCTCAATGTGGATGGATATCCTGCAACACAGTGACGGCCTGAATAGAACAGAAAGGCGTAGGCCAGAGGGATTCACCCCTGTCTTCCTGGCTACCTGCAGAGCTGGGATCCCCTGTGCTCTAGTTACTTTCAATTGTTGTGATAAAAACATGGAGCAAAACCAACTTGGGGAAGAAAGAGTTTATTTGGCTTAACAGCTCATAGTCCATCATCAAGGGAAGCCAAGTCAGGAACTCAGGGCAGGAACCTAGAGCACAGGCCATGGAGGTATGTTTCTGGCTTCCGTGGCCTGTGCTCAGCCTCTCTTACACAACCCAGACCCACCTGCCTAGGAGTGGCACTGCCCACAGTGGGCTGGGTCCTCCCACATCATTCAACGTTCAAGAAAATGTCTCACAGGCATGGCCACAGGCCAGACCAATGGAGGAAATTCCTCAACTGAGGTTCCCTCTACTGAGGTTTCAAGTTGACAAGTGAAGCTGTTCAGCACAGCCTGTCTCATCCTCTGGTTCCACCGTTGTCTACCCCAACCTCTGCTGCGCTCAGGCCATAGGACTCTGACTAAACCACAGCACCAGTTCTTCAGGTCTCCAGCTTATAGAAGGCAGATTGTGAAAGTCTTCAACCTGCATAACTATGTGAGCCAACCACACTGTGGTGGAGCCACATGAATGAGCATGGACCCCTGTAGTTTAACAAAGAGTGGTTCTGATCCTGCTGAGGTGTTCTGACATCTCTCAGAACTATTCTCTCAGGAATGAGCTCTATTCCATTCTGTTCTGTTCTAGTCTACTCTCTAACAAAGAGCTCCTCTATTTATTGAACAACATATCAAGCATGCTATGAACAATCTTTGATAACGGTTTTACCAAGGAAGAAGTTATTTGTTTTCTGACAGTATTGACTCAGAACAGTGCACAATGACACAGGCAAATGTCATTAACCTAGGCCTCCATGTTGCCTGCAACGTTTATAGGGGGAGACATAGTAATATCATTTTTGTTTTCAATATCATCACTGTGCTGGATAGCTTTAGTGTCAACTTGACACACCTGGGTTGAGGGAGCCTCAATTGGGGAATTGCCTCCATTGGACTGGTCTGTGGCCATGTCTGTGGAATATTTTCTTGATTATTGAGAGATGCAGGAGGGCCCAGCTCACTGTGGGTGGTGCCACCCCTGGGCAGGTTGTTCTGTATTGTATAAGAAGGCAGGCTGAGCATGAGCCAGGTGACCAAGCCTGTAACACACCTCCATGGCCTGTGCTTCAGCTCCTGCTTCCAGGTTCCTGTCCTGAGTTCCCACCTTGGGCTCCCTAAGTGATGAACTGTGACCAGGAGATGTAAGACGAATAAACCCTTTCCTCCCTAAGTTGGTATTGGTCAAAGTGTTTTGTCACAGCTATTGAAAGAAAAGTAGAACAATCACTGTGACATCTCAGGCATGCACACATTTTTCTGACCAGGGGCATAAATGAGTCACAAATAGGGGACCATGGTATGTGTAAGAGTTAATTGAATCAGGATTCCAAACCATTGAAGGACTGATGACATGGTTTTTCTTAGGAGTACATATTTCTAAATGTTCTCAAAACAGATGGTTAACTTCATATCCAAGGTTATGTAAAATTTCAATTTGTCAAGGCTTGTTACAGAGTCTTGCCAATTTCTCAAGTCAGTCCCACATCCTGCTCATTCTCTTTCTCTGAGAACTCCACTCACCACCTTGAAAAACAGAGTCTATGCTTAGCTAGGGCTAGTGTGAGTCCAGTCCACCTCAAGAACATGCACTGTGTGTCCAGAAGCAGAAGTGGGAGGTGTTGGCTAGCAAGGGCAGCAGTTATAATGAGACTGTCTATGTCAGGTGGACTGGGAATGGAGTAGGCAAGAATACCTTTTGACTATGGCAATCAGAGGCTCATGCAGTAATGTTGACTATCAATTTGACTGAATTAATGGGTAAAGCACATTAATTCATCTGTGAGGGTTTCCATGGAGGATTAGCAAGGGGGCATATTAGGCAGAGGTCACTAAAGAACAGAACTGAGAGCATGTGTGTATTTTCTAAAAGAGGATGCACTAATATGGCTTATGAGATGAGGCTTGGCTGGTCCATCTGCAGAATGGAGAAGTTGAGAACCTGGTAGCTCTCCAATCCAGGAGGCTGGATATCTCCACGGTCCCAATCTGGTGCTGAATGAAAGCCCAGAGGATTCCTGGACAACCACTGGTCCTTAGTCCACATTGGAAAGCTGGAGAAAATGGAGTCTGATGTCAGCAGAAGTGGCGGCAGCAGCAGTGACAGCAACGGACACACTCAACAGCAAAGGCAGACAATGCTGCTTCTTCCTCAGACCTCTTTATGTGTGAGCTGCCCACTGGAAGGTGCTGCCCATTCTGAAGTCTTCCTCTGTCAGTTAACCTTTCCTAGACATGTCCACACAGACTCACCAAAGTGTGCACTCTTAGTTGATTCCAAAGCCAATCAAGTTGACAATGGCTGGGGGCCCAATCGAAATAAAAGGAAGTCAAGGAGAAAGCCACTGTGCAGGCATTCTCTCTCTCTCTGCTTCCTGTCTACCATAATGTGAGCTTCTCTATTCCACCATGCCTTCCCTGTTAAACCAAAACCACTGAAACCTAGACCCAAAGTAAAATAGTTCTGCAGTGTTTCTATACCACATCACTTCAATGCCTAAAAGCAGCAGCTTGACTCATTTTAATTCATTCATTGTCATTCATTCAAGTGGACCCAAACCACCAAGAACCTGTTCCATCAGATCTCTCTCAGAACTGTGCTCTTGAGCAAGGGCTTTGCTCATTCTTTATGGAAACAGTATCTCCAGCATGAAACGGGGAAGTAGAAGTCAGTGCCCCCATCTTATCAGAGAACAATTTTGCCCTTTGATTCCTAGATCTAGACTAACACACAGAGACCTTCTCAGTTCATCTCACTGAGCATGCCATTTACAGTGCTTTGTTATATAACACATGCAAACTCAAATTCATAGCTATCGTGGATGGAGGGCAAAGAAGGATCTTGAGGGATTCAGGTCAGATGCCTAAGTACAAGAGGAGCACGTGTTTACATTACAATAGTAACTTTTCGGTTGCAAGGTAAAAGTCATTAGTCCATATTGTGTCCATATTGTAAAAGGCATTCCTAATACATCCCTGCTCCCTAAAGTTGTTTATGTCAGACATTGGTCACAGCAACCAAAAAGTCTGACTAATGCGGCTTCCTAGTGGAGCTGACATGTGAGCCAGAGCTTAGACCGTTAACAAGATTTCAATATGCAAAGAAAAAAAAACCTAAAATCATGTAGGCAGAGGAAAGAGTGAGAAGGGCTGCGAGAGCAGGAAGGGCTTTGTGAGGAGTGGCTGTGTGCTGCCCATAGCAGCTCGGGTGGGAAAGAAGCTCTGGGAAATGAAAGTGGAAAGGGAGGAGCTAGGTCTGCCTGGAGACGGAGGTGAGGGAAGCATGGGCACCCGTGTGTGCCAGGAGTGTGTGCAAATGGGAGTCACATGACTATTCCACCCTAGTGGCCTTGAATGCTCTGAGAAGGCATGTGCTCTTTATTCTTAGCTGAGAGCAAGTTGCTGAACATCAGGAACTGTCGCTCAACCGAAGAAAGCGATCCGCAAGCAGAGGCTGGAAGGAAAGAGTTTGGGGTAAGGGCAGGAAATGGAGGATGACATGGGGAAAGAGTGTGCAGGAGCTGTGCTGTCATTTTCCAAAAGACTCTCTGTGTGTCACTGTATTCCCAGAGTCTGGGTAGATGCGTATGCCCACGGTGACTATTGGATAAATGAAGGATGGATCTCCAAGGAGATTGAAAGTTCCCCTAAGCACCTAGTACCACTATTACTCCAGGAAGTGGACTCCAGAGAGCACCCCCATGATCCACACACCCACAGAATTCCAGCCCCTTCCCTGAGGGCCAGGGAACCCCATGCTCTCTGTGGCCATCTCGCCTTCTCTTCTCAGACACTCTGTCTGCTGTAAGTTGGGGTCTTCCGAGATGCCAGTTAAACGCAGCAATATCCACATTTACTCCTTTCATTACTGTGTCCTTGCTGAGGAGTGGCCCAGAGCTCAGCTTTGTTGTCAGAGTGGGAGAGAACTGGACAGGAAGGAGGAAAACCAAGGCATCCTACCCTCCAAAAGTTTCCACAGTGTGCGTGTGTGTGTGTGTGTGGGGGGGGTAATCACACATTTACACCTCTGTACTCTGCACTGTCTGCTTATGAGCAAGTGCCTAGCTTTCTCTGTTGATCTCAGCAGCTCCTGCTAAGTGCTGCCTGGGCTCAGCACAGTGGCCCTCCCTCCCCAGTGCATCAGTAACAAAGATCTAGAAATGATGCCGGATCAGGATCTCCATATCTGCAGCCCTGAGCTCTCTGCTCCAGTCACAGGGGCCTACAGATGCAGGCTGTGATGTCAGGCCTGCCAAAGGCTTTTCCGGGCCTTCCTCTCCACGTTCTTTCCTCCAACCAGCACAACCCATGATCCAGACCTAAGGGAAAAGACCTGAAGAGGAGCTTCCAGAAAAATCCAAAGGGCGTGAAGAAAGAGGTCAGGTGACCACAGTGCCTCCTGAGTGCATGAAATGTGTGGGTCACTGCTCTGGGCCCAATGACCACAGATGAAATTCCAGTTCCCTATAGCTTCCTGGTTTTTGTGTGACCTCAAATGGCTCACAAACATCTTAGTGTCACAGGTTTTTCTTTCCTTTATTGTTTTCTGTGTATATGGGTGTGCATTCTTGTGTGTGTGTGAATGCACACACATGTAGAGGTCAGAGGTCAACCTTGGGTGTCAGGTGCCACCCCCTTGCTTTCTGAAATAGTCTCTTCATTGGCTTGCTTATTAGGCTGAACTGGACATCAAGCTTCAGGAACCACCTGTCCTTCAACTCTGAGAATATAAGCATGCGCCACCACACCTGGCTTTTTACATGCATTCTAGGGATGCAACCAGGGTCCTCATGCTTTTGCAGGAGGCATTTTTTGACTGAGTTATCTCCTCAGCCCCGTGTCACTATTTTATCTCCTGTACCTTGAAATTCTAAGTCTCTATCTCAGATCATGGTAAGAGTTAAGGCAGACTCATGCCAGTCCACAAACTAGTCTCCAAAAAAGATTTAAACAATCTGGAAAAATAAGGGCTTGGCTCTTTTAAAGTCTTTTGGAAACGCCTGAAATCCAAGCATGCTCAGGAGATGTGTTGCACTGAATTGGATGTAGGTCAAAAGATTCGTTTTCATCAGGTTGGAAATGCATTTGAAAAACAGCCCTTTACCACCAACACTTTGGGAAGCAACCCAGCTGGATCCGGCCAGGGACTGCTCAGAGAGGTCTGGTCTGGTATGTGTGTCCCTCTCCCTGAGCTGCCCCCAGCTGCTCCGTGACCACCTCATCTTCGTAAGTCCCCTCCACAGTTGGCTCTGGACTTGAGATGGGATGGTCATGTCACCTCTGACTCATGCCCTGAGTTCAGCCCTTAACTCTAGCCAGTCGCAAGCTCTGTCTCACTCTCTACCATTGAGAGCCTGAACATTTTCCTGGGGCCTCTCCGCCTCCTGCAGAGCCTGGTTCCTACCACTAGACGGCAGCAGCTCCACACTTCTGCATCCCAACCCTCCTCAGCTGCAGCCTCCAAGCTGCCTGCGGGAAGGGTCCATTTCCTCCCTCCCTCCCCTGCTCCNCCCTCCCTCCCTCCCTCCCTCCCTCCCTCCCTCCCTCCCTCCCTTCCTTAAATGAGTTTTTTTATTTGAGAAGTTTTAGATATATTGAAAAGTTAAAAAAACAAACAAACAAACAAACAAAAAACAGTACAGGATGTCCTATAAACCCGTTACCCAGGTTTTGCATGACTGATGTTTTTTGACACATCTGACCCAAGAAATGAGACATCAGTACAGATCCTACACCCATCAGGGTGCCACAACTTTCCCCTGATGTGTCATTTCTCCCCTTGTCACATTTACCATCTCCCCTTAGCTCCCTCTGGTCTGTGACAGTTTTTAATAGAAGAATTACTTAAAACAGACCTCCTGGGTTTTCTCTGGTCAGGAACTTCAGTGGTTCCCTACTGCCACCAGGCTCCATGTCTGCCATGCCCTGGCCACACCACACCCTGGCCATGCCACGCATGTCTCCTCCACTCTTCCTCCGAGCTGGAGGCAGGTGACTCCTGGAACACTCTTCAGCTTGAAGACTGTCTTTTTTTATTATTAGGATATGAAAATCTTTCTTCTCCTTCCATTCTATTCCAGGGAACAAAATCTCCCTCACCCTTCTTTTTTTTTAATTTTATTTATTCTTTATGTGTATGAATATACTGTCTGCATGTAGATCTGTGCACCCATGTCGTGCAATGCCTCGGAGGTCAGAAGAGGGCATCAGATTCCCCTGGAACTGGAGTTAAAGATGGCTCTCAGCCACCATGTGGGTGCTGGGGATGGAACCCGGGTCCTCTGCAAGAGCAGTTGGTGCTCTTAACCGCTAGGCCATCTCTCCAGCCCCCCTCGCCCTTCTGATTGCTTATGCAAGCCCCGCCCCATGCTCATTGCTAGTCCCTCTACTTGGCATCCACTTCACTAAGCTGCCCTGTCTTTCTCTCCACTAGACATCAGTCCCTACAAGACAGGTGGCCTTGCAGGCAGGAGTCATCCAGTTACATCATGTTAGGTGAATATCACAGCCTTCCTGACTCAGTTTTCTCATCCATAAAGTGGGGCTAAAAAATGCATTCCCTAAGCAGTTGTCCCTTTGGTACTGAGATATGACATTGTTAGGTACAAAGTTCACACTTGAGAACTGTGCAATGGAATTCCAAAAAAATGCAAAAAAACCCTCTCATAATGTTTTAAGTAAGTTTGTGATTTGTAGTTATCCTTGGCTACATGTGGGCTGTGTGTTGGACAGAACTGCTAGGACCTTTGAGAAGAGTGAATCACACACTAGGTGCTCAGTGCAGTGCTGATGTTACTTACCATCACTAACACAGATTTGCTTGTACCCCAGACCTTCTGTGCTGAGCCTGACAATCAGGAAGCACTCTCATTTTGCCAAGCTTTGCAGCTTTCTAAATGCTGTGGAAATAGCTCAGCCTGTGAAGTGCTTGCTGCTCAACAGGAGGCTGAGTTCAGTCCTCCAAACCCATGCTTTATTTTGTTTTTTAAAGTCAAGCAACCCTGGTGAGCCCTTGTAATCCCAGCACTTACTTGGGGAAGCAGAGAGAGGAGGAACCCTGGGACTGGCCCACCAGCCAGCTTTGCCTAATCAGCAAGCGTCAGACCAGTGAGAGACCCTGCTTCAAAATAAGGAGGGGGGCTGAGAACACCACCGCACCGCAGGTTGTCCTCTGGCTCTGCACACACAGAGTGCCCCCCACAAGGGTCCCCAAACCCCCTACACAAAGGAAAGGTTTTAAAACGGGGGACCCAGGAAAGAAGAACAAAGCTGTAGCCCGGGGAACGAATTAGCAATGGGAAACGCATTTGGGAAAAGCCATTTTTCCCTCGGTGTTCCTGGAGTCACGCCGTCTGCCTCTGACGATGAACCCAGCCACAATATCCTCGAACACATACTAATAAGGTGACAATTGTCTCGCAGACAACACAGAAGTCAGCCCCGGGGACTGGCACAAGGCCCTTTTTGGTCAGACGTGGCAGGCAGGGTTTCCAACCACACAGGCACACTGCTGTCACATTAATCATCAGAGGCTGAGGGAAGGGTCCTTACCATCACCTCAGTGGACGGCTGAGGAGATGAAGTCTAGAGAGTGGGAGGCTACCATCCGTCAGTCTTCAGCTATCTGTTCATTCACTCTCCAGCCCATCCAGTTCCTAAGCATAGGGCGACATCTTCTCTGAGCCAGAGCCCATGCCTTTAAAGAAAAAGTGATGACTGTGTTCCCACACATTCGTCACTTAAGAAAAAAATGTAGCCCAGGCTCAGAGTGTGGTGACATCTGCAGAATTCCTTTCAGACAAACAGTCCCCCCATTCCCCCTTCCCTGAGACAGGGGACTTATTTGCAGAGAAAGGTTCAGGGATGGCTCTGGCTAACTCCTACCCACACCATTTCAAGTAAAGTTTTTTTCCCCCCTCTCCTCAGTCCCTGGCCCAATGACTCTCATTCATTCATTCATTCATTCATTCATTCTCTATCTATCTATCTATCTATCTATCTATCTACCTATCTATATGTGTATACAAATGAGTGTGTGTGAGAGAGTGCATGTATAGGCTAGAGCTGACATAGGTGTCTTCCTCAGTGTCTCTCCATTTTATTTGCCAAGGCAGGGTCTCTCACTGAACCCAGAGCTTTCCAGTCCAAGAGGTCTAGCTGCCCAGCCTGCTAAGGGAGCCCTTGTCTCTGCCTCCCCAGTGCTGGGAGTTCAGGTGGCTACCACGCCTGCCTGACTTTTAAGGTAAGTTCTGGGGATCAGAACACTGGCTTTCACAGCAAACCCTTTATCACCAGGATATCGTCCTAGCCTCTTTTGTGTGTGTATGTGTATGTGTATGTGCATGCTCATGTGTGTGTAGGTATGTATGGGTACATCCGCATGTATGTGGGCAGTTCTCTGCTTTCCTCTGTGCCCTGTGTTGGTTTTATTCATCATGTAGAACAACGCTCAGCACATGGGGAGGAGGGGGGTGCTCAATAAACATTACCCAAATGAATGGAAGTACTATAAAAACACAAAAGCACAAGACCAACACTAGGACTAGCCAGAGAGGCTGGAGAGGTGGCACGTGGTTGGGTTCAGTCCTTCTAGCCTAGCAGGTGTGTGTGAATCAAATCCCAGCCCAGCTTCTGACTGGACAACGAGCCAGGCAGCCTGAAGGAAAACACTTTCCCAGGAACCTCAGCTTCTTCTTGTACTTAGCAAGATCATAAAAAGTTGCTAGTATACACACACACACACACACACACACACACACACACACAAGCAACTGGATAGTCTTAACTTTGTTTTGCTGTTGTTTCATCATGAGGATGTTACGGAAGAGGAACAGGGATAGAAAACTGACAGTAGCTGATGGCCCTCTGAAAATTCGTTATTGGTATTTAAAAAGGGACCCTTGACTAGACTCTAAAGAATCAACATCTCCCTAGGAATCCCAGGCTGGGAGCAGGGAGGTGGAGCCTAAAGCTTAGAGCAAGAAGAGGTTTGCCACACAGTTCTGACAGCTTATCTCACATAAATCAACATATATACCACCCTTTCTTCCAACTTTTCTTTTTTTTTAACAAGGTTTATTTTATTTTATTTTTTATTTTTTTGGTCTTTTCAAGACAGGGTCTCCCTGCAGCCCCAGCAGTCCTGGAACTCACTCTGTAGACCAGGCTGGCCTTGAACTTACAAAGATCCACCTGCCTCTGCCTCCCGAGTGCTAGCATTAAAGGCGTGCGCCACCACGCCCGGCTATATATTTTTTATTTTTTATGTGTATGAATGTACTGTCTGCATGTAGGTTTGTGCACCCATGTCGTGCAAGGCCGCGGAGGTCGGAAGAGGGTGTCGGATTTCCCTGGAACTGGAGTTCTCCTGGAATTGGAGTTACAGACGGTTCTCAGCCGCCATGTGGGTGCTGAGGATCGAACCTGGGTCCTCTGCAAGAGCAGTCAGCGCTCTTAACTGTTAGGCCATTGTTTTAGTTTGTCTTCCATTGCTGTGACAAAACCCTCTGACTGACACCAACTTGGGGAGGAAAGGGTTTATTCAACTTACTTCTCCTGGGTCACAGTTCATCACTCAGGGAGCCCAAGGCAGGAACTCAGGGCAGGAAACCAGGAGGCAGGAGCTGAAGCACAGGCCATGGAGGAATGCTGTTCTCTGGCTTGCTCCCCTGGCTCATGCCCAGCCTGCCTTCTTATATGGTACACAACAACCTGCCCAGGGTGGCACCACTCATTGTGGGCTGGGCCCTCCAACACTGCTCGACCATCAAGACAATACTCCACAGATGTGGCCACAGGCCAATCCAATGGAGCCAATTCCCAATTGAGGCTCCCTCAACCCAGGTGTGTCAAGTTGACACTAAAGCTATCCAGCACAGCCATCTCTCCAGCCCCCTAACTTTTCTAAACAATTACATCATTGCTACAAGAAAGACAGAGCTGAGACTTTCTCCATCTCCGGCCAAACTGTAGATGAATCCATCGTCCTTTCCCAAAGTATGTTTCCTACTTTCTTTTAAAATATAGTGAAACTTGGGCTGGAGAGATGGCCTAGCGGTTAAGAGCGCCGACCGCTCTTACAGAGGACCCGGGTTCGATCCCCAGCACCCACATGGCGGCTGAGAACCGTCTGAAACTCCAATTCCAGGAGAACTCCAGCTCCAGGGGAATCCAAGACCCTCTTCTGACCTCCGCGGCGTTGCACGACACGGGTGCACAGACCTGCATGCAGACAGTACATTGATACACATACAGAAATAAATAAAAAAATAAATAAATAAATAAAAATAAAATATAGTGAAACTCAAGTAGCAGGGTCATGGGCCTAAATGCCCTGGGACTGTTTTAGCTACAGAGAATCTGGGACTGTTTGTTACACAGCACCTAAATGCCTGGCACTGTTTTAGCTACAGAGAATCTGGGACTGTTTGTTTGTTACACAGCACCTCCTGGCCCATTCTAATACAGGCTCTTTATGGAATCTGACAAAAGCTTGGATCACAACAAATGCACACGTTCAACTTTAATGTCCTAAGATTTGATTTTTCTTTCTAAGACCTTTGCTGCCCAGTGGCCTCTTTCTGGTCAGCCTTGAAATCTGAGGGCACCAGTAGACTAATGTTATATGAAGGGTCACAAAAGTTCACCAGGCTGTTTGTGATGTGGCAGAGGAGCCTGACCCGACGCCTCAGAGCAAGGCCTCTGTTTATGCTGATGAGTCACAGCTAGGAAATAGTTATTTTTTAAATTAAAAAAAAATTCTTGAGTATGGGTTTGTTTTGCAGACACATAAGCCTAAGCTTGCTTTGGGGATGATTTTAGTTGCCAGCTCCTTCGCGGCCCCTCCCAGTTGACAGTTCAGAAGCTTCTGAGAAAGGGTGCTTGTTGCTATTGCGAGCAAACACCCTGTAAACAACAGGCTCACATGTGTGTCCTGAACAGATGACCGGTGGCCCAGGGAGCTCAGGCTAACTGGTGGACAGAAGGCTATTCTGAGGTCAACTGAAGCCTCTGTTGGAAGCACCATCATGGGTGGGAACAGGGCCAGGTGTCCCGGGATGCCGCCAAGGCCCCGTGGCCCAGGACAGAGGTCGCCACCACTGAATTTTGATGAGAAAACAGCAAGAGGAGAGGGAGGCTCATGCCCCCCCCGCCCCCCACCAGTCCTGGTTTAACTGTGATAATCTTCCTCTGAGCTCTCTCCCAGCATGCCACACAGCCTCTCCTCCCTCTCCTGTACAGCAGTGTCCCTGGGGTTATCCCATCTTTGTGGGGTCCCTCACCCCTGCACATAGTTCCTTCTGCAAACACAACCACATCTCTCCTAAGCACCCTGAAGAATCCCCACTCACAGCCAAGGTCATAATCTGTCCCTCTGGGTCACACATTCCCTTCCAGCAGAAAGCCCCAGCTGCTTCAGGGCCAACTGATGAGGTCAGTGGTGAATACAGAAATGACCCTGGCCTGGGGAGTGAGGACACTCGGTTCCCACTTCAGGCTTACAGCCAGCCTGCTGGGTAATCCAGACTGGGTCACCCTCTCTGAATTCCTTGCTTTCTGGGCACTGAAGATGCCCTGCTCAGCTCCAAGGGGCTCACACAAGAGCCTCAGCTCGTCTCTGGGTCAGGGCTGAGGTTGGCAAGTAGCTGGTGGGTGGAGCCTTTTCTCATCAGAGAAGCTAGAGGTGGGAGTGCAGACTCCATTCTGGGGCTCCTCTGCGGTTCAGAAAGCCCAGGCTCCCCGGTCATCTCCCCACTAGTCATATTAGTTAAGAAGATGCCGCCTCTTGCCTGTGACGCAGCAGCAAGCAGAGCTGAAGTCTCCTGGGTGAGCGTCACACCCTTGGTGCATTCTGCCGCCTGGAATGTGAGGGTCCACCAGAGGAAGCTCCTTAGGCCAGACTCAGTGCTGCTCACCTCCACGGAACTGGCCCCATAGGTCCTCTCTCAATGCGGCAGGCAGGGATCAGAACAGGGTAAGAAGCAGGAAGGAAACAAGGACGTGTGGAGAAACACAGCCATAGCGAACTTATATATCATCCTAGGCACCTGAGTCCAGATCCCCAGAACCCCTGGGAAAGCAAGTCACAGAGGCACCTGTAGCCTTGGTACTTGGGGGTGAGGGGCACACGCAGATGGACCGCTCACACTCACTGGCCAGGAAGGCAGATTGTGAACTCTTGATTCAATGAGACCCTGTCTCAAAAAATAGGGCGGTGGGGGTATGAAATGGCTCAGCTAGAAAAAATGCTTGCCACCAAACATGATGACCTAAGTTTAATCCCCAGAATCCACTTTGTAAAAGGAAAGAGCCCATTCCCTCCAGCTGTCCTCTGACACACATATAAATAAATGTAAATACAAGTATATATGTGCATATATGTGCATGGTAGAGAGCAATAAAGGAGAACATCTAGCATAACCCCTGGCCTTCACACATATAGACACGTGCATGTGTACCTATACACACACACACACACACACACACACACACACACACACACACACTCAGCCATGCCCACAGATAGCCAACTCTGTCTCCTCCCAAGTCAGAACTTCCACCCCATCTGTGAATGCAAGTGCCTGCCGGAGTTGAAAGCCCTCCAGTCTGTTGACAGAAGAACACATCCGCAAAACATGGCAAGTGATTCGATCACCAGGAGGGTGCCAGAGTGAACACTGATGCTTCCTTACACCAAAGTATGACAACTGTGTCAGCAACCCTGGAAGGACCCCAAGACTGTTCCATCCAGCTCCAAGCTCTGCAGAATGGATAGCAGCTGCCCAGGATTCATGGCTCCAACTTTCGGCACCGGTGGGAGAGGCATCAGGCTCCGGGCAGCGAGGGTGGCTGTTTCCGCTAGACAGAGCCAGGCTCTGAAGTTGGCAGGCACGGAGCTTAGCAGCCTCCCCAGCAGCGCCATCCAAAGTTCCTTGGTCGGAAGTTTCATGTGGAGCCTAATAGATAGTAATTGGGAAAAGTTAGTATGACTCATGTAAAAACTGTTTTTATTTTTCCTATTTCCTAAAAATCTCAACTATTAAATATTTTTTATTCCAGGGACAGATTGGAGTTTGTGCTTTTCTTTCTTTTTTCCCTGGGATTCTGTATTAGTTACCTTTCTTGTTACTGTGATCAAAATACTTAACAAGAAGCAACCTAAGTATTATGATATTCATGAGATTTGGGAGACAAGAGGTGGAAAGTTATGGCTTAAAGTGATGTGTTTATGTGTCAAGCTGACAAAGGATGGCTATTTTCTTAAGATTTATTTATTATTTACTTATGTGTATATATTTGCACATGTGTGTGGATGCCCACAGAGGCCAGAAGATGGTGTCAGATGCTCCGGAGCCAGAGTTATAGGCAATTGTGAGCCAAGCAATACAGGTGTTGGAAGCTTAATTCCAGTCCTCTAGAAGAGCTGTTGCTGTCTTAATCACCAGCCACCTCACTAGCCCCAAGTCCTGGTTAGTTTTAATTGTCAACTTGATACAATCTAGAAGTATTTGGGAGGAGAGTCTTGATGAGGAATTATTTAGATCAGGTTTGCCTATGGGGGATTGTCTTGATTGTTTAATGAGTAGGAAGACCCCGCCCATTGTGGGTGACATCATTCCCTAACCAGGGGGTCCTGACAGTAGAAAAGAGGAGAAAGTCAGCTGAGGGCAAGCAAGCATGCTCCCGGCTCTTGACTACAGATGTGATGTGTCTAGGTTCTTGAAGTCCTGCCTTGACAGTGATGGGCTGTAACCTAGATTTGCAGGATGAAATAATCCTCTTTCTCCCCTAAGTTGTTTATGGCCTGGGTACCTTATCACAGCAACAGAAATAAAACCAGAACAGAAAGGGTCATTCTGGTTTACAGTTTGCAGGGAGACAGTCCATCATGGCAGAGAAGGCCTGGAAGCAAGAGAAGAAAGCATCCAATCACACTGCAGAGCAGACAGGAAGTGGGGTGGGGTTATGAAATCTTAAGGCCCACCCCCAGTCACCCACTTCCTCCAGCAAGGCTCCCCCACCTAAAAATTCTCTAACTTCAAACAGCACCACCATCTGGGCAGCAAGTGTTCAAGTACATGAGCCTTGTGGGGGGGGGGGTTCACATTCAAGCCACAGGAGACTTCTTGTCTCATTGCCATGGAAACCCCAGGCTCCCCTCCAAACCCTGCTTTCCTGAAGGTGGCGAGTGACTACTGGGCAATGGTGGGGGCATGGGGTCAGCGTGGCAGCCACAGCCAGGACAGAACTGGAGTCCACACTCCATGCCTCCCTCCTATCAGGCTGGAGGTGTCTGCCTTGTTCACCTGTGGGGTTTGGTCTTCGATAGACCCCTCAGTGGCCAAGTCCTCTGAGGATTCACAGACCTGTTCTCTCTGTCCTCACCTTGGTAGCCCTCCCTCCCAAAAGCTCCCTCCACACATAGAGGTCCCCGTCCCTCTTACTGGGCCTCCCTCGGCCTCTCTGCCTCTAGACTCCTCCCCTGAGTTTATCCTCTCCTTGGCAAAGGCCAGAAAGCCCCAGGACCTGCTGTGCTGCAGCGTCCCTGTACTGCAGAATCCTGCAGGGCGGCCATCTTGAGGTCCGTGTCTGAGGTGAATGTGGCCTCTGTGTCATTATGCCCAGGTATGCTGGGCTCAGCGGGGAAGCCTGGCTGGGTGACTGTAGGCCGGAGCCTGGCAGAGGGCTCAGAACATTCCTGCCCTCATCTTGTCAACCCTCAAAGCACATGCGGCTGCCGGCATTGTCTTTTAGTGTTTAATTCTTATTTAATCAAAGCATTATACATTTACAAACATAGTGTTCACATCTGAGTCAGTCTGTAAAGTGCTTGCCAATCCCAGTATTTGGGAAGAAGAGAAGGCCAGATTCCTGGGGGCTCCCTAAACTCCAGGCCAATGAGAGACCTTATCTCAAAAAAACAAAACCCACAAAAACCAGCGGGTGTGGTAGGGCACGCCTGTAATCCCAGCACTCAGGAGGCAGAGGCAGGTGGATCTCTGTGAGGTCAAGGCCAGCCTGGTCTACATAGAGAGTTCCAGGACAGCTGGAACTACAGGCAGACCCTGACTCAAAAAGACCAAAAGAACAAAAAAACCCAAGGTAGACAGCTCCTGAGGAACTGTGCCTGAGGTGAACCATGCATGTAGACCTCAGCATACAAGCACACATGTGTGCACATATATGAACCCACACAAAACAAACCTGGGTCATGCAGAAGAGCAGCCAGTGCTCTTAACTGCTGAGCCATCTCTCCAGCCCCAACTTTCTGTGTTAAAGATGTGTTTTTAATTTTTGTTTATGGGTCTACGTAAATGTATCTGTGTTCACTGGTACCTGTGGAGACCTGAAGAGGGCACTAGATCCATGAAGGCTGGAGTTACAGGTGGTTGTGAGTTCCCCAGTGTGGGTGCTAGGAACTGGACTCCGGTCTTCTGGAAGAACAGTGAGTACTCTTAACTGCTGAGCCATCTCTCTAGCCTAAATTTTCTTAGCCTGAAAAAAAAAAAAAAAGTGCCTGTATGAATCCTACAGCTTGCCCCAACCAAGATAGCATCCAAGCATGTGTTTGAGCTCATAGCATAATTTGTTATCATGGTAAATATTTGTTACTATTTGTGTTTTATTACTAGAATTAAAAGGAGACTTCTAAATGAGCCACTATCCCTTGCAAACAGAACTTGGACAGAACCAAGAGTTTGATATGTCACCTCAGAGAAGAAATGGATTTTCTATCTCATCCTCTCTCTTGCTCTCCCCTCCAAAGCCCAGTAGACCAGGGCTGGTCTTGAACTCGCAAAGATCCTCCTGCCTCTGCCTCCCAAGTGCTGGGATTAAAGGCGTGCGCCACCACGCCCAGCTTCCAGCCTAACTTTTACAACTTTTCTGGTCTATGTCATGGATCAAAATTCTTCCCCCACTCCCACCCTCGGAAAAATAAAACTGGTGAAGCAAGCATTCTAGTCTTGGTTTCAGAGAGAAACTGCTCAATGCTGCACTTTAGGTGCATTTACTGCAGGGATCCCACCCCCAGGTTTGAGATGCTAGTTAATCAGCATCATAAACTCCAAAAAAAAAAAAAAAAGAAAATTGAAAGCAATTTTCTTTTTTTTTTGGAGTTTATGGAGGACTCGCTCCTGGTTCAATACAAAGTTGGGTGATAGCTTCTAGAAGAGGTCTGATTGATGTGCTCTAGCCAGCAGCCTGGCCCTTCCAGCTGTGTGTGGTCCTTGCAGCCACTGAGGACACATACTGACACAGGAACCAGTATGTCCCAGGGTTCTGGTTAGACTTTCTGTCCCAAGTGACACCTGGAGTGACAATTGCCAGAAACAAGGTATGTAGCACCACCCTGGAACCTTCACCTGGAATAATCAGGGGGAGGGGCTGGACCCTGATGCTTTGTGGCCCTAGGGACTGGCTGTAGCATGTTCGCAGCACAGGCCTGGGGTCCAAAAGGAAAGACAAGGCCTCCAACCCAACTGAGCTGTAGGATTCTCCTTTTTATGGTTTAACATCAGCACAGTTCTAATGGATGACTCTCATATATAGAGAGGTCACCCCAACACAAATAAACAGAAAAATATTAGAATTAAGTGAGCTCATAGGTTGAATGGACTTTGTAGAAATGTCTAAAACATTTTCCCAAACACTTCAGAACACATATTCCATTATAGTTCTGCTACTTACAGCAGATCACAAATGCTAGATAATTGCACTATAAATTATCTAATTTACACACTGACCATGAGCTAGGCTGCAATTACTCAGGAGTCTATGTCACCTACTTCATAATTACTCTGTAAACATGAGAAGTAGCATTAGTTTTTTGCTTTCTTAATTTTTTATTTGACCAGTTAATAAATATAGGCAATGAACATAAGGCGTGTCCACATAAACCCAATTAGCAAACATCTGAGTTCAGTTCTTGTACAACCTAGGGACCCCAAGTCTAGTTGAAGAAGTTTGCTTACACAAACATACTAATCAAATAAAAGTCCAGTCCAGTTTTTCTGTGATCTCATGATTCACTCCTACACCCTGACCTCCCCCCCACTCCCGCTTGGCCCTTACAATCTGACGCACCACCCTCTTCCACGAGAGTCCCTGCTGGGCTTTGGAGGGGAGAGCAAGAGAGAGGATGAGATAGAAAATCCATTTCTTCTCTGAGGTGACATATCAAACTCTTGGTTCTGTCCAAGTTCTGTTTGCAAGGGATAGTGGCTCATTTAGAAGTCTCCTTTTAATTCTAGTAATAAAACACAAATAGTAACAAATATTTACCATGATAACAAATTATGCTATGAGCTCAAACACATGCTTGGATGCTATCTTGGTTGGGGCAAGCTGTAGGATTCATACAGGCACTTTTTTTTTTTTTTCAGGCTAAGAAAATTTAGGCTAGAGAGATGGCTCAGCAGTTAAGAGTACTCACTGTTCTTCCAGAAGACCGGAGTCCAGTTCCTAGCACCCACACTGGGGAACTCACAACCACCTGTAACTCCAGCCTTCATGGATCTAGTGCCCTCTTCAGGTCTCCACAGGTACCAGTGAACACAGATACATTTACGTAGACCCATAAACAAAAATTAAAAACACATCTTTAACACAGAAAGTTGGGGCTGGAGAGATGGCTCAGCAGTTAAGAGCACTGGCTGCTCTTCTGCATGACCCAGGTTTGTTTTGTGTGGGTTCATATATGTGCACACATGTGTGCTTGTATGCTGAGGTCTACATGCATGGTTCACCTCAGGCACAGTTCCTCAGGAGCTGTCTACCTTGGGTTTTTTTGTTCTTTTGGTCTTTTTGAGTCAGGGTCTGCCTGTAGTTCCAGCTGTCCTGGAACTCTCTATGTAGACCAGGCTGGCCTTGACCTCACAGAGATCCACCTGCCTCTGCCTCCTGAGTGCTGGGATTACAGGCGTGCCCTACCACACCCGCTGGTTTTTGTGGGTTTTGTTTTTTTGAGATAAGGTCTCTCATTGGCCTGGAGTTTAGGGAGCCCCCAGGAATCTGGCCTTCTCTTCTTCCCAAATACTGGGATTGGCAAGCACTTTACAGACTGACTCAGATGTGAACACTATGTTTGTAAATGTATAATGCTTTGATTAAATAAGAATTAAACACTAAAAGACAATGCCGGCAGCCGCATGTGCTTTGAGGGTTGACAAGATGAGGGCAGGAATGTTCTGAGCCCTCTGCCAGGCTCCGGCCTACAGTCACCCAGCCAGGCTTCCCCGCTGAGCCCAGCATACCTGGGCATAATGACACAGAGGCCACATTCACCTCAGACACGGACCTCAAGATGGCCGCCCTGCAGGATTCTGCAGTACAGGGACGCTGCAGCACAGCAGGTCCTGGGGCTTTCTGGCCTTTGCCAAGGAGAGGATAAANAGATGGTGGAATAAGGACGTGCACCATCATACCTGGCTCTAGCTCCATTTAAAAAAGAAATATACATGTGTTTATTCTGCTGTTTCTTGAGTTGTTTGTTGTATGTATGTATGTATGTATGTATGTATGTATGTATGTATGTGTATATATGCATGGTGTATATTCAGGAACATACATGCATAGGCCAGAGGCTGGAGGTTGCTGATTCGGCCAGGCTGGCTGCTCGCTGAGCCACAGGGTCTACCTGTCTCTACCTCTGCAGCACCTGGAGCCGAAGCATCAGGCTTTTTTTTTTTTTTTTTTTTTGTTTTCTTTTTTTTTTCCAGAGATCAAACTTAAATCCACTTTGCTGGCTGAGCAAAGGCAAATGTCTGCAGAGCCAGGGCTATTTCTTCCTCTGTGGGACAAGTCACCACATGAAAAGGCTACGCAGGTGGTTATTGGGTACAGCAGATGCCCTGGCCGCTGGATCAAGGTCCAAGGACAGCAGTGAGCATAACTGGTGGTGTCCCAGCCTTGTGGCACTACCAGTTTAGAAGAATCTGCAAATGCAGACTCTTTCCAAAAATTACTATTATTACAAGGGCTGGGTGTGGTGGTGCACACCTTTAATCCCAGCACTTTGGAGGCAGAGGCAGGTGGATCTCTGTGAGATGGAGGCCAGCCTGGTCTATATAGGGAGTTCAAGGACAGCTGGGACCACAGAGAATTCCTGTCTTAAAAAAATTATTGCACTATTTTATTTCTTCGAGAATTTGTATATGCGTACAATCTATTTCAATCATATTTGCCCTCTTCCCCTTCTAACTCCTCCTGGGTCTTCACAAATCCCTTCCCAGTGTCGTGTCCTCTAACTTTTTTTGGTCTTTTCAAGACAGGGTCTCCTTGTAGCCCCAGCTGTCCTGGAACTCACTCTGTAGACTGGGCTGCCCTTGAACTCACAAAGATCCGTCTGCCACTGCCTCCCAAGTGCTAGGATTAAGGTGTGTGCCACCATGCCTGGCTTCATCCTCTAATTTTTTTTTGTTTGTTTTTTAAGTATTTTTTTAAATTATTTATTTATTTATTTCTGTATGTGTATGAATGTACTGTCTGCATGCACGTCTGTGCACCCGTGACGTGCAATGCCACAGAAGTCAGAAGAGGGTGTCAGATTCCCCTGGAACTGGAGTTCTCCTGGAATTGGAGTTACAGACAGTTCTCAGCCGCCATGTGGGCACTGGGGATCAAACCTGGGTCCTCTGCAAGAGCAGTTGGTGCTCTTAACTGCTAGGCTATCTCTCCAGCCCCTCATCCTTTAATTTTTATAACCTACTGAATCCCATTAGTGCTGTCCATATGGCCTTGGCTGCTGCAGCGTGGGCAACCTACCAGGGTCCACACCTTAAAAAGCCTGATTCTCTTTCCCTTCGCAGCCATCAGCTGGCACAGCTCTGCACTCGGGGTGGGAGCTATCGGGACCCCTCTATCCAAGCTGCAAGGCTGACCGGCTGGATCTCGTGTAGGTCTAGTGCAGGCAACCACGGCTGCTGTGAGTTCACACATGCAACTCTGTCCTGCGCAGAAGGTACAGTTTGACCCATTCCTTCCTCACCCTGTGGCTCTTACAGTCTTTGCACTGCCTGGTCTAAGGTGATGGCTCAGCCTGGGGGTGGAGGCATGTGATAAAGATGTCCCATTCACAGCTGAGCAACCCGCAGACACTTGTTCTCTACAGTTGGACCAGCTGAAGCCCAGTTTCTTTTCTGGCTGGTTAGGAACCCATTCCCCAATTCGCCCTAAAGATAGAGAAAAACAGAGAGTCTTTCGGCTGCCAGGTGCAGCTGGCTGATCTGCATTCAGGAGTCTGTCTCACAGCTTAACATCTGTGATTCCCAAATCCCAAGAGGACAGAGGCAGCTGGAAAGCGCGGTGTTATTCCTCACGGTAAGTGAGCCCAGATGAAATCACCTTGCCTCCTTGGCATGTGTCAGGTTTTCCCTCTACGTGCAGAGGGGCCTGGATGCTGCCCAGTCCACTAAGCTGCACTGGCTGCACCCCCAGAGTTGATGGCTTTACCATCCGCTGGTGCAGTTCACCATCACCGCCAAGCCACTTATGCAACTGTCTAGAGAGACAGACAGAAAATGAACACGGCTAAAAATACTTCATCTTCACGTGTGTGGCGAGATGGAGGGAGGGCTGTGGGAAGGCTGGAGACATTCCAAGGGCTCAGGGTTAGGAATCTAAGAAGTAAGGACACAGGGGCATAGAGCCCCGGGCACAATCACCCACCCTTCTGACATGCCATCTCCTCCTTCCTCAAAGAAGGTACCAGCCACAGAGACGGCCACCTAGATCCCAGCTCAGAAACAAGTGGATAAATATTTCACCCAGCCCACTGGGGAGCTCAAAAAGTTAGGGATGCATGAAACCCCACACCTGCCAATCACTGTATATATGGTAGGGGAGTGTGGAGGACGAGGAGCACAGTCCTTCCTCCTATGGCTCTCCCTGCCCTGAGATTGTCCTAGCATCCAAAGACAGGTCCCTGAAGGTCGCAGGGGTTCCCATAAGCAGCAAAGCTCCAAGAAGCTTGGCTTAACACTGTTTCTTCCTTCAGTGTTAAGGAGAGTCAGTGAACTTGGAGTGTCAGCATGTCTGCTTCAGGGAGAAACTTGTCTCAAGAAAACATCCTCCAGGAAACTTGACTGGCTAACGTTCCTGAACATTCACTATGAACAGGTGGCCGAATCCAGTCCCTTATTCCGTGGCCATCAGCAAACTCTCCTGGGCTCCCTGGGCATAGTACCTCACTGTGATTTTAGGTCAACAGTGTGACAGTTGACAGACTGTGACCCTGATGCACCTGGGTGTTTGCCACTCAGGTCTACCTGCCGTCTCCTCATATACACACCACTGAACAAGGACCTCTGCCTGGAGAATAAGTGTCCATGGAGTGCTCAGCCATAAAATAGGACATCTACATCATTCTTCTCTCCTCGAAAAGCTCAGAGACGTGGGGGGCGGGGGACAGTGGAACAGAAACTGTAAGATTTGGATCCAGTGTCCCCCAGTCAGGGACACTGGATCCAAATAGTGTCTTCTGGATATCACAGGACTACAGCAGTCATGAACTCATACCAGCTGCTGTTGCCTGCTGCGTTAGTCACTTTCCTGTTGCTGTGATAAACCACCATGAGCAAGGGAACTTATGAAAAGAAGAGTTTATTTGAGCTTACTATTGACGGTTCCAGGGAAACAGAGTCCATTGTGTGGGGAGGCATGGTGGCTGGGGCTAGAGCAGCAAGCCGAGGGTCACATCTCACAATGAGCACAGGAAGTCAAGAGAGAGAGAGAGAGACTGGAGACTGCAAGGTTTGTTAAACTCACTAAGCCTGCCCCCAGTGACATATTTCATCCAGCACGGCCACACCTTCTAAGACCTCCAAGAACCGTGCCACCAACTAGAGACAAAATGTCTGAATACTTAAAGCCTATGGGGGACACTATCATTCAAACCACCACACCTGCCCAGGAGCAAGTCAAATCAACATTCCAACATGGAGGGCAGAGGGGTTTTTAAGCCCCCTCCCCTACCTGAGGAGCTACAGATAGGTGATGGTTTCTGGGAGAGGGTGAGTCCATTTTCTTTAAGAGTGCGGCTCTGGTTGATCAAGAATGGATGGCCCACACTTGTGAGACTATGTTAACACAAATTGAACTAGATGTGTTGGCAGAAAACAACCATCTGTAACACCAATTCCAGGGGATCCAAAGCCCTCTTCTGGCTTCTGTTGGCATTGCAGCCACAGGTACACTGAAACACATGCAGACAAAACACTCATACACATAAAATAAAATAACATTTTTTTAAATTTATTTATTTTTTTAATTTTATTTATTTTTGTATGTGTATGAATATACTGTCTGCATGTAGGTTTGTGCACCCGTGTCGTGCAATGCTGCGGAGGTCAGAAGAGGGTCTCAGATTCCCCTGGAACTGGAGTTCTCCTGGAATTGGAGTCACAGACGGTTCTCAGCCGCCATGTGGGTGCTGGGAATCGAACCCGGGTCCTCTGCAAGAGCAGTCAGTGTTCTTAATTGCCAGGCCATCTCTCCAGACCCAAATAACAATTTTTTAATAAAATAAAATAAGAAGCATGAAGTTGAGAGGAGGTGGGGGTAGGGGGATGTGGGAAGAATTAGGGGGATGAAACTCTCAAAGAATAAATAAAATATTGCATTTCAAGTTAATTTTTACTTCTTTTTTTTATTTTATTTTTTTAAATACATCTTTTTTTTTCTGTATGTGTTTGAATGTACTGTCTGCATGCAAGTCTGTGCACCCGTGTCGTGCAATGCTGCGGAGGTCAGAAGAGGGTCTCGGATTCCCGTAGTAACTATGGAGTTCTCCTGGAGATTGGAGTTTCAGAGGCTCTTGGCCGCCATGTGGGTGGCTGGGGATCGAACCCGGGGTCCTCTGTACAAGAGCAGTCGGCACTCTTAACCGCTAGGCCATCTCTCCCCCCTTCTTTTTTTTTTTTTTTTTTTTTTTTTTTTTTTTGGTCTTTTTGAGCCAGGGTCTCCCTGCAGTCCCAGCTGGCCTGAACTCACTTTGTAGACCAGCTGCCTTGAACTCACAGAGATCTGCCTGCTTCTGCCTCCCAAGTGCTGGAATCAATTAATTTTTTTTATTTAAAAAAAAAAAAAAAAAAAAAAAAAGAAGAGCACAGTTTGTTTTCAGATCACATAGTTGCTTCAGTTTGCCATACAATTAGGTAATTGGCACTAGCACCACAGATGAAGGATACCATATCGTTTGTTTTTTTCTGGGATGTGTGTTACTTCACATCAGCCATGATATCCTCTAGCTCCAGCCATTTACCTGAAACTCATAATGTCATCTTTCTTTACTGCTGCATAGAACTCCATGTGTAGCTTGTACCACATTTTCTCTATCCACTCTCAGTTGAGGGGCACTTTGGGTTGGTTCCATCTCCTTGCCATTGTGAAGAGAGCTGAAATAAACATGGCTGTGCAATGTAATCGTGTGTGGTAAAAATGAGTGCTTGTGGAGACATGCCCAGGAGTGGGCTAATGGTTGGGTCAGGTGGCATTCTTCCAAGTCTTCCAGGGTTCTCCACGACTGCTTTCCATAGTGGCAGTATGAGTTTCTCCACCATTTGAATTATGTTTTTTTTTTTTTTTTCTTTCCCCACAACCTCGCCAGCCCTTGGTATCATTTGTTTTCTTGAGTCTAGCCAGTCTATATGGAGTAAGATGATATTTAAAGGTGGTTTTTAATATTTGCATTTCCTTGATTATTAGCAACGTGTGAACATATGTCTTTTTTTTTTTTTTTTTTTTTTTTTTGTGTGTATTTTTGTTGTGGGGGGGGTTTTTGGCGGTCCTCTACCACACGTGGCCTGGAACGTCACTCTGTGAGACAAGGCTGTGGTCCTTTGAACTCACAAAGATTCTGCCTGCCGCTGCCTCCCAAGTGCTAGGATTAAAGGTGTGCTCCACCAGCCCCCTAAACACTCTTAAGGGTTTGTCCAGCCATCTCTAATGTCCCTTCCACTTGTGGTAAGTCCTCTGTTCAGGCTTTGCTCCATCTATTGGAGGGGGGTCCATATGTATTCTTGCATTTCTTCTTTGTTGTTTTTACTGTTTATAGTTTATATAGTCTCTGGAAATCAATGCGTGGTCAGATGTAGCTGTGGTGGATCAAGTAATGTTAAAAAGAATCTTAGCAGGAAAAATTTGTGACGTTCTATCTCTGTCATGCAGACACACAACGTTTGTGGAAGTAGCTATGTTTTTGTAAAATTGCCAATAGCTTACTCCCCCTACTACAAAGGTCAGTTATTAAACAATAAAAGGTTGTGGTGTTGGAGAGATGGTTTAGCTTTTAAGAGCACTGGCAGCTCTTGCAGAGGACCCAGATTTGGTTTCCAGCACCTACATGGCCAAAGACAACTGTGCTGGACAGCTTTAGTATCAACTTGACACACCTGGGTTGAGGGACCTCAATTGGGGATTTGGCTCCATTGAATGGGCCTGTGGCCACATCTGTGGAGTATTGTCTTGATTGTTGAGCATGTGGGAGGGCCCATCCCACTATGGGTGGTGCCACCCGGACGGTTTTTGTGTACTGTATAGAAGGTGGGCTGGGCATGGGCTAGGGGAGCAAGCCAGTAACAGCATCCCTCCATGGCCTGTGCTTCAGCTCCCACCTCCAGGTTCCTGCCCTGAGTTCCTACCTTGGAGCCCCTGAGTGATGAACTGTGACCCAGATGTGAGCTGGAAATAAACCCTTCCTCCCAAGTTTTGGTGTTTGGTCAGAGTGTTTTGTCACAGCAATGGAAGACAGACTAGAACAACAACCATCTAACCTCCATTTTGAGGAGATCCAGCGCCCTCTTCTGGCCCCTCTGGGCATTGCACAACATGCAGGCAATATATACATAAAATAAAAATTATAAATAAAATATTTTAAAAAAAATAAAAGTTGTAGGAGGGGCTCAGGAGATGTTCAGTGGGTAAACACATGAGCTATGCAAACCTGACAGCCTGAGTTTGAGCCCTGTAACCCACAAAAAGAGCCCGAGGCCACAGTGCATGTGTGTAGTCCCAGCACTCCTACTGTACAATGGAACCAGAGACAAGAAAGTCTGTTGGAAGTCTGAGGACTGGACAGCCTGGAGTGCACTGAAATGAGAGAGACTCAAAAACAAGCTGGAGGGTGAGAACTGACTCCTAAAATTGTATTCTGACTCCGCAAGCATGCATGTACACACACACATACATACATACATACACACACACACACACACACACACATATATTTTTAGTTGTAGTGCTGAGGATGTAGCTCAGTTGACCAGTGCTTGCCTAGCATACATGAAGGCCTGTGTTAATTTCCCAGAACAAGATAAACCAGGCATAGTAGTGCATGTTTATAATCCCAGCACTCAGAAGGATCAGAAATTCAAGGTCATCCTCAGCAACATAGTAAGTGTAAAGCCAGCCTATGAGGCCTGAAGAAAAGAAAGAAAGAAAGAAAGAAAAGAAAGAAATAAGAAAGAAAAAAGAGAGAGAGAGAGGAGAGAGGAGAGAGGGAAGGAAGGAAGGAAGTGAAGAAGGAAGGAAGGAAGATAGGAAGAAAAAAAAAAGAGAAAGACAGTCGTCCTGTGCAGGGACATCTTGGAGATCCAGTAATGGGACTTCACCCAGTGTCAGTCTATAAAGAGAAAGTCTACTCAACTTCAGAAAGGGAAGCCTGGTCTAGCAAGGGCCTGATATTGTCCTCGAGTGGATGGAAATAGTAAATGAAAAGCCAAAAGGAGCCAGGTGCTCCCTCCTCCCCTCTAAACCTGAGTGACCCCTGCACCAAGATCTCAACTGCCCTTGAGAAAAACAAAAAACCTGGTTATTCTTAGCTAGGACTGTGTTGTGGCTTTAAACATCCAAAGGAAAGTATAACAAACACCAGAAATAATGAATCAGAAAGGCCTGAGAAATGATACTTTAGGTATTAAAACAATATCTTATGAAAGAAAAAAAGCTAAGAAATCAAATAACTCTCTCTCCTTGGCAGGGAATAACTCGTGGATGTTGCCACAAGCTTATAGCTCTAGTGATAGGAGATCTATATGACCACAGATAAGGCCTTTGACATCGTTACAGGGGAAAAAAAAAGTAATCCAGGATTACATAATACCATCCAAAACATCTGTGTCGATACAAAGTAACCTACCGTGTAACTACGCAATGTTTAAAAATACGTATAATCTAATCGCATGTTGTTGCGTCACATAGTAGCATTGACGCCTAATCCGGGCAATCAGTCAGCCCGATGAAAGGTAAACAGCAAACTGATCAGTAGTCCAAAAACGACATCTCCAGACAAAGTACACTCATTGTGCGCTTCATATGTCCCAACCTGTGCCCCTCTTATCGAAGCCTAAGGAACAATCTGTGGAAGAGGGGGGAGTGGTATATTTGTAGGGGCTGCGATTGGGGTGAATGGTTAAAAACTTACGACAATATAGTCTGGACACTTTTTGATCAACTCGATTGAACATTCAAAGCCCCTCCAGCTGGATGGGTGGAGCCTTGGCTCTTGTGGCTGGGGCAACACTGCTTGCAAATTGGTTTTATATGAAGGATGCTTGTGCTAAAAAAAAAAAAAAAAAGAAACTGGGACTAACAAAAAAAAAAAAAAAATTCTAGTTGTTTTATTTATAGTTTGTATGGGGTTGGTCTCTATGATTTTTTCTGAAATACAAACAACACAGTGTAACACTTTCTTTTACTTGTAGACAATTTAAGGAATTAAGCTAAATTTTTACTTCCCAAAAAGTAGAAGTCTAGTCCAGATCATATCAGCTTAAAGAGCAAGGTTTTTATTGGGTAAAATTTATTTCAGGTACTCAACTCTGCCCAAGCTTTATCCACCAAGTATAGGATATTTAAGGCTTAGTGAATTGTTTAGATTAAGTTATTTAGGTGGGGTTTTTGGTGGAAGGGATCCATTGCCTCTTGGGATATAATGTTATTGTTTTCTTTATTTTGTTTGGGTTAAAAGGTAACAATGGCCTCTATATTTTCTGAATTACACACACTCCACTTTCACACTTTCTTTTCCTTGTAGGACATTTAGGAACCAGCTTAATTTCCTTCCCAAATAAGTAGATACAGCATGCGAACAGTTTGGGGTAAATTTAATGAAGCTATGCCTTGGCTCCGTGTTTCGGGTATGGTGTAATAACACTTGGCTCTCTAGTCCCACCCTTACCTCCACACACCGGGGAGGTGGGAGGTGGGTACTATCGCTTCTGGTAAACAAATGGAAAACCCTGTGTTCCAATACATTGATAAACTTTCAATTTTTCTGATCTTGAACCTAACAATGGGAGGAGAATTTATGTTCCCACAGGTAAAAAACACACTGAAAACAGTACAACTTTATGGCTGTGCAGGGTACTGGGAAATGCCAGCGAGAGGTTGACCCTCTGAACATTAAGGACTGAGGAACTCAAACTTCCTAGTCACGGCACTGAGCAGTCTTCTGAATACTATGGTAATTGGGTAGTTTATAATGGGGCCCTAATGAAGTTTACCTTCCAGATGCTGAGAAACCTTCCTACTTCTCCCCTTTATAGGAAAAAGAAAAACATGATGGTAATGAAACCATTCCTAACTGTAAACTAGAGCTAATTGTTACAGTGTAATTTCCTATAAAAGAGAATTGTATTAATGATTGATAGGCATAGAACTGTGAAAGGATATTTCTCTATCTAGAGCCAATTCAATAGTAAAAGTGTTTTAAAGTTGTGTAAGCTCGGTATTCAGATGTAGACGCCAGATATCAATCTGTCAAAGTTGCTAATCCAACTACTTGTTTATTGGCTCACATCGATCTGTGGGCATAGTTATCAATGCAGAGTTATCGACTTACAAATTCCGCACTAGAGCTCTGGCAAATATCAGTGCATACAGTGGCAGTAGATAGCTTTACCAGCTCCGATCGAGCAGGCTTGTGTAGCATTATAAGAGTGCAATTATTACTGATCAGCGAAATCAGCAAGAATTATTCTGGCTAGCGAACTGCCTTCTGTAGGGATTCAACGCCAATAGAGGCCTTTCCCTATAAAAGTGGGACTTCTAGCAAGAGAAAGGCATAGTCTGTGGACAACTGTGTAATGAATAAGTGACACTAGATGACATTGCTATCTACCACGGCCTTGAGCCAGCAGAGAGGGTTCCAATGCCATTCTTAAACATGCATATTGTTCTTGAGCAACAAGACTCCTCGCAATCATCAGCTAGCACATCAAACGACCTGGAGATACGATCAACAGTGGCAGCCAAGTTGTCTATATATATCCCAAACTAATTGCTATTAGCTCTCTCCTTGGTGTAACTACTCACAACGGATGCCACATAGCTTATGTTCTCTAATGTTAGTAGATGTTATAAGCCACAATAAGAACTTGTCACCCTTTATAGAGAAACCACAGTTGCGATTAGCATACCATCCAAGCATCTGTGTCTATGCTCACAGCTTAGCTGACATAATAATTAGTACTGCTTAAATGCCTGTACATCCAATTGTTGTGCTTTGTTAGTATGACTAAAAGGGTATCCCTGGAAAAGCTGTCAACCATGAAGGGAAACAACCTGAACAGACTAGAGTCCAAAATGGACAACTCCCAAGAAAGTAGACTGTTTTCTTCTAACCTACCTGTGCCCCTTTCCCAAAGCTTTTGTTAGTATGACTGAAAAGGTAATCACTGGAAAAGCTGTCAACCCAGAAGGGAAACAACCTGAACAACTAGAGTCCAAATAACAACGCCAAAGAAATTAGACTGTTTTCTTCTCACCCACTTGTGCCCCTTTCCCAAAGCCCAGGGAACAAACTGCGGAAGAGGAGGCGTGGTAGATTGTAAGGGCTGCAGAGAGATAGGGGTGAATCATGAGACTACAGGAATATAGTCTGGACTCCTGATTGATCAACATACCTGTGCATACAAGCTTCTCCAACTGGACTATGGGAACCTTGGGTTCTTCAAAATTTGGACATAGATACTTGCAAAATGCACCAATTACATAATTGTATGACATACTGAGTAACATCAATGTTATCTGCAAAAAACTGTGTCATTATATTGTAGAATCCCTTAAAAATAAAAAAAATAATAATAAAAAAAAGTTAAGTTACACCAATCTGGTACTTTTAATTACTGTTTCATATTTAGGTAAAGCTTGAAGAAATGCCTAAGAATCCTTGAATAAAAATTGATTGGAAGAAATTTAACACCACAGAATAAGCAGGCAAAGCTGATAAGAGAAATTTAAACAATTTCAGGCATATCTTAAATATAAATGACTTACTACAAAAAAAGACAAAAAAGCACTGTTATTTTGCCTGTCTTCAATTCTTACTGGCAAGTGCAGCTACCCTGTGGCTGCCACTGCTTTTGCCATCCTTCAAAGACATGAGATACAGCTTTTCAACCTTCCAGTATGGACCGAAGACTCATGTCTCTCCAAGAATCCTCCAAACCTTCAGTGCCAGATGGGGACTGCTGAGACATCCAACTTGTGGACTGAGCAACTACTAGGGTTTCAGCCTCTTCAGAGTATAGACTGCCATTGTTGGACTACCCAGGCTGTATCATGGAGGCCAGTACAGGAAGATCAAGACAGGACATGGTGCTTACTGAACCTCATTTGGTGACCAGGGGAAGGCAAGATCCCAGTGTGGAGCACAAAGGCAGGACTGATAGTTGTTTGGGTTTACCAAGGAGGAGCCTTCAAACACTTCCTTAAGGAAAACATGACATCTTTCAACCTAATAAAGAAAAAAAAATGCTAAAACCTATGATGTCATAATTTTTGATATCTATGTGGCATGCATTTATGCATATTTTGGAGATCACTCCAAACTGGAAGGAACAACAACAAAGACTGAGAGTCAAAGAACTGACTGAAATGGTGAACTTCTACATCGAAAATTTTAAAAGAGACTGAGAAAAAGATGAAAAACATGTTTGGCAGAATGCATGGCTCTGGTGGGGTGGGAGTGCAAGAAAGGGGAAATGGGTCTAGATTTGATTGGGAAATGTATGAAATGCGCAGAGCTTCAATAAAAAATTGGCTTTAAAAAAAAAAAGAAAAAAAAGATTTAAAGAGAATCCAGGGAGATTCTCATTGTGCTCTTCTGAAAAATAATAAATAAATAAATAAATAAATAAATAAATGTTATTCTATCTACCATAAATAACAAGCCTTTAATTGGATGGTTGGGGTGAGCTTTAAGAATCTCTTCCTTTAGGTCTATTTGGTTCTAATTTTCATTACTCTATGCAATTTAATAAACTGGCTTCAGGCAGGGAAAGCAACAAAGATTTGGGTGTGATCTACTTAAGGACAACTGTCTGGTGAGATTACTAGTCTATCGCACCCGTCTCAAGGGTCGTAAAGCAGATAAAGTGGGGTCGAAGGAAATAAGGATCATTACTTTTTCAAGTGATACTGGCAGAAACCTCATTCAGATTAGATAAGTAAAAGAGAATATTTATTTTTATTTTTTTTAGATTTGAATTTATTTATTTTTTATCAAATCCAGACCTGTGCCCCCCCCATTCCCCCACCCCACCAGAGCTCATGCATTCTGCCAAACATGCTTTTCATCAAAAGAGAATATTTACAACAGAGACAGACTTCAAGTCTGGCTGGACCTGGTCATTCTAACAGGGTCAAGTGATAGAGTCTCCCAAGTAGCTGGGGAAGAAGAACCTAGGAAGTTTCCAAATCAGTGTGTGTGTGTGTGTGTGTGTGTGTGTGTGTGTGTGTGTGTGTGCCTGTAGAAGCCAGAGGACAACTTTGGATGTGATTCCTTGGGATTGGAGTTTTGGGGATGGGGTCTCTTACTGGCCTGGAACTCACCAATTAGCCTGGCTTGCTGCCAGTGAGCCCCAGGGATGTTCATCTCTGCCTCCTAGGTGCTGGGATTACAAGCATGTGCCACCATGCCCAGCTTTTTTATGTGGGCCCTGGGGGTCAAACTCAGGTCCGCATGCTTGGAAAAATCTCCACTTTGCTGACAGTGCTCTCTCCGGTTTTCCAACTTGCTCTTAGAATCCATGGCTTGCCCTTTCTGATAACACTTGAGAAAGATGGAGGTGAAGAGCGGGCTTCAGGAAGGCTGCTGTTAATCCTGCCTTGGTCACTGTCTGGTACCAGAACCAACAACAATCCTAGCTAGGAAGATGAGTCACTGAATAGTCAGAACTTGACCTTGAACTCACTCCCAACCAGCAAGGACAGGTTGGCTCAATCTGAACCACAGGGAGGGATAGATGGGGGGATTGAGCTACAGGTGAACTATCAATCAGAGGTCAAGGGCTTTGTAAGTGGGAAAGCTAAGATTTGGGCACAAATTTTCTGTTTTGATGGCGTGGCCTGGTCCCAGTCAGACACATGCAGCTCAAGAGCACCAGCCGGTACCACATGTCTACTGTTGTCACCATCCAACAGTGGCAGCTGTTTACTAAACCTTCAGGATACCTTTGCCTTTTAAATTAAAACACTTTACCGCACACTCTCTTGACTCCATCCCCAGCCCTGTAAGACAGACACAGCTGTAATGCGCAGCTGTAAAAATGACATTGGGACATTCCACTGCATCCTCCATGCAGTTTCCCAATGCTAAGCATCCCGTGAAATCACAGTGTTATACCACAAGCAGGACATTGCATTGCAAAGTCAAACACAGGATGTGTCCACCCTCAGGTACCCCTCATGATGCCCCTTATAGCCACGTCCTCTTCTTTCTTGTCCCCAAAACCTCTTCAATGCCTGGCTACCACTGGATGGTAACGGTATTCATTTCTACAGTTCTGTGATTTAAAGAGCCCTGTGTAAGTGCAGCTGGGCCATTTGCTGGACAGCTTCCATCATCAACTTGACACACCTGGTAGAGAGAGCCTCAACTGAGGAATTGTCCCCGTTGGACTGGTCTGTGGCCATGTCTGTGGGGCATTTTGGGACTGGTATGTGGCCAAGTCTGTGGGGCATTTTTAGACTGGTCTGTGACCAAGTCTGTGGGGCATTTTTGGACTGTTCTGTGGCCAAGTTTGTGGGGCATTTTTGGACTGGTCTGTGGCCAAGTCTGTGGGGCATTTTGGGGCCCAGCCCACTGTGGGTGGTGCCACCCCTGGGTAGGTGCCCCCGTGCTGTATAAGAAAGCAGACTGAGCATGGGCCAGGGGAGCAAGCCAGTAACCAGCATTCCTCCATGGCCTCTGCGTAAGCTCCTGCCTCCAGGCTCCTTCCCTGAGTTCCTGCCTAGACTTCCCTCATTGATAGACTGTGTTATAATCCAGATAAACCCTTTATTCCCCAAGTTGGTTTTGGCAAGTGTTTTATCACAGCAACAGAATCTAACTAGGATGCTGTATATCACTTTCTGAGGCCGACTTCTACTCACATCATTCTCCAGAGAGTCAATCCAGTTAATGCATGTTCCATTCCTCTTTCTTTTTGGTGGTTGAGTACTATTCTCTTCAGTTTGTTTAACCATGCTCCTGTTAGAGGATGCTTTGGTTGTTTCTAGTTTAATAAAATGGTTATAACAAACTTGCATTGAGGGATGTCTGGGGACACGGAATTGACTCCAGAGTCCTTAACATAAGTGGCAGAATGCATAAAATCCAGTGGGGGGGTGCTGTGGGAAAGTGTGATGGTGAAGGGACCATAAAGATTATTAAGATGTCGTGTATGAAATATACACAAGTTCAATAAAAATATACAAAAATTGGATTTTTTAAAAACACTCACATATAGTTCTTATTAAGCAGAAGCCTTCATTTCTCGGGGTAAATGCCCAGGAGGGTAATAAACTTCTAGGTCATATGAAAGTTGCATGTTTACTTTTTAAAGAAACTCCCATCCTGCATTCCAGGGCAGCAGGCCCTTTTATTCCCCACACAAACACCCCACCCCCGCCTTTCCCCTCCCTTTTCTCCCCTCTTTCCTCTTTCCCTCTTTCTATTCCTCCCTCCCTCCCTTCCTCCTCCCCTCCCTTTCTGAGAACGTCTCATGTAGTCAAGGCTATCCTCCAACTCAACTATGAAGCCAAGAATAACCTTGAAGTACTGACCCTCTAGCCTCCCCCTCCTGAATGCTGAGATTACATGTCTGCTCCACCACACAGTGCTGGGGATCAAACCCTGGGCTTTGTACATGCTAGGTGAGCACCCTGTGCATGGAGACACATCCCCCCCCTTTATTATTCCTAGATAGATCAGCACTGTTCAGTCTCTCCGCACTGTCAGTATTTTTAACTGCATATCCTTAGGGACTGATTAGACAGACATCTCCTGTGTGCTGATCAGTCACCTGGGTGTCCTCTGGGTGAAATGTCTGTGCACATTTTTTGCCCCCTTTCCTAATTGGCTTGCTGGGCTTTTATTCCGGTTGCATTTTTAAACTCCAATTCTGGATTCCAGTCCCTGTCAGTCCCATGGTATGCACTGTTTTTCTCTAAGCCTCTACTTCGTATTTCATCCACTTAACACAGTATTTTTCAGGGCAAATTTTCTAAATTTGGATGAGGTCAAACATTTTTCCTTTATGGGTCATGATTTGCTTTCGAGTTTAAGAATTCCTTGTCTAGGCTTAGACCACAAAGATTTTCCCCTGTCTTTCATAAAAGTTTTAAGCTTCACATTGAAGCCTGTGATTTTTGCATAAGGTATGAGGTTTATATCAAAGCACTCTTTCTATTTCTCCCAGATATTCTAACCCTCTGGCACCATTTATTGAACAGACTTTCCTTTCTCCATTGAATTACTTTTGTACCTTTGTCAAAAATCAGTGGGGTCTGTCTGTGTGGCTCTGTTTCTAAGCTTCCCCTTGTGTCGTTGACCTATGAACCATGTGACCTATGAACCATGTGACCCATGACCATTGACCTATGGCCCCTCTGTCTGTGCCACAGTCTTGATTTCTGTGGCTCCACCATAAGTCAAATGACCCTTGAACTTGAGTAGACTGACTTCTCCCAACTAATTTTTCCTTTCAAAAACCATTTGGGTTTTCTAGTTCCTTTGTCTTTCTGTGTAATTTTTTTTTTTTTTTTTTAGTCTTTTCGAGACAGGGTCTCCCTGTAGCCCCAGCTGTCCTGGAACTTGCTCTGTAGACCAGGCTGGCCTTGAACTCACAAAGATCCGCCTGCCTCTGCCTCCCAAGTGCTAGGATTAAAGGCGTGCGCCACCACGCCCGGCTGTCTTTCTGTGTAATTTTTAAAGATTTGTTTTATTATTTCTAATTATATGTAAGTGTGTGTGTGTGTGTGTGTGTGTGGTGTGTGTGTGTGTGTGTGTGTGTGTGTGTGTGTGGACATAAATGCAGGTGCCCATGAAAGCCATAAGAGGGCATCAGATTCCCTAGAGCTGGACTTATAGACTGTTATGAGCAGCCCAACTTGGGTGTTCAGAACCACACTAAACTCATCTGAAAGAGCAGTAAATACTCTTTAACCACAGGCCCCTGTATAAATTTTTAAAAATAATTTTGCCCATAGCCATAAAATATCTTCCTGGAACTTGGAGAGAATTTATGTTAAACCTATACATCAGTTTAGGGGAAACTGATGCCTTTAATCTATTGAGTCTTCTAATCACAAACACATATCTCTTGGTATAGCCAAATCTTTGATTCTCTTTCTAAATATTCTGTAGTACAGTTTACAAACACTCGAAAAAAGCTAACTAGGTGTAACTCCAACCAAACATGCACAGAATAGCTGTAAACGTGAAGGATAGCTGAGTGTGGTGGCACACGCCTTTAATCCCAGCACTCAGGACCAGAGGCAGGTGGATCTCTGTGAGTTCAAGGCCAGCTTGGTCTACATAGGGAGTTCCAGGACAGCTGGGGCTACAGGGAGACCCTGTCTTGAAAGACCAAAAAAAAAAAAAAAAAACTGAAGGATATTTGGTGATGAGTGTGACATTTCTATACATGTTTTGGATCAATTTCTGACTATTTCACTTTTTTGAGTGTTTGTAAATGGTATTTTGTGTTTTGTTTCAGTATGTTTCCCACTAGTATGTTGGAAATCCAACAGATTTTTGTATGTTTGTCTGGCTCTCCACAGCCTTACAGAGCTCATTTATATGTCTTAGGAGTTTATCTGTTCGTGTCTCTGGGTGGAGATGTTGAAGGTTTCCTGTACACATGCTCACCAGCTGCAGGTAGGGATGGTCTTGACTCCTCCTTTCTGACCCCAGTGCCTTTCCTTGTCCTTCCTGCCTTGCTACTCTGGTGAGAAGTGAGGACAGCTCTGCTTTGCTTTCACTCTTATGGGGAAGTCTTTCACATGAAGTGCAGGGCTAGCTGTGGGTTGTCTGCAGGTTCAAGGGCCTGCTTGCTCTTGAGTCTGAGATTTCATTGTATTGTGAATGAGAGGTGAATTCTGTCAGGGGCTTTTTCATCAAATGATATAGTTATGTAATCTTTCCTCTTTAACTGTTACTATGGAGATGATGTGGATTGATTCTCAAACACTGAAGTCTTAAGTACCCCAGGAAATAAACCCCACTTACTTAGGTATGGAGTTTTTTAATTTTTTTTTATTAATTTTTTTATTTATTTCTGTATGTGTATCAATGTACTGTCTGCATGCAAGTTTGTGCACCCGTGTCGTGCAATGCCGCGGAGGTCAGAAGAGGGTCTCAGATTCCCCTGGAACTGGAGTTCTCCTGGAATTGGAGCTTCAGACGGTACTCGGCCACCATGTGGGTGCTGGGGATCGAACCCGGGTCCTCTGTAAGAGCGGTCGGCGCTCTTAACCGCTAGGCCATCTCTCCAGCCCAGGTATGGAGTTTTTAAATGATTCTTTTTATTATATTTATTTATTTGTGTCTTTGAGTACAGATCACCTCTGATCTATAACTTCTTGGAGTCAGCTCTCTCCTTCCACCATGTGGATCCTAGGAATCAAACTCGGGTCATCAGGCTTGGAAGCAAACACCTTTACCCACTGAGCTACCTTACTTGGCCTAGTTTTTTTTATGTTACTGAATTCTATCTGCTAATATTTATAAGGTATTTTTGTATATTTTCACAGGGTCTTTATTTGACTAGGGCATCAGGAAAAAGTGCTTTCATAAAATGAACGAGACAGCTTGGTGTTAATTCCTTAGAATTTTGATAGAATTTTTTAGTAAAACCATCTGGCCCTGGATATTTCCTCTTGGGTAATTTTTAAGTTATGAATTTAAATTTTACTTTAATTGTGAATTTGTTTTTGAACTTACAAACTGAAAATTAAAAGGCAGAGAGTCTGACTTAAGAAGTAGGAAAAGCCAGGAGTGTCGGCACATACTGTCTTTAATCCTGGGACTCAGAGGCAGAGGCAGGCAGATCTCTGGTCTGCATGGTGAGTTCTAGGCCAGCTAGAACTACAGGGAGACCCTGTGGCAAACAATAAACAAACAAACAAACAAACAAAGTGGGAAAACAACAAACAAGTTCAAAGAAAGAACTAAGGAGATCATACGAGTGAGAGTGGGAATTCAGGAGACAGGTGGGCACCCTGGAACCCCAAAGCCAAAGTCGATGCTGTGAAAGAACTCATAGATCAAAAACTTCTCTAGTGGAGGGAACAAAGAGGAAGAGAGGAAAATGAGGAAGAGGAGGGGGAAAAGAAGAGGAGGAAGAAAAGAAGAAAGTGGAGGAGGAACAGAAGGTGGCTCTCTAACGTCTCCTTATGATAGGTTCAGGTATGGGTGTCTGCCCAGGATATTATTACATAAGTGACATTGAGTCCTTCCTAGGACCTCACATCTGGAGATACATTAGACACATCTCATTATCCGCCCCTTATCACTGATGCTCATTTTGATCACTTGATCCAGATGTCATAAAGATTCCTCCACTGAAAGTTAATGGTTTTCCTTGTAACTAATAAGCAGTGTGGAGAAACACTGTTAGGCTATACCGGCTTCACCCTCGTTACCAGCATTTCCCTCAGGCTTTGCCTCCATTGATGGAGCTTGTTTAATCCAGTCCGTTCCAGCATTCATTCCCTCCTGGTGTGTCAGTTCTGCTTCTGAGCACTGCCCTCCCTCCCTCCCACATCTGTCTGCATGATTTACTTATTTATCTACAGGTTGTGGACATGGGCATTCCTAGCCTTTCAGTGGTTCAAAATTCACTGCCATTCCACTCTGCTTGTGCTGAGCATGTGCGGATCTGACCCCCAGGATCCCTTCATGTGGGTCCTGTGTCCTGTGTCCTGTCCTTATGATAGCTTTGAGAACTTCCCTCCTTTGCTGCAGGGGAAGATCCTTCAGGTCCATGTTATACTAGCCCTGCCCTAGAATCTGTTTCCTCTCCTAGGGGCCTTTGTTCCTGTTATTGGGGAATAATAGCAAAGACAAGATCAAGGCGTTTGTTAGGTGTGCCCCCTCTCACCACCAGGATGTCTTCTGTGTCAGGCATAAGTTAGAGAAGTTTACAGGGCTCAGCAGTTAAGCACTTGCCATGCAAGTATTTAAACTTGGGTTCAAATCCCCAGAGCCCACATTAATGCCAGGTGCGCATGGCAGCCTGCTTGTAATTACAGTTTCAGAAGGCAGAGACAGGGATCCCCTGTGTGAACTAGCAAGATTAGACATATCAGTGTGCTCTGGGTTTGACTGAGAGACCTTGATGAATAAGGTGGAATAAGATGGAAGGGTACTGGAGAATGGTTCCTACCAGGGCTTACACGTGCACGTGTGCACATGTGCAAGCACATACAGGGGTGCCCACATTCATGTGAACATGCATACACACATATACACACAGCACACATGAAAATGGGGGGGGGAGTTATAGGCACAAGCAACACAATGTCACTTTTAGAAAGATCAAAACAAATGCAAAGTAAGCAATTCGTTCCTCAAGAGCACAGGAATAAATTATCTTGCATATATCAACATATATGTAGTTCATTAGTATATGGAAACTTTATTGCTAATCTTAGTAAGGGACTGTTGAACATAGGATTCAGAAGTGTGTGGACCCTGCTTTCAAGCTATCTCCACAGGAGAGGCAGAATGATGGGTGGTGTTGCGTAGGACTGTCCTCCAACTGGCAAACTATGTGTAGACGCCTTCTTCCCAAGCTTGGTCACACCAGCTTGCAGAGGATGACTACAGACAAACCTGTGAACTGTTACACTCCTCAAGAAAGGAGGGGCAGGGAGATCAGTCACACTTCCCAACCAACCAGTCCGCCCTAGTGGCTCGAGGGGTATATAAACTGAGATAGCCATAAGGGTGCTCTGTCTGCACTTTGTGGGGCTGAGGGAAGGTCAGGTCCAAGCCTGGATGGAGACTCTCCAGGGCAGCCTTAGGAGGGGAGCAGCCACACTTTGTGAGTAAGCCTCACCCACTGCTCTATAAGTAAGCCAAATAAACCCACTGGGGTCCCAAACTGCAGTTCAGCAAAATTGGACCAAGGGGAAGGGGGACGTTGTTTGCACCTCCAAGAGGTGCGAATTTAGCTACAAATGAGAAAAGCAAGGTACCGGAGTTTTCTTTCTAGGTGCAGGGCATTGCGTTCAAGGGTGATGCATGCATAAGTAAAGGCCAAGAATACAGCCATATGAACATGTGCCAATGCCATGCAGAAACATGCCAGGTGTGTCGTTCCTATACTCTTTGGAGAAGAAGACATCCTTTAAGAAAAACATACAGGGCTGGGGAGAGGGCTCAGTGGCTTAAGGGCTTGCCACTCAGGCAGGAGGATGGGATGGGAGCAGCCAGAGCCCACATAAATGTCGGGTAGACATGGCAGCGCACTTGTGATCCTGAGTGAGGGAAGCAGTGACAGGGGTTCCCTCTCTGTCAGCAGCAAACTGACTCTGCAGACTAGCCAGACAGGTGAGCTGAGTTCAAGTGGGAGACATGAATCATGTGGAGAGCGAATGAGGGAGACATATCAATGTCTGACCTCTAATATGTACACATGTGTGTGCATTCACACTCACACACACACATACAAACCTGTATATACATGCACACACATATACATAGTCAAAAAGAGAAAAATATACAAAATTGTAAAATAAAAAATCAGGATCTCCCAAGACCACCTGAAGCACAGGTAAGAGCTGGGTGCTTCAGCCAGGCAGATTGTTTGATTGGATTTCCTTGTCTTTGTTGACCTTTGGCCCGATTGGCTGGTGTGGCTGTGAGGGCAGAGTTATCCTCCCAGCTGGTATAAAAGGTAGGTTTGCATGAGTCTTGAGATCTCCCAAGACCACCTGAAGCACAGGAACCAAGGCACAGGCTACAGGCAAGGAGAAGCCCATATGCCAGGGACACAAAGAAGAGACAACATGGGAAAGGTGCAGGATAATCCCACACCAAGCTCTACCAACCCTGTAGAAGATTCCTACAGTGGGATCCCCCTGGGGATGGCCCAGGACACAGATATTAGAAGTACAATTGTGAACATACTTAAAGAAGTACAAGATTTTAAAGAGCAAATCAAAGAATTAAGAAAAGATAATGAAGAACTCAAGAAGGACCTAGAGAGAGAGAGAATGACAAACTCCGGAAGGAAGTGGAAACACTGAAAAGATCCCATGTTGAAAAACATAAGGAAACCAACCAGTGAACCAAAGAGCTACAGGAAGAGATTGAGAAGCTCCAAAAGGAAGTGGAAATACTAAAGAAATCACAAGACAAAATGAAAAAGGAAATAAAACACTCATCCAATCAAGAGGAAAGGAATGGAAAAAGCCTCAGAAGCAGAATGGAGGAAGCAGAACAAAGAATATCTGACCTGGAAGATAACACAGAACAACTAAAAACTTCAAGTAAAGATTATGAACAATTTAAAAAAACACAAAAGTGGAACAACCAGCAACTATGGGACACTATGAAAAGATTAAACCTCCGCATCATAGGAACAGAGGAAGGAGAAGAATCCCAAGAGAATGGTATTGATCAGATCTTCAACAGAATAATAGATGAAAATTTCCCCAAACTAAAAAAAGACAAACCAATACAAATACAAGAAGCACAAAGAACTCCAAACAGACAAGATCAGAAAAGAAACTGTCCACACCACATCATAGTTAAAATGCTAGACACCCAAAACAAAGACAAAATCCTTAAAGCCACAAGAGAAAAACAAGTGACCTATAAGGGGAAACCGATCAGAATTACAACTGACTTCTCAGTGCAAACTACGAAAGCAAGAATAATGTGGAGCAAAGCATTCCCAGTGTTAAAGGACTATAGATGCCAACCCAGGTTACTATACCCAGCAAAAATGTTGATTATAGTTGAAGGAGAGAGAAAAACCTTCCATGACATAAACAAGATGAAAGAATACATGTCCAGAAAACCAAACCTTCAGAGAATACTTGAAGCAATCCAAAGGACAGAAGAAAGGAGCAACCATGCCCAGGCACCTAGAAAGAGAAATCAATAAAAGCATAACTGTAGAAGTAGAAAACTAAACCAAAACTGCAAATGGATAATAAGGCAAAAGGAAGCCACACAAACCTATCAGTCATAACCTTAAATATTAATGGACTAAATTCCCCAATCAAAAGACATAGACTGGGAGATTGGATTAGGAAACAGAACCCATCAATATGCTGTCTACAAGAAACACATCTTACCTTCAAGGACAGGCAACCTTAAAGTGAAAGGATGGAAAAAAATATTCTAAGCAAATGGTACCAAAAAAAAAAAAAAAAGTCGGTGTTGCATTTTTAATTCAGACAAAATAGACTTCAAGTAAAAAGATATCAGAAGAGACAAAGAAGCACATTACATTTTATCAAAATGAACAATTCACCAAGAAGATTTTCACAATCATGAATTATATGCACAAACTCTGGTGCACCAAACTTTTATAAAGACAATTCTCCAACCACAAGTCACACACTAACCCCAGTATACTCATAGTAGGGACCTCAGTACCCACTGAGCCCTTTGGGAAGTCAACGGACAAGGAATAAACAAGAGACATCTGAACTGAACGATATGTACACCAAATGACCTCAAAAATCTACTGAATATTCCACCTATACCAGAGAATACACTTTCACTCAGCACCTCACAGAACATTCTCAAAATCGACCACATTTACTGGGACACAGAAGAAATCTCCACAAATACAAAAAGATTGACAATATTTCATGCGTTCTATCAGACCACAGGCAATAAAGCTCAATATCAACACCAGGATAAGCCCTACTATCTACAAGAACAATGGAGACTAAACCAAACACACTCTTGAATATGAATGGGTCAAGGAAGAGATAAAGAAAGATAATAAAAGACATCCTGGAACTGATGACAATGATATACAAACACAACAAAACCTATGGGATACCTTAAAAGCCGTCCTAAGAGGGAGTTTATAGCCACCTGGTGCCTACATTAGAAAAACCGAAAGAGGGCCTGGAGAGATAGCCTAGCGGTTAAGAGCACCGACGCTCTTACAGAGACTCCAGGGTTCGATCCCCAGCCCCACCGCCGGGGCTAAGAACCGTTTGTAACTCCAATTCCAGGAGAACTCCAGTTCCAGGGAATCGAGACCCCTTCTGACCTCCGCGCGCTTGCACGACACGGTGCACAAACACTGCATGCAGACAAAAAAAAACAAAATAAAAAAAAAAAAAAAAAAAAATATTAAAAAAAAAAAAGAAAAACGAAAGAGCACAAGTGAACCTCAACACTGCAGCTAAAGTACTTGAGGGCAACAACAGATGAACCCTAAAATGCAACCAACAGGAGAAATAACAAAAATCAGAAAGAATCAATGAAATAGAACAAAGAAAACAATACAAAAAAATCAATGAATCCAAAAGTTGGTTCTTTGAAAGAATAAACAAGATAGACAGGCCTTAGCCCAGCTAACCAAAAGAAAGAGGAACACTCCAATCAATACAATCCATGATGAAAAGGAAATATCACAAACAGACAATGAAAAGATCCAGTAAATCATACAGGATACTTCAAAAACCTATATCTCTACCAAGTTTGAAAACAGAAGAAATGGAGAATATATGAAATCCTGAGAATCAACAAAATCAAACAAGAAGAGATAAATCAGACCATAACCAAATATAAAGAATGAAATGGTAATAAAAAAACCTCCCAACTAAAAAAGCCCAGGCCAGATGTTTTCACAGCAGAATTCTATGAAACATTTCAAAAAGACTTACAATCATTATTACTGAAATTGTTTAGAAAGGATATAAAGAGGGAATTCTCCCAAATTCCTTCTATGAAGCCAGCCTCACTCTATTACCAAAACCAGGCAAAGAAGATACAACAAAAGGGAAGAACTATAGACCCATCTTCCTAATGAACACAGATGCCAAAATTCTAAAAGGATATGGCAAATTGCATAACAAACCCACATCAAGAAATATCATCAACATGACCAAGTCGGCATTAACCGGAATGCAGGGATGGTTTCAACATATGAAAATCAATAAATTCATCAAGCATATAAATGGACTGAAAGACAAAAACCCCATTATCATCTCAATTGATGCAGAAAAAAAGCCTTTGACAAAATCCCACATCCCTTCTGCTTAAAGAGTCCTACCAGGAATTGGATTGGATTGGAGGGATCTTCCTCAATGTAATCAAAGCCACTATATACAGGAAACCCACAAGCCAATATCATCCTAAGGGGTAGAACAACGTAGAAACATTCCTTTTAAGGTAGGAACTCAGCAAGGCTTGCCCCTGTCTACCACTCCTCTTCAAAATATACTGCTTGAAACACTTGCTAGGGCAATAAGGCAAGAAAGGAATTAAAGCAGTACTATTGGCAAATTAGTGAAGTCAAGCTATCCCTTTTTGCTGATGATATGATTGTTACTTAGGGATGCTAAAATCTCCACCAGAAAACTTCTAAAATTTGAAAGACTTCAAGCAACTCAGTGGCCAGGATACACATCATGAACCTAAAAAATATCAGTAGCTCTTTCTTTACTCAACAGACAAGCAACTGGGAGGAATTCAAGGAGACTATCCCACTCACAATAGCCCGCAAAAAACAATAATTAAATTTAGTCCTGGAAACAGAACTAACCAATAGACCACCAAAGAACTTCTAACAACAAAGAATTATTAAAAACCTTTTCAAAGAAAAGAAATTTGAAGAATATATCAGAAGATGGAAAATCTCCGTGGTCATGGATTGCATAATATTAACTAGTATAAAATGCTGCCCATTCTACGAAACTTTGTGTTGTATAGGATTTAATGCCAGTCCCAATATAAAATTTCCCCAAAGTTTCTTCACAGGGTGGGGAAAAAAAGTCCTTATTTCCTTTGAAAACAAAAAGACCCCGCAATAACCAAAACAAACCTGAGTTGAAAAGCAACCATAGGGGGTTCTTTATTGTTTATTACCAGACTTCAAACATATACTACAGGGCTATTAGTCATAAAAACGACTGGACTGGCAAAAAAAAAAAAAAACAGACTGTTGACCAATGGAACAAAAGCTGAGTAGCTTCAAACTTGTAGCAGATGGATTAAAGATCGTCGAATGTGAAACCCCACAATCTGAAGGCAATAGAAGAAAAAGTTGGCTGCAGACCTAGCAGAGACTATAGGTCGTGGAAAAGACGTTTCCTAAAGTCTAGAGAGCAGAACTGTCACCAGGCATTAAGGTCGACAAGTTTGACAAAATGGACCTCTAGTTTAAACTTCAAAAGTTCTCTTCTGTACATCAATACAGTAAACAATCAAAGGAAGTGAAAAGAAATCCCAACAGAGTGGGAGGAGGAAACTCCGTTCAACCCACGCAGCAAAACATCTTGACAAGTAGCATTAGTATTACGCGAAAAATATATAAACTACTCAAAACTAAAGCAAAGACAAGAAACAGATTTAATGGAATATTCATTAGATGAAGCAAGATGCTGGTGAACCAGATGACTTTCAGGATATTCCCAATTAGCGATAGAGCTGAGCTGAATGAAGACACCCTATAAGACGTGTTCACCATTCAAACAAAAAAAAAAAAAAAAAAAAGCGAAGAGCGGCTGTTTAGGTGTCGCGTGCACGCCTTTAATCCTAGCACTTAGGGAGGCAGTGAAGTGCTAGGTGGATTTTGTGAGTTCGGAGGCCAGCTCCTGTCTACGATAGTGAAGTTCCAGGAAGCTAGGGGGCTACAGGGAGACCTGTCTCGAAAGACCAAAAAAAAAAAAAAAAAAAAAAAAAAAAAAGGGTACTTGGTCTCTGCACTTGATGATCATACATGCAAAAAAGGGATAAGTTAAATCATTAAGGAAATGCAAATCAAAGCCACTTTAAGATTATCATCTTACTCCATAAGACTGGCTAGGGATCAAGAAAAACAAATTCTGAACACAAGTGCTTGGTAGAGCGTCTCGTGGTGGAATTGTGCGATATCGATTCGGGGGACACTCAGAACAACTTGCTGTCACACCTGTCTGGTGAACACTCCTCAGTGGTTAAAGCCGTTCTGGAGAACTTGAAACTTGAATGACACTTGCCCTCACCATGCAGTCCAGCCATACCACTCCTAGGGTCATGACTGCCCCGCTTAAGATCATCCATACAGCAGAGCTACTGATGCGTCCATGCATGTTTATTTCACTCTCTTTCACAATACGCAAGAGCCTGGAACCCCAACCCAGGCCCTCAACTGGACGACGTGGATAAGAAACTATATGTCCATGTACATCTACCCAATGGAGTTCTATGAAGCCAAGGTTAAACCTAATTAGAGAGAGAGTATAGAGATGTTTGCAGTGTAAATGGCTGGAGCTAGAAAGATATCATGCTGAGTGAAGTAACACAGTCCCAGAGAAACAAACGACGAATGGTATCCCTCATCTGTGGATGCTAGTGCCAATTACCTAGTTGTAATTATTTCTTGTGCGTGGCCCCTTGAGCTTTTGGCCAAGTAGTTGGAAACAACAACAACAACAACAACAACAACAGAAAGGACTGCATCAAAGAACTGACTGAAACAGTGAACTTCTGCTCAATGCAGTCAACTTCCACATGGAGAATTTTGAGAAAGACTGAGAAAGAGATGAAAAGCATGTTTGGCAGAATGCATGAGCTCTGGTGGGGTGAGGGGTAGCGTGGGGGACATGGGTCTAGATTTGATTAGTAACATAATCTTGTACAAATATATGTATAATAAAAAATTGGGAAAAAAATCAGATAAATCGGGGCATGGTAGCACATGCCTTTAATCTCAGTTCATGGGAGGCAGAGGCAGGTGTATCTCTGTGAGATTGAGGCCAGCCTAATCTATAAAGTGAGTTCCCCAAGTCAGCTGTGGCTACAGGGATACCCTGTCTCAAAAAGGCCAAAAAAAAAAAAAAAGACAAAAGGTTACTTCATTAGAATGAGAAATCACAGGGCTGGAGAGATGGCCTAGCGGTTAAGAGTGGCCGACTGCTCTTGCAGAGGACCCGGGTTCCATCCTGCAGAGGACCCAGGTTCCATCCCCAGCACCCACATGGCTGCTGAGAACCATCTTTAACTCCAGTTCCAGGAGAATCCGACACCCTCTTCTGACCTCCTCAGCATTGCACGACATGGGTGCACAAACCTACATACAGACAGTACATTCACACACATAAAAAATAAATAAAATTTAAAAAAATGAGAACTCACAAGTTACTAATCCTAAAAAATATGATAACACAAACATCACAAAATTTGCAAGAATCACTTTCTCCTGAAATAGTGTGATCTGTGGCCAGTTGTTCATACAATGTCATTTGTTTTGAAGAGAAGAAAACACGATCTTGGCACTTCCCTCTGGCTCAGGTGATCAAAATGTGCCTGGGACAATGTCCTGGGTAGGGTAGCTCTGGGACCTGAGGCTCGCTTCACATCACACACACACACACACACACACACACACACACACACCACATCTGAGCCTCCGGTAGGTTCCACCCCGCCTGTCCCCAGGGCCCATCAGTCACCCATTCATCACCCACCTTGCTGGACTAGAACCCAGGAACCAGCTTAGCAGGAAGCCTGGCTCCCACTGGAGTCGCCTATGCCATTCTCTCTATGGCTTTTAAAGCAGAAGCTGCAAACTTAACAGCCTCAGGCAGATACTGGAGTGCAGCCGTGGCTACTGGGTCACACTGGCACTGTGGAGGCAAAGGCTACACTTGTCCTTCCCGAGGCTCTGGGACTCCCTCCTGTATGTGCCTCACAGTTTGCTTGGTCCTGGAGGGATGCACAGGGGTTAGGAGCCCGACCTTGAACTTCATCATCTGCACTGCCGGTCACCTCCAGGCTTGTGATGCACCAGACTCCTCTGAGGTCTGACAGTGGCATCTTCAGGGACTACGTCAGTGGGCATTCTGCCTCCCTGGAGGGCCCTCGAAGGGGGAGCTGCAGCTTGGTTGTGTTCCAAAAGCACGAGGGAGGGACAGGCCAAGAACTTAGTCTTGCTTTGTTTAGTCACTTTTCCAGTGCCCATTTACCAAATGTCTACTATGTGCAGGGACCTGGGGCACCACTATGAAGCTGGCGCTGTCCTGGGGTGTGTGCTTCAGAGAAGCAACCAGTACTTTGAATCTGGGAGCATCTCCTCATTAGTATGGAATACACAACCTTGGTCTTCCTTCAGGCCCTCTTCTGACTCCAGCAAACCACTCCATGTCTGTCCCACTCCTGAGCAGGGTCCCGCTCATCTCACCACAGTCCAGCCCCTGTTTCTCCTAGTCAGAAATTCCAACAGCAACTCTGGGCATGTTCATTTATTTATATCTGTGTCCCAATACCCAGCACGCAGTCGATATAGACAACCTGTATTGAATGAAGCTGGCTGAACAGGAAAACCCAGAGCAGGCAGACTGGAGGTCATATTATAAGAAGCCACATAAACAAACTTAATGGGAACTTTAGAAGTGATGCAGGCCAGTGTGACATCTGAAGGTAGCCACACCCATAAGTGGGTCTGCCTCCCTGCCAGCCCACAGTCAGGGGAAGCTGATCCATTGCCTCTGTCCTGGGGAGGTTGGTGGGTTCAGTGCATGGTGTGTGTGTAGAGGGGGAGGCAAAGGCAACAGCATTATCTGGGTGCTATAAGCAGAAAGCACTGGACACAGATCTCTAATATAGAACTCACCCCTACAGGGTCTGCCTGAGCATAGTCACCACATCGTTTTGGGTAGGTGATGATGGATACTGGTTTCAGGAGTGTATCCTAGAGCATTATCTGGGAGGACAGAAGGCTGCACATCTGGAAATCCCACGTGGGGCTCAGTACAGGGATCACAGCTCTACCGGGCATGCCAAGGCCCTCTGCTCCCGGAGCCCTATCTTACATAGGGTGTGAGCCCTAGGGAAGCCAGGACTCATCTTGGTTCCCACTGAATCATTAGCAGCCAGAACTGGGCCTGGCACAGAGTGTGTGGGAGGCAGATGTTTACTTAAGGAGAGAAAGGTTCAATTGTAGAAATACAATGTGCAGAAAATGCAAGTGTACAAGACGACACCAGCAGACTGTTGCTTTGGCTAAAAATGACTTCCTGGTGTATAAAAAAAAATCTAGCCTCAAAAATGTGTTTTGAAAAATGTGTTTTGCACTCTTCAGGAGGCCAAACGCCTGTTCTATGCCACAGGAAGTGTTCCATGATCTGTGGATGTTGCTGTTACTCAGGCACTGTGACAAGTTCGATTGATGACTAGAAGCTGGGAGCTGGGCTGGAAGGAGATGGTCTGAGATCTGCTCCAGTGTAGGCAAACGGCAAGTACACATCTCTCCTTTGGCCTCCACATGTCTCACAGAGACACTATGACCACTGTTGCCTTGCTCTTTACTTCATCCATGATGGTCTCAGTTCACCCCAGAAAGGAGATGACCGTGTGTGTGTGTGTGTGTGTGTGTGTGTGTGTGTGTGTGTGTGAACCCATACCTCCCTTGTGCTCCCCTGAGCCTGGAAACCAGGCCCTGAACTCTGACATGTCTCATTCATCAGAAGAGGGACCAGTGCCCATCAGTAGATCTTTAACCATGTAAAGATGAGTGAAGGGCACATACTGCTCTTGCAGAGGAGCTGGGTTTGCTCTTAGTATCCAAGTCAGGTGGCTCAGAACTGCCTCTAAGTCCAGCCCTAAGGGGCCTGATGCCCTCTTTAGGCTTCAGTGGGCACCTCCTTCCCATTGCACAGACACACTCAGACACACACATGTACACATAATTGAAAAACGAAACCTTCTAAAAAGATGAGTCAAACCCACATATTCTCTTTTCGGTGGTTTCTGAGCCCCATTTGGGTTGCTCAGACTCCCCTGAACCCACTCTCCCGTGTCCCCGGCTTTATAGCACCCTTCCTAAGCCCAGCTCCTCCTCCTCCCTCTCACACTCACTCCTCCTCCCCTCGTATTTCTGTATCCCCAGCTTTCACAACTCTGGTCTACAGACCACCAAGCTTGCCCCCTCTAGTCTGGCACAAGATCTACCCTGTCTTTGAGATTCTCCACACTGCACATCCATTCTCCACTCTTGAACTCCGCCACAACCTCTTCATGAGCCATCTGTGAATCCCAGCACACGATCTCATTGCGTTTCACCCTCACAGAGGCTGCCATCTCTTGTGTGCGGGCCTTTCCTTCCTTTTTCTTCGTCTGTGTAGAATTGCTCTTTTCTACTAGAAAGCAGGCTCCAGTCCTGGCACAGGATGGGCCCCCAGTTAATGTTACTGAATGCCAAATAAGTGCTTGTATGTTTGAGAAACTGGCCAGTGGATGTGGAATTAGCTCAGTGCATTGGCTTCTGGGACATTTTCAGAAGCCGCGATAGCTCCATAAAGGAAATTCCCAAGGGCCTGGGAAAAGAACGAACCATTACCTGGTAAACAGCTTCCTCTCGCCAAAGAAACCAAACCACGACTCCCTCTGGCCTCCTCCCCAGCACCGTCTCTGTAAGAGTGCTGAACCCATCCGGGAGGAAGAACAAAAGAGTGCAGGCCTGCGTTGGCACACCTCAGCTTTGTGCGTGTGGTTCTTAAAGGCAGGCGCTCTGTAGCCCCAGTGTCCCGGAACTCACTCTGTAGACCAGGCTGGCCTTGAACTCAGAGATCTCCCTGTCTCTGCCTCCCAAGTGCTAGGATTAAAGGTGAGCACCACCACGCCCAACTGCACTTCAGCTTTGAAATGCCAACCATGCACCATGGTTCCCAGGTAGTTTGCTTCTTCCGGTCTCCAGAATCTGGGTTCGGCAGCTCTGGGCTGAAGCCCAGGATGTGACTGTCAATTACCTCTCCAGGTGAATAAGAAACAAGGGGCTCTCACGTCTCATCCTGAGAGCCCAGATCTTCATGGCAAGTGACAGCGGGTGTGGTCAGCTGTGTCCTGACCCGACGGAGGATAAGGGGAGGTGGCAGAGGACCTGGATGGAGCATGAGCTGCAGCTGGACAAAGAGGGATGAAAGCTGAAAGCACAGACAGACAGAGAGACAGACAGACAAAAACAAACACAAAAGCATGGTGTGGAATTCTTCAGAAGGCTGAAGCCCAGAATAAACTGAGGAATGTTTTGTAAAGGAAGCAGATGGATATTTAAAGAGTCCTCTGAGGAAGACAATACGGGATGCTTGGGCCTTTCTCCAGATGGGGTGAGTGACAGAGATCAACTCAGTATTTGGAAGAAAATGGACATGGGATTGGTTTTAAAATTGGAGAACGTTGTAGTTCCCATCTGTTCTTCTCAGAGTCATCACCCTGTATGGCCAGAAAGAACTACATCCAGCAGCTGGGATAAAGTATGGAATAGAGCGCACCCTGGAGGAAAAACCTCCATTAAGGTGTGGTCACCTGGGCTGGGGACATGGTCCCATAGACAAAGCTTGAGGACCAGAGTCTGGATCCCCAGAACCCACATAACAACGAGGTGGGTATAGCATCTCCTGTAATACCAGCACTCAGGAGGTGAAGATGGGGATCTCTGAGAAAGCTAGCTGGTGAGACTAGCCTAACTGATCAGGTTGGGCTCTAGCAAGAGACCCTTCCTCAATAAATAACCTAAAAAGCAATCAAGGGAGACACCTGATGTCAATGTCCAGCCTCCACATGCAGGTGGACACCTGCCCATGTGCCTAAACACATGTACCCACGTACATGTGAACATACACCTACATGAACCCACATACATGTGAACATACACCTACATGCACCCACATGCCATGTGAACATACATCTTCATGTGAACATACACCTACATGCACCCACATACATGTGAACATGCACACACAAATGTGGCCATCACTGCTGGGGGAATAGATGTGGAAAATCACCAGCTTTTTTTTTTTTAGTCTGGTGAATGCAAATTTGGGCCAGACCTGAACTGCTGGGAGAGTGGTCCAGACTCCTAGGGAAAGGATGGAGGGACAGTACCACGGAGGGCCAAGTGGGGAAGAGAAATGCTGTCAGAGGGATGTCTGGGGTGCTTACTGCCACCCAGTAAGGTGTTGCATCCAAACTTGATTTTGTTGGGCCTAAAAATCTTCATTAAGTTGACCTGGAAAGATGACTTGGTCATTCCATGCAAGCCTGAGGGAGGACCTGATTCCCCAGCACCCATATTTTTAAAAAGCTCTGTGTGGTGGTGTGTGTTTATAATCCCAGTGCTAGGGAAGCAGAGACAGGTGGGCCCTGGGCTCACTGGACGGCCAGTCCAACTGACTCAGTCACCCTCCCGGCCAGTGAGAGACTCTGTCTCAGATAAACAAAATGAGGCTGGCACAGGCCTTTCATTCCAGCACTCAGGAGGCAGAGGCGGGCAGATGTCTGTGAGTTCAAGGCCAATCTGGTCTACATAGGGAAATCATGTCTCAAAAGAACAAAACAAAAACAAACAGACAGCTCCAGAGGAATAATGGTTAAGGCTGACCTCTGGCCTATACACCCATAGACACACACACACACACACACACACACACACACACACATACACACAAACATGCACACGTACACACAGACACATAGACACATACAAACACACAAATATGCACATATACACACATAGACACACACAGACACAGACACACACACACACATACACACACACACATAAACTCCCTTAAGTTATATGGTTTTCTTTTTTATTTATTTTTATTTTCTTTTATTTTTTATTGTTATTAAACTTTTTCATACACCATTTCTCAGTCCAATTTAGACTCAGTTCCCTTTCCATGTCCCCACCCCACCCGAGTTCATGCATTCTGCCATACATGTCTGTGGTGGTTTGAATGAGTGTCCCCCATAGGCTGTAAGTATTCAGACATTTGTCTCCAGTTGGTGGCACTGTTTTTGGGGGTCTTAGAAGGTGTGGCCGTGCTAGAGAAATTACGTTATTGGGGGCAGGCTTAGTGAGTTTAACAAGCCTCGTGGTCTACAGTTGCTCTCTCTGCTTCCTGTGTTCTTTGTGAGATGTGACCCCTGGCTTGTTGCTCCAGATCCAGCCACCATGCCTCCTGCCACAATGGACTCTAATTCCCTGGAACCGTCAATCGTAAGCTCAAATAAACTCTTCCTTTTATAAGTTCCTTGGTCATGGTGCTTTATCACAGCAACAGAAAAGTGACTAATACAGTTATCTGGGACCAGAAGTGGGGTGTTGGCTGTGAAGAATCTGACCATGTGGATTTTGGAGAAATGTGGAAGACTTTGGAACTTTGGGCTAGAAAAGCTGTTGACTACTGTAAGCAGAGCTTAAGGGGCCATTTTTGTAGAAGCCTGGAAGAAAGCATGGCTGCAAAAAAATGTAGTTCCAGAGGAAAATAAAGACTTAGACAGCAACCGGGATATTTTGATAAAGAGTCTGGCAGCAGTTTGCCCACAGCCCAGATGCTTGCCTGATGCTAAGTTGAAAAGCAATGGACTGATGTCTTTGGTGGAGTGTATTTCAAGACAGCCTAATGTAGAAATAGTGGCATGGCTTTTAATGGTGAATATTATACAGATCTACAGTGAAAAAGAGCAAATGGGGCAGAAGGAAATGCTGAATGTACAGTTTGGATGTGAAAAGTACACTAGGAAGATTAAAGGTGTGGCCAAGGCATGTGAAGGAGAGGCTCCCTTTCATAAGGAGACTAAAGTGATTAAGGAGAGGCTTGGAGATTTACAAGTAAACAAAAGAATCAGTACCTTCAGGGAAGGACCACACCCAGCTAATCCTCCAACTTTTGAAAGGAAAATACTGAAAGCATTTTCTGCTCCAAGTTCAGGGCAGAGAAAAGTTGCAAATGTGGTTGAAATAGGCCAGGGTCCATTCCAAACTTGCAGCCAAACTTGGCAGTTTCATTCACGTGGTGCTGGCTTTAGAGGCATGAAGTTTGCAAGAGTGAAGGGGTCATCAGTTCTTCCTCCACGGTTTCAAAGAGCTGCCAAGGTCAGGCAGAGTGGAGCAGGGGTGTCCCTGCATAAAGAAGGCCCTGATAGGCCATTGCGTGAAGCTGTGAATGTGAAGCCTGGTTGGCAGCGGAGACCCCCAAGAAGACATTTGAGATGCCAGACCTGTAAGATATTTGCCAAGGACAGCTGCATACAGGGAGTGGTACCGGCCTAAGAAAGAGATGTATGTTGCAAGCAAAGCTGGAAGAGCTGAGCCATCTAAGCCCTTTGGGAGTCCAGTCCCAGAAGTCGCACATGGAGCTACTGGACTTGGTTTTTGCCCTGCAGGTTTTCAGTCTTGTTTTGGTCTGGTATTTCCTCACTATGCCTCTATTCCTCCCTTTTGGAATGGGAATGTGTATTCAGTTCCACTGTACTTTGGGAGTGTGTCATTTGTCTTTTGATTTTACAGGAGCTTACAGTTAAGAGATTGGCCTGAGTCTCAGAAGAGACTTTGGACTGTAGACTTTTGAATGGCATTGAAACTGGTAAAGACTATGGGGACTTTTAAGGTTGGACTAAACGCATTTTGCATTTTATGTGGTCAGGAGCCTATGGGGGCCAGGGAGTGGAATGTGGTGGTTTGAATGAGTGTCCCCCATAGGCTGTAAGTATTCAGACATTTGTCTCCAGTTGGTGGCACTGTCTTAGAAGGTGTGGTCATGCTAGAGGAGTATGTTATTGGGGGCAGGCTTAGTGAGTTTAACAAGCCTCATGGTCTACAGTTGCTCTCTCTGCTTCCTATGCTCTTTGCGAGATGTGACCCTCTGGCTTGCTGCTCCAGCCACCATGCCTCCCGCACAATGGACTCTATTCCCTGGAACCATCAATCGTAGCCAATAAACTCTTCCCTTTATAAGTTCCCTTGGTCATGGTGCTTTATCACAGCAACAGAAAAGTGACTAATACACCCCACTCCTGGTACCAGACGAGTGGGGTATTGCTGTGACAGACCTGACCTTGGTGTTTTGGGGAAGGATTGTGGAGGCGTTTGGAACTTTGGGCTGGGAAGATCATTGAATGCCTAAAGATTGTTGCTGTGGAGCTTGGAGCAGTTTTGCTGAAGGAGTTGTAGAAGATGGAGGCCTGGCTTGTGAAGTTTCTAGTTTCAAAGGAGAGCAGAGATCATCAGGACTGTGTAATCTGTGGGTTCTGGTCAGCTGGGGCTGTGGAGAATCAGCTGTAAGTAACAAGAGACCAGAACCTGAAGTGAAACTTTTGTGGTACTGGGGCAATTGATGCTGGTTAGCTGGGGCTGAAAAATCAGCTGTAAGTAACAAGAGACCAGCATCACTGAGGTGAAATCTTCTGGGGAGAATATCTTCAAGGTCAGCACACAGAAGCTGTGACCCAGAAAGGGCCTGAGCCTCCATCTCGAGCCAGAAGCCGGACTTGGTAACGTGTAAGAGTCTCCTATATTGTTCCGGTGTTGAAATTTGAGGGGGTCACAGAGAGCAGCCGAGGCTTGGCACTGTGAGAGGTCAGGAAAGACCATTGGTGGAAGTGCACCTCGGTTGCAGTGAAGACCCCAGGATTGCAGGGGTCATGGAGAGAAGCTGAGGCTTTGCACCAGGAGAGGTCAGAAGAGACCATTGGTGAAGGTGCTGCCTCAGTTTCAGTGGCGACCCCAGCTTTTTGGAGATGCCAGGACCAGGGGACGACCACCAAGAGCAGCGGCAGGTGTGGAATGGAGTCAGCCTGGGCCTGTGAAGTGAGCTGTGTGTGCCACAGACAGCAGAGTCGGAGAGGAGGAGCTGCCGAGACCCTTTGGAGTCCAGAAGATCATGAGTGAATCCCAGGTGTCCAGCCTTGAGCTACCTGTTGGACTTAGGTTTTGTTTGAGAGTGCCTGATTCTTCCCTTTGAAATAGGACCGTACTTGTTTTGGATTTTACAGCAGCCCACAGTTAAGAGACTTTTAACAGACTGTGAACTTTTAGGTATTTGGACATTTTAAGGACTGTGGGGCTTTTAAGTTTGTACTGTCTTAGGTTGTGATTAATGTTAACATCATACTTTGGGGATAAGAACTGGAAAGGTGGTGGTTTAGTAGTGGTGTGTTTTGTGTGTCAAGTTGACAGGGGGTCAATTGTGCTGGATAGCTTTAGTGTCAACTTGACACACCTGGGTTGAGGGAGCCTCAATTGGGGAATTGGCTCCATTGGATTGGCCTGCGGCCACCTCTGTGGAGTATTGTCTTGATGGTCGAGCAGTGTGGGAGTGCCCAGCCCACAATGAGTGATGCCACCCTGGGCAGGTTGTTTTGTACTATATAAGAAGGCAGGCTGGGCATGAGCCAGGGGAGCAAGCCAGTGAACAGCATTCCTCCATGGCCTGTGCTTCAGCTCCTGCATCCAGGTTCCTGCCCTGAGTTCTTGCCTTGGGCTCCCTGAGAACCGACCCAGGAGATGTGAGCTGAATAAACCCTTTCCTCCCCAAGTTGGTGTTGGTCAGAGTGTTTTGTCACAGCAATGGAAGACAAACTAGGACAATGTCTTTCATCTTTTTCTGAGTCTTTTTTTTTTAATTTTATTTATTTCTGTATGTGTATGAATGTACTGTCTGCATGCAAGTTTGTGCACCCATGTCTGCAATGCCACGGATGTCAGAAGAGGGTGTCGGATTCCCCTGGAACTGGAGTTCTCCTGGAATCTGAGTCTTTCCAAAGAAGAGGATTATTTTTTGGGGGGGGTAACTTTACTGTTTCAGTCGATTCTTTGTCCCAGTTCTTTTGTCATTGTTGTTTCCTCCAACTTGTTTGTTTATTTGTTTTGTTTTTATAATGCTTTTATTGATGTTTTTTGTATTTCAGATATCATTTCTCAGTTCAGTTTAGACATATTCCCCTTTCCTCCCACCCACCCCACCCCTGATCATGCATTCTGCCATAAATGTCCTGCATCTTTCACTCCATCTTTTTTTTAATGTTTAAGAATTCACATTTTCCTCCTTTAATTTTATATTACTCTAAAATATTAATACATACTTTCCAATCATATGCAGTAATTACAGAGTAAGTTATATGGTTTTCAAGAAAGCTTTGAGGAGTGAACTTGATTTTTAGGGACACGAGGAAGTCTTAATTCTTGATCAAGCTGGACCTGAGACAAAACCCAGAGGACTACTCCTAGGAGAGCCAAAACTGAGTTTTAGCCATGCTAATGGACCATTGGCACTTGAGCTTGTGCTGCGCATAGTGCTAAGTGCATCCAATTCCCCCACAATGGCACTCAGAGGAAGCTGTCAGCCCTCTCTGTTGAGGACAGGAAAACAGAGGCTCTAAGTTAAACAACTGATCAGTGATGGCTCGAACAACCCAGGATTTCAATGTACGGGTGACCTCAGCACCTGGGTTTTAAACACTTTCTTGGGAGTTAATTCCTCTTCCATCACCAGAATGAACAATCTGGGGCTTGCGGAAGGCCCTCAGGTGTGTTGTGGAGAGTTTGGACCATGAACGACACACATAGATACAGTCAGTGTGGCACACGTGTGTTATGAGGATGTGTGCATGACACACACAGATACAGTCAGTGTGTCACACGTGTGTTATGAGGATGTGTGCATGACACACACAGATACAGTGTGTCACACGTGTGTCATGAGGATGTGTGCATGTCTTTTGCACATTCGCACAGGGAATGAACTACCTTCACCCTCACCTCTGCCTGGTCTCCCACTCAAACCCTGTCTACCTCTGACGGGAGACCCAGGGCCATAGGAGTTTGGCAGAAAGAAGATTCTGCATTTTCCCCCCAGTCTATTGATGTTGACTGGTCTTTTGCCTGGAGCTGGGCACAGGGGATATAGAGGCATGCAAAGGTAGCAAGCTCTGATCTCATGGAGGAGACAGACTTCAATCAAACTCCCCCCAGACAAGCACAAGATTGTATCATGGCTCTTCTGTGATGGAGAGATCCATAGTGCCATAAAACAATGGACCAAGCCGGGGGTGGTGGCGCATGCCTTTAATCCCAGCACTCAGGAGGCAGAGGCAGGCAGATCTCTGTGAGTTCAAGGCCAGCCTGGTCTACAGAGTGAGCTCCAGGCCAGCTGAGGCTATAGAGAGACCCTGTCTCAAAAAGACCAAAAAATAAATAAATAAATAAAAAGGATGTACCAATGGACTGTGACTGGGCAAAGATTAAGGTACACAGACTGAGGACCAAGAATGAGCAGCATTGGCCAGGGGACAGATGAAAGGAACATTTCAGGCATGGGGAGCAGCCTATTTGCAGGGGACCAATGGGGAGTGAAGTGCAGCTTCACATCCATGGGGCTAGCATGAGGCCCGGGAGAAGCTGGCGATGTGATCCAACCAGTCAGCATGGAGGCCATGCAGAGCAGTTCCTTGGAGGTAGTAGGGAGCCACAGAAGGGTTGTAGCAGGGTACACAGAAGAAATGGACAGATTTGTATTTCTGAAAGATAAGTCTGGCTTCCAATGTAAAAGATGTGAAGGGCAGTTGGGGAGTGGGATGCAGAGAGCCCCAGAGGGAAGCACCTAGATGGCCCAGAGCCACATCCATCAAGATGATGATGATGGACATCAAGGTCTTTTAGGAGCACTTTAGCCCCTGAGTTCTTAGAGTCTTCCAGAGGACAGTGGGTTCTACCTAGGAAGAGGTGCTCAGCTTCTTATCCCACCCGGGAACAAAGCAGGCTCCCGGAAGTCGGAAGGTTCTGCCTGTTCTCTTAAGAGTCATCTCTGGTTTTGCCCAGGCTTCTTGGAAAATGGTGGGAGAGTAGGGAAAGGAGGCAAGTTCTCTAATTTCTGGGCCATTTTCCCATTTTTTGTGGGAAAGTGCCCTGCAGTTATCTGCATAGATGGTCAGATTGTATGGCAGAAAGCCCAGCCCAGGCCTTTGGGGGAGAAGAAATGCATGAATCAGCTGGCAGGAGGGAGCCAGGGAGGCTGGTGATTGATGGCAGAAGCTGGAGCAAGGCTGGGGGCAAAGGGAAGACAGTGAGGGGCCGGGTTCCTCCCTGTTGGAGAGCTCTGGGGAGCAGGATGAGATGGGGGGCGCAGCTTGGGGTACACCAAGGAGGGTCCTGGGTACCTGGAAACAAACCTGCCATGCAGGGAGCTCAGAAATAATAAGCCAGGACCGATGGGGGGGGGCGATCCAGTGGTAAGGTTGTGTTTGGTCCTGACCCAGCCTGCAAATTATAGGCCTGGTTTGCAGCTTCTGGAAAAGCTACTAAAATCTGGGCCTGCTGGAGATTGTGGTCAGCAGCCACATGGCCCTGCCTTGCCTTGGTCATCTCTGATCGGGGGAAGAGCTCTCATTCATGGCAGAACTATAGAGTCACTGAGATATCACAGAAGGCTTCGTGGATTCCCCACGGCCAGAGGGAGCCCGGCCTCATCTGGTATGAGAGACAATAACAGGGAGACCGGACCCCACTCACTGTGTCGGGGAAGCATACTTCTGCCTGAGTGGTGTCATGGTGTCAAGGAGACAGGAAGTGGCTTTCTGGTCCTAGCTCAGCAACAGCTGTGTGGCTTTGGAAAATTTGTTGCCCGGTTTTGAGCCTCGAAGTCCCAACCCAGGAAATTGAGATGAGTGTATCACAAGGCTGGTGATGGCCAGGTTCAACACTGAACAGAAACAAGACAAGGACACGGGCTTGTGTTGGTTCCACGGTTCCTCTGTCCTTCTGTCATTCATACACACAGTAAAGCTGAGGCACACACAGTTCGTGTTTTAACTGAAGTCAAGCAGGTGGTGTCTGACTGAGTGGGCACTTCATCTCCATCCACCGACCCCAAAGCCAAGGTTTCCTCCAGCACTCTGCAAGCTGCCTGTGACTTAGTCTGGAGTCAGTTCACATTTAAAGGGCATATATATATATATATATATATATATATATATATATATATATAAACTCCAAACCATAGACAACAGTCGCCTTGTTAATTTTCATACCTTAAGTAGGCAAGACGGTGAGGGTCAAGTCCACCCCACTCTGCATGAACCCCAACCAAATAAACAAACCTGGAGCATTGCCATAGACATCTTTGGAACGTGAGTAGCAAAGTTGGAGCTGGGTAGGGTTCGCTTTATAGAGATCAGAGACTTCAGATGCAAGTTCTTGCCCACCCTACCCCCACAGGTTTTCATGCATTAATTTTTGTGTGTTAGTGTATGTGTGGTATGTGCATATATGTATTCATGTGCACATGTGTATGTGAGTGTGAGCCCACACGGAGGCCAGAGGCCTATCCAGTGTCTTCCTCTATCATTATCCATGTTCATTTTTTGAGACACTCTCTCAGTGAACCAATTAAGCTAGGCTGGCTGACCAGAAATTTCCACAGATCTATCGATGTCTGTCTCACCAAATGCTGGGATAACAGGTACTCGCTGTTGTGTTTGGCTTTCTGTGTGGGTGCTAGGGGATCTGAACTCAGGACCCCATGCTTGGATGACCAGCACTGTACCAGCCAAGCCATCTCCCCAGTCCACAGCCACAGCCTTACAGATAACGAAGCCGAGGCTCTTATCTAACCGGCACGTCCAGCTGGAGCCTTAGCTGGCTGAGCCATGGGTCTCCTCTTTCCCCGCAGAATATTCAATCCAAAGTGGCAGTCACCTTCTGCGTGACCAAGCGACCTCAGGAAGGTAAGTGGGTGATGCTTTTTAGAAGTCCTTCAGTGGATCACAGGGCCTGCCCCTGCTATAATGCTAGGAACTCAGTAGATGAAGGTTCACCTTCACCCCTACTCAGTCCCACCCCCGTCCTCACTCATCCTTCAGCCTTCCCAGCAATGCCTTTGTGTGAGAAAACCTGGAAGATTCCTGAGCAACCGGGCTACCCACTCCACTGACTCCTTCTTACTTACTTCTGCCTCAGTTTCTACACTAGCACACCAATTGTTATTCTAGTTGTTGTTTGCAGAGCTTGGGATCCGGCCCAGGACCTTGCAGTGCTAGGCCACTGAGCCACACCCCCAGCCCTTGTGTTCATTGAGACAGATTCTCATGATGCAACGCAGATTGGCTTTGACCTTTGACCCACCTATTTCCACCTCCTGAGCTCTGAGATTACAGGTGGGTACCACCATGCCCAGCAAATGTGATTTTATTTGTCAGTGCTGGGAACCAGAGCCTTGCACATTATTCTACCCTGAGCTCCAACCCCAGCTGTTAGTCTACTTTTAAGGGTACTTGTACTTCCTGTTTCCAGAAAATGTGCCCCACTCTCTGAACCAGGATAGTAAGAATAGTAATCATGATGATAGCAGCTAACATTTACTGAGGCTTACCACATGTCAAGGGCTTTAAGACCTCCTTGTAAATCCCAAATACAGGATCACTCCCAGCAGGTTCCATTTTCATCCCCTTTTTGCAGGGGAGAGGGTGCCACCTTCTGAAGAGTTTAAGGAACTCAACTAAGGACACATGGCTTGTCAGTGGCCGAGCTAGGACTAAAGCCCAGCACCCACATGGTGGCTAACAACGTTCTGTAACTCCAGTTCCAGGGGAATCTGATGCTCTCTTCTAGCCTCTATGGGCATTGCATGACACAGGTGCACTTATATACATGCAAACCATACTCTACAGTGGATGGACCTCTACCTACAGGGTACATGCTCAGCACTAATCAGACTTGACACTGGCAGTGTCTAAGAACATTCCAACAATAAGTTCTGTTTGGTTCTCACAGGACTTTCAAAAAAGACTAAGATACTAAGATTAGAAGCCAATGCCTCTTTTTTTTGAGATTTAGAATAGAAATTTCCAATTTCTCTTGAAAAATTCCAAAGGTCTGTTACCTTTGGTTCACATTTCTATTTGTTGCAATAGGTTAATGCTAAATACTAAGTACCATCTTTATGGGGCAGGCATGCTCTGGTTTGCGAATAGTCTGTGCTTCATTAGTAGGATTGAAAGGTTATTCCTGAATAAACTGTCAACCCATGAAAAGAAACAGCCTGAACTGATCAGAGTCCAAAATAACATCTCCAGAGAAAGTAAACTGTTTTGCTTCTCACCCACTTGCGCCTCTTTTCTAAGCCTAGGGAACAATCTGCATCAGAGGGGGTGTGGTAGAATGTAAGGGCTGCGATTGGGGCGAATGGTGAAACTACAGCAATATAGACTGGACACTTATTTGATCAACTTAAATGTATATACAAACCCCTCCAGCTGGATGGTGGGAACCTTGGGCTGTGTGGGTTTGGGCACAACTGCTTGCAAATTCGTTTTACATGAAGGATGCTTGTACTCATAACTTATTACTTATTGTTTAAAAAATCAAGTAAAAATATATTGAGGGAAAAAAAAGACACAAAGTTGTGGGGGTCAGTAGGGTGGACCTGGAGGGAGTTAGGGGGAGGAATCAGGATCTGATCAAAACTGATACAGATGGAAAACCGTTTGCAAAATATCCTGTGACACATTTTCCATTCTTCGTACAGCTTTGACTTTCACCCGAGTCTTCATACACCTGAAGTTTGTTCTGCTGTAAGCAGGGTACTATCTCCATGTGGCTTTCCATTACTCAAGCATGTTGGAATTGACTTATCTGTTGTACAATGGATGTGCATTTGAGTTGGTTTTACCCTAAACAATTCTGCTGGGAACATTTTTAAAGTGCTCCCTGAGACACATACACAGGATGTCCTTATCTAGGAGCGGAATCCACCACGGTGCTACCAGCTCCAGATCCTCACCAATACTTGGTTTTTGTTGGACTGTTTAGCTTTTCTCTATCAGGGTACAATTGAATCTCACTACAGTTTTAATTTGCACTTCCCTGATTACTAATGGAGTGAACCTCTTCCTATACTTCCAAGCTGTTTATGTTTCCTTTTCTAGAAAATCCTAGTTTAGGGATAGCAAGATGGGTCAGTAGATCAAGGTACCTGTTACCAAGTCTGACAATATTTGTTCAATCCCTGGGACCCACGTGGTGAAAGAAGACAAGCTACTTTCACAAGTTGTTCTCTGACTGCTACATGTGTGCTGTGGCACTCGCATACACACTAAACAAATACATAAATAAAATAATATAATGTAATATAATTTTAAGCCCTTATTTATCTTTTGCCCATTTCCAGCATCATTTTAATTATTTATTTATTTGTTTTATGTGTATTGGTGTTATGTCTGCATGTGTTTAAGTGCACTCATGTCAGGCAGTGCCCGGGCAGGACAGAAGAGGGCACTGGATCCCCTGGAACTGGAGTTACAGATGGTTGTTAGCTACCATGTGGGTACTGAGATTCAAACTCAGGTCTTCTGCAAGAACAGCCAGTGTCTTCTTAACTGCTGAGCTGTCTTTCCAGCCCCTAAGCCTCATTTTCTTGTTGGTTTGTTGAGGAACAAGAACAACAAAAAACCCTTAGTTTCAAATGTTTTAATTAGCATACAAGTATTGGGTTTTGTTATGGCATTATCAGACATAATTTGGTTTGGGTCCTCTTCCCAACCCTTCTGTCCCCTCCCCTCTCTTCCCTAGTACTCTTCCCCACAAGGCTCCAATCTGCTTTCACACCACGTGTGTCCTATCACCCTCCCCCTTCCTCAACACCTCTTTCCCTCTCTTGTTCCCTTTCTAGTTGCAGACCTGTCCCCATACTCTCACCCACACATACCCACACATAAGCATTAGAAGCTAGGATCTACATATGAAAGAGAACATGTGGTATTTTGTTCTGAGTCTGTGTCATTTCACTTAATATAATAATTTCCAGACCCATCCATTTTCCTGCAAAGTTCATTTCATTTTTCTTTACAGCCGGATAAAATTCCGTTGTGATCTGCACCATACTTTCACTATCTACCCATCAGTCAATGGCACCTAGGCTGGTTCTGTTTCCTGGCTATCGTGAATAGATCATCAATAAACATGGATGTGCAAGCATCTCCTCCGTAGGATGTACAGTCCTTAGGATAGATTGCCCAGGAGTGGCAAAGCTCCATCATATGGTAATTCTAAAAATAATAATAAATAAATAATAATAACAATAATAATGGAAACTCAATTTAATGTACTTAATTCTCAGCTTTGTTGTTATGTTTGGATTTCTTAAACCAAACTCTATCCTGAGGTCATAGATATATTCTCTCATATTGTCTTCCAATAGCTTCATCATTTCCATTTATACTTAAGTCTTTGCTCCATCTGGAATTGGTTTTTGGACTCACATAACACAGGAGTCTAATTTCACTTTTTTCCATATGGATAACCAATTGGCTTTGCATTACAGATCTGCAGTATCTGGTTTGTAGTAAATCAAGTTTCCACATGGATGAAGCCTCTCTCTTTTGATTCATCCCTATGTTGATAGCCCACTGTCTTAATTAACATATGATTATGATAAGTTTGAGTTATCTGGCATAGTGTGCTGGTTAATCTTCGTGAGCTTCATACAAACTAGAGTCACCTAGGAAGAGGGAATCTCAGCTGAGGAATTTTCTCCATCGAATGGCCTGTGGGCGTGTCTGCGAGGCATTTTCTTGATTGCTGATTGAGGTAGGAGGGCCCAGCCCATTGTGCCTGTGCCTCCCTGGGCAGGTGGGCTTGGGCTTTATAAGAAAGATAGCCGAGGAAGCCAGGGGAAGCAAGGCAGGAAGCAGCGTTCCTCCACAGTCTCTGCTTCAGCTCCTGCCTCCAGGTTCCTGCCTTGGCTTCCCTGGATGTAGACTGTCCCCTGTAGGCCAAATAAATCCTTTCCTCCCCAAGTTACTTTTGGTCATGGTACTTAGCACAGCAACAGAAAAGCAAGCTAGAACACACAGTAAGTATGCCACCTGGCTTGCTGATTATGCTTAACTTTAAAAAAATCAGAGCCTAGTGACTCCCCGTGACCCTTTCACAGCAACTCCCCGTGACCCTTTCACAGCGACCCCCGTGACCCTTTCACAGCGACCCCCGTGACCCTTTCATAGCGACTCCCCGTGACCCTTTCATAGCGACTCCCCGTGACCCTTTCACAGCGACCCCCGTGACCCTTTCATAGCGACTCCCCGTGACCCTTTCACAGCGACCCCCGTGACCTTTTCACAGCGACCCCCCGTGACCCTTTCACAGCGACTCCCCGTGACCCTTTCACAGCGACTCCCCGTGACCCTTTCACTATTGCATATAAATTTAAGAATCAGCTTAAGTGGGAAAAAGTGGTGATCATGATTGAATTCACATTAAATTTATATACAAGCTTAGGGAGAATTGATACCTTGATGTCATTTCTTGTTGTTTAAGAACATGGTCAAAAAAAAAAAAAAAAGAACATGGTCTATCTCTCTGCTTATTTCAAGCCTCTGTACTGTCTTTAGTAAGGATTTGTGATATTATTCATAAGAAGCCTTCTCTAGTAAATTTATTCCTAGATTCTTTATAGCTTTTGGCTATTTTAAAATGTTTATTGGTGGGGCTGGAGAGATGGCTCAGCAGTCAAGAGCACCGACTGCACTTGCAGAGGACCCAGGTTCGATTCCCAGCACCCACATGGTGGCCAAGAACCGTCTTCAACTCCAGTTCCAGGGGAATCTGACACCCTCCTCTGACCTCTGCAGCATTGCACACTCATACATACAAAATAACAAAATAAAAATAATTAAAATTGGGGCTGGAGAGATAGCCTAGTGGTTAAGAGCATCAATTGCTCTTGCAGAGGACCTTGGTTCGATTCCCAGCACCCACATGGTGGCTAAGAACCATCTGTAACTCCAATTCCAGGAGAACTCCAGTTCCAGGGGAATCCGAGACCCTCTTCTGACCTCCGTGGCATTGCACGACACAGGTGCACAAACCTACATGCAGACAGTACATTAATACACATACAAAAATAAATAAAAAATTTTTTTAATTAATAAAAAATTAAAATTAAAATAAAAAAATGTTATTGGTATCCATTAGAAAAATGTAGTATATTCATATATGTATATGTATATATATATATTAATCACACACTAATTGTTATAAACTGAACACATTCATTCATATGGCAATCCAGTCAAGAAGTCCAATATCAGTAACCACCCCAGGTCCTCTTGGGCACCTGCCTCTCACTCTCCTCCAGGGGTGGGACTCTTCTTGTGCAATACCAGTTAGTTCTACCTGGTTTTTGAACAATAGTTAAACAACATTGCCAGGCATGGTGGCGCACGCCTTTAATCCCAGCACTCTGGAGGCAGAGGCAGGTGGATCCCTGTGAGTTCAAGGCCAGCCTGGTCTAACAGAGTGAGCTCCAGGCCAGCTGGGACTAAAAGGGAGATCCTGTCTCAAAAATACCAAAAAAAAAAAAAAAAAAAAAAAAAAAAACATAAACAACATTACACACATCTAAAACTCAGCATTTTATTTGCATGACTTAATCAGCATGCTCGGGGCAGGTGTAAGATCCCTCTTTCTCTTGGCAGCAGAGACCTCATTCATGTTCCTGCTTGAAGATGCTGCAGTGTATCAACTCTTCCTTTGTTTTGAGCATTTGGTGGTTTCTAGTTTGGAGTTGTTATTCATAGCAGAGTTTAAAGCAATCTAATACATGTCTTTGGGAAACACATCCTGGGAAGAATAGCCACATCCCAGGGTCCCTGCATGTTTAGCTTTGGGAGACACTGCCTCAGTTTCCCAAAGTGATTGCCAATATACACTCCTTTTACCCACTGAGCCATGTCGAAGCTCATGACCTTGAACTTGTGATCCTCCTGCCTCCACCTCTCAGGTGCTGGAATAGTTGTATGCAGTGGAGGGGTCAAACCCAGGGCTTTATGCATGCTAAGCAAGCACCCCACCAACTGAGCCATACCCCTGGCCCTTAAATCCGTGTTAGCCCTGCACATTGACCCATCTGTGCCTTCCACCACCTTCTGGTTCACAAGAGGACACAGGGGAGCACAGTGGATGACAAGGCCTATCTAGCTGGAAGCAGACTCATGGGCTTCTTCTGATTCGCAGTCCAAAGCATGCCTTTTGCCCCTCGTCTGCCACTGTCCTCACTGTCTGAGGTCTAGCTGTCATCCATGGCTCTCTGCCTTCCAGTTAGCAGCCACCACCGAATCTGGTCAGATGGCCAGGAGGACATTAGCCTGAGTATCTGGGGAGACGAGAGCAGCCTTGAGGGTGAAGAGCTACCTTGGGCTCTTGAACATTCACAGCTTGTATTTTCCTACCTCTGTCTCAGAAAGAACAAGTGGGAGAAAGTGGAACCCTCGAGCTCCAACCTGTCATTATTACAGGAGTTTACCACTTATTCAATAAATGTGTGCTTTACGTCAGACCTGGGCTTCACTCTGGTAGGCAGTAAGTCATCTAATTCTCAGACAACCCTGAAGTTAAGAGACTAACTCACACTGCCAAGCATGATGGTGCACACCTTTAATCCCAGCCCTTGGGTGGCAGAGGCAGGTGGATCTCTGTGAGATCAAGGTCAGCCTAGTCTACATAGTGAGTTCCAGGCAGTCTGGGACTAGGGAAACCTGAGAGAGAGAGAGAGAGAGAGAGAGAGAGAGAGAGAGAGAGAGAGAGAGAGAGACTAAGCCACTAACCTGAAGTTCCATGATGGGTCCTGGTGCCTAGATTCAGAATAGGTCTCTGATTCTAGACACCATGATTAGGACCCAAAGTGGCCAGCCACTGGATGATCTAAGAATGAAAAGATGCCTGGGCCAAGCTGTCAGTGGTCTTGTGTGTTGGTCAGTTTTTAACTAGCAGCCTGCCACAACCTAAAATCACCTAGAAAAGGAGTCTTAATTGAAGAACTGGCTATATCGGATTGGCCTGTGGGCACATCTGTGAGGGATTGTCTTGATCATTAATTAGTATGGGAAGCCTAGGCCACCATGGGTGGCACCATACCCTAGGCAGGCAGTCCTGAGGTGTAAGAGAGTAGAAAGCCACCCAGCAAGCAAGCAGGCCTGTATACATTACTGCTGTCTGCTCTTCCCTGTGGACACAATGGGACCAGCTGCTTCAAGCTCCCAGTACTGTGATTTCTGTGATGGACCAAAACCTAGAATTGTGGGCTAAATAAACCCCCCTCTTTCCTAAGTTGCTTTTCATCAGGATATTGAATCACAACAACAGAAATCAAACCAGGACACCTTGCTGACTTGTCTCAGACTTTTCTTCTCTTGATGATGCCCCAGGGCAATGACTAGGTGAGATAGCTCTCTCTGCTCCTTCACAGCCCATGAAAGTCTTTGGACTCCTTTGAAGTCTTTTGCAGTCATCCACTCTCTAGGAACTTGGGCACTTTCATTGATGAAAAGGATCTAATTTTCCTTGCAGAAAAAAAAAAAAAGAGGTGAGGGCAGGGGAGTGCCCATATACCATCACTGCTGAGACACCCTGGGCCCAGCCAGAACCCAGATACACAGGAGCAAGTGGCACACTGTCCTTTGCTCTTCCTATAGAGACAATTGTGGAGAGCAGGTGTCCTGAGTCCTCCACTGGGTCCTCCCCTGCTGGTTGCTCCCTGCACATAGGACTGTGGTTGGGAAGCCACCCAACACGGGAAGTATTGGATCTTGCTCAGTTTCCATCTTCTCGTCCCATCTTGGAAGATGCTGTCCCAGATCCCTGGGCAGTGTGCAGATTTGGAGAAAACTGCAAAGTTGGCTCTTCTTTCTGAAATGATGTGCTGAGCTCCAAACATGGAATTGGAAACTATGCAGCATCCAGACCATGGCACAGCCAGCTGAAAAATGAGTCTTCCTTAGGAAAATATGGAGCATCCGGGCCATGGCACAGCCAGCTGAAAGATGAGTCTTCGTTAGGAAAAAGCCAAACAAATGTGCCAGCTTGCAGACACAGAAAAGGGGTGAGCGGCAGCCTTCTGTTTTGACTGGTTTTGTGCATCAGTTGCTGTTCTCCCATTTCATTTTCCTCCTGAGAGCAATTATCCAAAAAAGTTGCTCCCTGCCTAGAGTAGTGGGGATGCGCGATGTGTGGAGTGGTTCTCTTTTGTACTGGACAGATAGATAATTTTTTAAATTTTATGTATTTGTTTTTATTTTTTATGTGTATGAATGTTTTGCCTGCATGTATGTAAATTGCATGCATGTAATGCCTGGAGAGGCCAGAAGAGGGCATCACATCCCCTGAAGTTACAGATGGTTGTTAGCCACCTTGTGGGCATTGGGAACTGAAACTAGATCTTCTGCAAAAGCAACCGGGGCACCAGCGCTCTTAACCACTGAGCCATCTTTTCAACCCCGATGCCTTGGTTTTTAAAATGCTTGCCATTCAAGCATGAGAACTAGAGTTCAAATCCCCAAAACCCACATAAATACCAGGTAGGCATGGCAACTGGCCTGTAATTCTAGCCTGGGAAGACTGAAATGGGATCCCAGAGCAAGCTGGCTGCTGAGACTAATCATATCAATGACCTCTGGGTTTGATTGAGAGACCCTGCCTCAAGAAATAAGGTAGAAGAGCAATGGAAGCTAATTCCTAGGGCCTCCACATGTATGCAAATATACATGTACACATACATACACATGTGTGTGCATACCATACATACATAAAAATGGAAAAAGGAAAAAAAACTACCATCAGGGATACAGATGAGAGTTCCTTCTACTGTGGGACAGAGGAATAACCAGCCCAGACTGTTGTGAAGTAGAACTGAAGATGTTCCAATGGCTTCTTTAGAGTATATCCCCAAGGGTCTTCACAGTCCATCTTTCACCTTCAAGGCTCTCCCCTTGTGTCACTTTTGACCCTGACATCCCAAGGAACAGCACCCACAATTCTCATATCATGCTCCCTGTGTCAGATCATCTCATCATGCTCCACCAAATACTTAGCAGGCACTCAAAGCACATTGAATAAGTAAGGGGATGGATGTACTCACTATGATGGATAGATGAATAAACTAGCCCTTTTCCAATAGAAGAAGACTCAGTTTAGTGTTGGAAGAAGTTCCCAGCACCTGGGAACAAAAGATGAATATTTAAACCTGATCTCTCTGCTCACTAGCAACGTAACATTATATACGTCACATAGCCTGTGCTTGGCAGTTGGTGAAAACAACTCGCACCCTGGGATTGTTCTCATAACAAATGCTTAACTTTTGTCACTTCCTTAAAACTCACAAACAGCCAACAAAACAGGCACTACTGTTCCCATTTTACAGATGAGCCAACAAAGGTTTAGAGCCAGTCATGGGGCCAAGGCTCTAGCTCAGTTGGTCAGTGTTTGCCCAGTATGCGTGAAGCCCTGGGTTGATTCCCAGAGCCATATAAAACTAGGTATGAGAGTACACATTGGTAATCCCAGCCCTTGGAAAATAGAAGCATGATAAGGGGAAATCCAAGGTCATCCTCTGCAACATAGGGAGTTTGGAGCCAGCCTGAGCTATAAGATGTCCTGACTCGAAAAATATAAAAGAGAATGAAATGAAAATAATTTTTTTTATTTTTTTATTTAGAGAATACTTTATTAGTTTCTGTAATCAAACCCATGTAGATAAGACCTTATATATTTAATACAGTGTGTTATCCCTGTACAAATGGAAAAAAATTAACATTTCTAGACATTAATATGGCTGTTAATTTCTGTACAATGCCAACTCAACACAGTAAACTGGGATACATTTTTCCCAAAGTTGATGTCACAGCTAAAGTTTTCCCAAAAATTCAAATTATATATGTATATATATTTATATTTATATAAAAAGACCAACAATAGCTGTGTGTTCTGCATCAGTAGCAGCAACAGCTTCTCCAGGCTCTGCAGTCATTTGAACAAGATCGTAGAGACATCAGCACACTCCACTAAAAAAAATAAAGTAAAAAACAAAATCCCAGAAAACAGCACAGTTCTGTTACTGTTGTGGTACCTGGCACCATTTTCTTTTTTATTAGCTTCTCAATCACCATCTGGAAAGAAAACATTCTAAGTAACATCATTAAAAACAGCTCTGATAAAGCACGGTCACTACTATGCATCATAAAGCAGGTACAAGTGGGGCTGGAGAGATAGCCTAGTGGTTAAGAGCACTGACTGATCTTGCAGAGGACCCGGGTTCGATCCCCAGCACCCACATGGCGGCTAAGAACCATTTGTAACTCCAATTCCAGGAGAACTCCAGTTCCAGAGAAATCCGACACCCTCTTCTGACCTCCACAGCATTGCACAACTCGGGTGCACAAACCTACATGCAGACAGCACACTCATACATATACAAAAATAAATTAAAAAAAGTTTTAAAGCATGTACAAGATATTTTAAATTCACAGAAGTATGATACAGTACTGTCCTATGTCTATAATACTAAAGGATACCATTTAAAAGGCATTATTTGAGACTTGATTCTACTTTTCTAGCAGGGGGCCCAAAGGATAGTATAAAACAGCTCTGTAAATAAATATACTCTTAGGATTTCCTTTCATTAGTGGCACAGTTCTAAGTATTCACTCTCTTCATGAACAACAACTAAAAACTGTTATTAAAAAGAAAATAAATTTTGGGGCTGGAGGGATGGCCTAGCGGTTAAGAGCGACGACCGCTCTTGCAGAGGACCCGGGTTCGATCCCCAGCACCCACATGGCGGCTAAGAACCGTCTGTGACTCCAGTTCCAGGAGAACTCCAGTTCCAGGGGAATCCGAGACTGTCTTCTGACCTCCGCGGCATTGCACGACACGGGTGCGCAGACCTGCATGCAGACAATACATTCATACACATAAAAATAAATAAATAAAAATTAAAAAAAAAATTAAAAAATAAAAAAAAATAAAAAAAAAAAAGAAAATAAATTTTGCCAGGAGTGGTGGTGCACGCCTTTAATCCTAGTATTTAGGAGGCAGAGGCAGGCAGATCTTTGTGAGTTCAAGGCCAGCCTGGTCTACAGAGTGAATTCCAGGACAGCTGGGGGCTACAGGGAGACCCTGTCTCTAAAAGACCAAAAAAAAAAAAAAGAAGAAGAAGAAGAAAAGAAATTTTAAGAGTTTTAAAAGTTTATGTGTGTGTGCCTACATGTATATATTTGTACCACAAGCCTGCAGATTCCTTCAGAGGCCAGAAGAGGGCATCAGATCCCCTGGAATTACAAGCAGTTGTGAGCCCCCTATATGGGTGCTGGGAACTGAACCCAGGTCCTATGCAAAGCAGCAAATGCTCTTAGCTGCTGAGCCATCACTCTAGACACATCAATAGTTTTAAAAAATGAATCAGTGGTTAAAAAATGAATCAGTGGTGTAATACAAGGCCTGAAGTTCAAGTTCAGTGTTGTGTGTTGTCTTGACATAGGTGAATTCAAGAAGTAGGCAAGGTGCCTCCAGGTTCCCATGGAAGGATGGGGCATGGGTGGGCTTGTTTGAATACTTCTGTGGCTGGCGGGAAACTGAGAGTTGCTATTGCAGAATAAGCAGAAACTTCACCTGGCCTGGTCTGCCTGATGTGGAGCAGAATGGGAGGCCATTCTGTTTCCTTCTTCTCTTTGCCTGAGAGTCCCAATTTTGCTGAGGAATTAGCTTTTCTCATAGGCACCTCCAAATCACACCACCCGTCTGCAGTCAGGAACATGTTACAATCAGTTTCAGCTGCCATGGTCATTTTGGTTTCCTGTTTGAAGGTTTATTTCATTTTTAATTGAAATATGCATCTGGGAATTGGCATGTAAGTTCAGTCCCCACAGAAACCAGAAGATGGCCTGAGATCCCCTGGAGCTAGAGTTACAGGGAGTTGCGAGCTACCCAGTGTGGGTTGGGAATGGAACTCAGATCCTCTGCAGGAGCAGTACAGTGATTTTAACCATTGAGCAATCTCTCCAGCCCCCATCATAGTAATTGTGTTCCTTCAGCCATGATTGGAACAGAAGTGAGATGGGACCTGGTTCAGATCAATGAAGAGAGTGGAGAGGTGTGCTAAGGGACTCAGAGCAGCCTTCCCTGTTTTTCCTTTGGATGTTGGCATGGCTGGATAGAGTAAATAGAACTTCAGCTGCCATCATGAACCAGCCCAAGAACAGAGAGAAGGAACAAAGGCCAAAGAACAGTGAGAGTTGTAATGGGTGCTGCTCGAGGACCACCATGCCTTGGCTTCTTATTTCATGAAGGATGATGCATTGTTCCTGAAAGCCATTTAGGCTGTTTTCTGGTGCTGGTAAACAAAGCAACACAATGAATACAATACTTGGCATCTTCTGTCTCAATCGATTGTTCTCAATTTTCCTCTCTATCTCGCTCATTGAAATTGAGTGTAGCTTAGCAAAAATGTCTTGTGGACTTGTGTCTCTCTCTCCCTCCTCCTCCTTCTCCTCCTCCTTCTCCTCCTTCTCCTTCTCCTCCTCCTCCTCCTCCTCCTTCTCCTCCTTCTCCTTCTCCTTCTCCTCCTCCTCCTCCTCCTCCTCCTCCTCCTCCTTCTCCTTCTCCTTCTCCTTCTTCTTCTTTTGAGACAGGGTCTCAATAGGTAGCCCTGCTGGCCTGGAACATGCTATGTCAACCAAGCTGGCCTAGAACACTCAGAGACCTGCCTGTCTCTGTATCCCGAGTGCTGGGATTAAAGGCATGTACTACCACACCTGACCTATCTTTCTACTCACGCTTTGTGAAACAAGAAAGGATGCTTGTTCTGCCTAGGTTGGCTCCTGAGACACAGCACATACTCATAAATATTTGTTGAATAAATTATCAAATATTCTAGTCCTTGGATTATAATTTAGATATGACTAGACAAAAATCACTATCCCAGAAATGAAGTGGTTGGATTGACATTAGAAATTCTAGAAGATTCTCTCTGAGCTTCATAAACTATTAAGAGTCATCGTGAGGAAACAACATTGCCATTTTTGGATTATGTTTCCAAGTTTGGCAGCTTGAATGATTCTTCCTCTGAGAATTTGAAAAACTGGGGAAGATAAAAAATCATCTTGAAAGTGTGGGAAAGCTATCAAGGCACTAAAAAGAATTACCGGACTGAGATTTGAACGAGAAGATAAACTGGAGGAAACAAGCCTGGCAGAACATGGATGCCTGCTTTGACCCTAGAGTCATTTATAACTGCACAAGAGGTAGCTAAGAAACTAGGAAATGTCATAATCTTTATGAATAGAGGAAAGGTCACAGTTCAGAGTTTGCCAAAGTGGGGGTCATGATAAAACTCCAACATCCTCAAACCTTTAAGGGCTGTTTCCAAGGATGAGAGAAAGCTGTTGGTCAACCAGTCCTTACATAGTCTCCAGCCTAGCTCGTAGACATCCGGGTACCCAAGAGACGTTCTGTTATGTCACTGATGGCACAATGATCCGAATGACCTAGTAGATAGTCCTCTCAGAAGAATGAAGCTCAAGTTACCAATGAATTTTCACAAATAGTGTGGAGAGCGGGCGTTGGCCAAAATGGCGCTTTGGACCCTGGCCAGGTCTTATCGCCTGATTGTCGCCTGACTGCCCAGCTCATTCCCCAGCCAATAAGAGAACGCCAAACCTGAACCCTCATTAGTGTGTCCGCTGACTTCCGTATATTGTGCATACCGCTTACAGACCAATGAGAGACTGCCACGGCGCTCAAGCCCTTGCAGGAGGCGGGGTTGAGAGAGGGGATATGAGTAGGGGGACACTGGAAGGAGGAGGGAGAGTTGGTGTATGAGTTGCCTGAATAAACTGCGTCTGGAAGAACAAGAGTTTGTCCTCTCCTTTTTCCTGCCAGCCGGGAACAGAGAGCAACGAGGAGAGCGACAAATAGTTTTCAGTTATAGTGACTAGCGGCAGAAGATCACTAGTCACAAGAGGGAACAACATATGTAAACATCAGAAGAAACAAAATGCAGTAGAAATAGACCATAAGATTCCAGTTTAATTAATCTATATTTTAAAATGTTTGCTGTGATGGAAGAGATTAAGAATTAGAATTTTAAAAGAGAACTATAAAGAATCAAGTAGAAATTCTCAAACAAGCAAAGCCAGGCATGGTAGACAAGAGGCACTCTCTTGTTACATTTTTTTTTCTAATACTGGATTGATCACAGGGTCTGTCTCCTGCTGGGCCTGCTAGGGAAGTGACCACCATTGAGCTCCATCTCCAGCCTCTCCTTCCCCACCTTTCCCTTCTTTTCATTTTGAGTTAGGGTAACACTAAGGTGCCCAGGTTGGCCTTGAACTCACTCTATAACCCAAACAGGCCTTGAACTTGTGATTCTCCTGCCTCAGTCACCTGAGTAGCTGGGATGGACATGTCTGTGGCCCCAGGCCTGGCTTGCATGGCATTCTTCTGATACAAGCAATCTGATCTGGAAAGTCAAAGATGTGGTGAAATAAGAAGGGTAAATATGTGGATGAGTTTAAATATTGACTGGTTGGAAAAAATCTTTTGGTATATGAAATAAGGACAGAATAAACAAAGTTACTTGTACGTGCATCACAGCTGTGACAAATGTAGAACAGATGTTTTGAAGCTCCTGAATGGTCTGAAAGAAGCTAAAAAGCACTTCTTAAATCCAGAGCTTCACAAATCAAATATACATGCTGGACTCTCTAGAGCATCATTAAAGAATAGCAAATGGGTTTACTACTGCCAGCATAGCAGAAGAGGAAATAGAATAATTACAAACTATCTACCCAAAGGAATTAAGAGCACAGAGAACAAGGACTACAAGTCAGCAGGACAGACAGAAAATATTCAGATAGTAGATCTAATTCAATCAATTCCAAATTGAGTTAAAATGCAAATGAACTAAGTTCATCAATTCAAAAGCAAGTTTCAGAGCTGGGGAGATGGCTCCATGGTTAAGAGTACTGGCTGTCCTTGCAGAGGACCCAGGTTTGGTTCCCAGCACTCACATGGCAGCTAACAGCGGTCCAGAACTCCAGTTCCAGGAGAGCCAATGCCCTATTCTGGTCTCCAAAAACATTATAAACATGCGGTGCACATGCAGGGAAAACACTTGTATATATGAAATCAAAATAAAATTTTAAAAAGATTTAAAAATTAAAAAGACCATTAAAAAAAAAACCAAGTTCAACAGAATAAAACAACTCTATGCTACTTACATAAGGATGTCCAAAACACAAAGCTAAAAAAAAAGATTGAGGTCAAAAATGGAAACAACCAAAAGAAAAACCATAAAATTATGTTGATAGCAGTTAAATAGATTTTAAGTCAAAAAGAATTACTAGAGGTTGATTAAAATGTTCAAGCCACTAAGAAGATATGACAATCCTAAATTTGTATACACTTAACTTTGCCTTAAAATCTATAAAGCAGCCAGGCATGGTAGTACAAACCTTTAATCCTGACATTCAGTAAACAAAGGTGGCAGATCTCTGTGAGTTCCAGGCCAGCCCGCTCTACATAGCAAGTTCCAGGCCAGCGGGGGCTACAGAAAGACCCTGTTTCAAAAAAAAATCTATAAAGCAAAAAATGTATGGAATTAGAAGGAGAGGTGGAGGTCTATTATGTAACTCTACATTTTTATTTTGTATAAACAAGCAGCAGTTACTGTGAGGCACTTTCCAAACACTTTGCATATATTAGACTCATTTAACTTCAGCATAGTCACAGGAGCAGTTATTCTTGCTTACTGGATGAGACTTCTGAAATACTAAGAGCTTCATTGGTTTGCCCAAAGTCACAGAATTACTAAGCATCAGGGCTGAAACTTGAAACCAAGTGTCTCTGCCAGAAATATTTACCAGCTATCTCAACACCCCTCCATTCAGTCAAGTTGGTAGCTAAAATCAACCATCACAAATGTAAGGGCAGAGAAGAAGAGATCCAAATGTGACACTTCAAAAAACTGAGAATTCTATGTGGAATAGGCATTAACACTAATCTATTAGTAACACAGGCAAGACTTAGTAAGGGTGGATGGTCTGGGCTTTCTCTCATTCACTGTTACAGTTGCTTTAAAGTCAAGTCTTGTGGCCCAATTATGCTAAGTAGTGGATTGTCACGAGCCTGAAATGTGATCACACTTGTTTATAAACTGGTTTATAAACCGCTCTTCAGATGTTGGGTTCTCTTGTCTAACATTTGGTCTGCGAGCTTTATTTTTCATACGTGGGTAATCTTGTGAGATTGTAGTATTGGCCTTTGTCGTAATCCCTTTAGATCACGCAAAAAGCAGAGTCTAAATGGCTAATGAACTGTATCATAGTTTATACAGCTGAGTATTAAAATGTTTGTGTAAAGAGACTGTGAGTTAAACACACTACAGAGTCACAAGCCACTGATCCTTCAGCATCTTTTCAGCCCACACAGGCTCTGGGATGTGAATAAAAAATCAATAATGGAATGACTAGGGAGGGACAGTGGACATTCTGTAAGTTACTTACCCTCCATGCACATTCTAAGCCATCCCACCACCTCCATGAGACTCCGAGGAGGGTAATATTTGACATAATTGAGGAAGCTGGAATTATACACACTACTAAACAAATGTCAGGAATCATTAAGAATCTCAAACTAAGCTCATAGCTTGACAAGTCTGTTTAATGCTGCTTTGTATGTTGTCAATAATAAAAGCTAACATGGAGAGTTTGCCACGTGGTGGGCACTGTGCCAAGCCCTTGATGGGCTATGTTTCCCTCATTGCTTACAGCAACTGCAGAGGCAGCGAGGTATCAAGGCCACCACAGCCACCTTGGCCGAGGCCATCTCCACATTCCACCAGCTAAGAGTCCTTGGCATGACCCTTTCCTGCCTCACTTTCCCCATTTGTAAAATGGGAGTCGTGCTAATATCACAGAGTCGTGATTGTTCAATGAGATGATATAGGCTGAGGCTAGCCCCCTGACACTTGAGAAGCACTCTGTAAGAGCTTTCTGCTGAGTTGTGTTCACTTTACACATGGATGGAGATGAGAAGTCTTCCAGCTGTTGAGGGGTCTCTCTGACCCCAAGAGCCCACATTTAAGCCTTATGCTCCTTTCTGCCTTCAGTTTCTCTTTGTAAGGGTATTTTTATCTCAGCAACAGAAATGCAGCCAGGACCTCATCTCCTGCAGTGGTGGCACTGACACTTAGGGTGGGACCTGTCACCTCAATTAACCTAGTCTACAAATCCCCTCACAAATATGCTCAGAGATTTGTCTTCTGGATGACCGTAGCTCCTGTCGAGTTGACAGTTGATATCAGTCATCCCACACAGCTCCATGAGCAACTGCAGGAGCCACGACCATGGGCGGAGCCTAGTTCAAAGCGCTCTGAAGACCAGAGGTAATGCTGTCTCCACTTCTCTTGCAGTAATCCTCTTTGATGCTTGAGGTTTAGTCTTTCCAGAGGGGAAAGTTCTCAAGAGACCTTTGGCCCAACACTTGCACCCCCTTCTTCTCGCTTAATGCTCATAAAAGAAAATATGCTCATGGAAAAAAGCATCTAGTACCTAAACATCAACTAAAACACCCCACTCACCATATGTGCAGCCACTACCACTTGACCTGTGGCCCCCAAATCCAAATTGCTTGGGGGATGTTTATCTCTGGTACATGCTTGGAATGAATAGTAGCAGCTGGAACAATCTGGGCTGACCTCCCCAGAAGAGTGGGAAGCTACCCTCATAGAAGCAAGATGGGGGTCGGCTACCTCTAAGCAGGTTCTCATGGGTGGCCACGCCAGCCTTATCACTTGATCCCTGGGGACAAGTCCCCTCCCTCGATCCTGTGGCAGGAAGGTACATAGAGGGAGGTATCATCTTTTTTCTCTTCTTGCTGCTGGGTTTAGAGATGTTGGCCAGCAAGTCTGGCTAGAGGTGGAGATCAGATAGTGCTTTTGTTGCTAGTCTGCAGTCACGAATGCTTCTCATGGTTTGTCTGGGGCTATAGACTTGTCTTGCTTTTCCTCTTCCACCTCTAAGATCAGTCATGCAACTTGGGATGTTAAAAGGTCCCTGCATATCCTTCCAGGCTGAGAGCATCTGCCCAGAGGGCTACCTCAGCTCTCGGCTAAAGGGACGGACAGGATATGAGGATTTTCATGGCCCTCTCTGCCACCGTGCCCCCCCAACCCCACCCCGCCTGCATGTGTAGTCTGCTTCTCTGCAGGACAGGGGCCAGGGAGGGGGGGAGGTGGAGTGTCTGCAAAAGTCACATCCCTTCCAAGTCCCTATTAAAGTACCTACTTTGCTCAGGGATCTTGGGCAAGAATAGGATCTGACAAACAAATTTACAATGTCAGGGAGGGGACTCTTTTTCAAAGGACAAGCCCAAAGCTGGATTCTCAAAAGGTGGAGCGTTCAGCATTCCCTAACATCCTAGGTCCCAGGTGAAAGTGGGTCTGAAGGCAAGGCAGTGTGTGTGTGTGTGTGTGTGTGTGTGTGTGTGTGTGAGAGAGAGAGAGAGAGAGAGAGAGAGAGAGAGAGAGAGAGAGAGACCATCCATGCTGCACTTGCCTCTGGGTTCAAATCCCAGCTCTGCCCCTTTCTGGCTGGGAATCTTGGGGCAAGTTGCTTCACCTCTCTAAACCATAGGCCTTAGACTAAGTTATCCTGTGAGTAGACTTTGAAACAGGACATGCCAAAGGATGCTTTGGCAAGGAAAGAGGGAATCCAGGGTCTGGTGATAAGGATACATGCTGGACCGTGGGTGTGGAGCACACCAGTCACTCCAGGGAGGCTATGGAGAACGCTCCCATAGAATCATCTCTCAAGAGAGGTTCTCATCCACAGATCTCCTTAGTAATCCACTGACATTCCCTCTCATTAACTGTCCAGCACTTACAGCCTGCAGACAAAGCTTGTGGTTGTAGATAAAAGTCACAGGATACTACTCACAGAAGCAGAATTAACCAAAAGAATGGAGTGTTGAGAAAGAATATGTTCCCACTGCAGGCTGAGGGGTGAGCAGTCTCCTCTAAAGCTCTCCACACAGCTCTGCTCCACAGTCAGCGAGCATTAGTTGTGGCTGTCAGCTCTGCTATTCATATTCTGGACTGTGCTGAGGACTAGCCAAATGGGAATACATGGTTCTTTGGGGAGCAAGGTAGGGAATAAACCAAGGAAAACAGGCATAAGCTTTGGTTTCTCTGGGTCCTGAAGGCAGACAGGACTCAGATATGTATGTACAAGACTTGGGGTGGGGTGTGCAGGGCCTCGTGGCAAGCAGAGGGATTCACACCTACAGAGCATCTTTACAGAAGCTTGAGCAGTGCCCATGGAAGCACACGGTATCCTAGGGTGTAGAGTGTTATGCACCTGCAAGTGATTATAGTTTTGCCTGCTGAACAGGTCTAACCTGTTCTTCGAAGGTAACCATGGCAACAGCTGAGTCCGTGATCTGGGCCAATGAGCAATACTTGGCACATTCAAGAAAGGGCAGAGAAAATTACACACACACACATAATATATTACATATGTTATATATATGTATATATATACATACATATATATATATATATACACATTCCTATTTTCCCTGATTAAAAATGAGTTTGCAGGGGCTCGCAATCTGCCTGCTTTTAACCTGACTCCCAGTGTCTGTGTGTTGATTTCGCTATCTACTCACCTCCATTTATTGGCCATGACCTGAACTTCTTTGGCTGGACTGGAGGGGTTTACTACACTAGGGGAGGTGAGAGAGCTGTTTAATATGGTCCATTAGCAGCACACTCCTCTCCCCAGTTCAGTTCCTGAACTATGAAACCTCCTGTGATGGTTAATCCTGGGTGTCAACTTGACTGGACTAAGGAACAAATAAGAGAAAAGGGTCTTCTGATTGGACCACCTCAACCCAGATGGCCCACCCCAAATGTGGGTGTTATCTTCTGCCGGCAGGCAGTATTTAAGGCCACGGCAGCGGGAGCTGGCCCCTTTTTCCTCCTGCGGCTTGCTTCTCTCATCTGGTGAGTTTGTCTTGCTGCTGTGATCAACCTTTTGGATCCCAGCGCGTACTGAGACTGGCAGATCTCCTGGAATCCATTTGGGCCTTCAGCACTAGACTGGGACTCCTGAGACATCCAGCCTTGCGGACTGAGCAGTTCCCTGGATTCCCAGCCTCTCCAGTTCGGCGCTACTGTTGAGCTCCGTCACGTGAGCAAATCAATAAATTATATATAGTTATTTATATTCATCCTGTTGTTTCTGTTTCTTTAGAGAACCCTGACTAATACACCTCCTCAAGCTCTGTCTTCCTGACTAACTGGAGGAGGGGGGCATAGACCTCCCCTTTCCTCCATACTCAAAGTCTTTGCTTTTAAGATTTTATTTTTTTTAACATGTATCGTCTGTGTGTGTCTGAATGGGTATGTACACTTGAGTGCAGGTACCTGTGGAGGCCAGAAGAGGGAGTCAGATATCTTGGAGCCAGAGTTGCAGGCAGTGGTAAGCCATCCAACATGGGTGCTTAGAACAGAACTCTGGTCCACTATAAGAGCAGCCAGGGGTCATAATCACTGAACCATCTTTCCAGCCCTTTAAAGCCTTTTTCATTACTTATTGTGGTAATTTGAATGCCCCCCCATAAGCCCCAAGTATTTGGACATTTTGTCCCCAATTGGTGGCACTGTTTTGGGAGGTTTAAGGAGAGGTGGCCTTGCTGGAGGAAGCACGTCCCCCGGACAGACTTTGAGAATTCTTAAGTCCTACCAGAGTGCCAGGCACTCTTGGCTTCCTGTGCCTGCTTGAAGACAAGATCGCTTGGCTTTCTGCTCTGGTCACACCCCAGACTGCTACACTTCCCCTTCTTTTATGGACTCTAATGCCTCTGGAATCATAGGCCAAATAAACCCTTTCCTCCCTAACTTGGTTTCATCCAGTGTTTTTATCACAGAAGTAGAAAGTAACTAGATCACATATCGAAGAAAGACCACACTCACGCTAGGGCATCGCAATGCTCCTCCAACAGGCTAGAGTGATTTCACCAAGTTTATCCAAGATTTGCCTCCTTGGAATCTGATTTAAAAGGTGAAAATGTAAAAGCTTTACCTGTGAGCTTTTTGTGTAGCCAAAGAGTGTCCTTTGGGGACTCTGCCTCTGGAATTTTAGATAGAGCTGCGATGATTCATTATCCACTCAGGCGTCATCTAAAGTGGGAGAAAAGACCACCCACGAAGCACCAGCACTGCTCTGAAGAGCAGTGAGAAGACGCTCTGAGAATGTGCAGGGTGCCCGTGCCTGCCAGGCTTCTTTGAAGAGTCAGTTCTCTGCTTTAATGTGGGTTTGGACATTGCATTTAAACAAGTCTCTAAGTCTCTCTCTCTCTCTCTCTCTCTCTCTCTCTCTGTTCCTATCATACTTGTTGAGAGCTACAGGTGAGGCAGATCTGAATGACTTTCCCCTGCTGATAGAAAGACTTAAGATTGACCAGGTTTAGAGCAAATTGGCAGCTCCCAAGGGCCTCCTTCAGGAGCTGGGAAGTTCAAGACAACCATGCTTTCTCCAAATACACCAGAGAGCTGGTCCTCCAAAGAACAGGAGCCTGAAAGTGAGGTTTGCCTGGTTCCTCTCACCTCCAACTACTTCTATCCCACAGCATATTTTGTGTTTGTTTGTCCGGTTGGTTAGTTTGTTTGTGACAGGGTCTCATGTAACTCAGGCTGGCCTCAAATTCAATACGTATTTGAGGATAACCCGGAAACCCCTGGCAGACACTATACCAACTGAGCTACATCCCCAGCCTCCCCACTTTGAGCTTTTGCCCCTTTGCAGACTCTGATGTTTACAGTTTCCCTGCCTGGGATGCTCACTCTCCCTCTGGAGGGCTCCCACCTGCAAGGCCCACTCAGCCCTTGGGCTCCCTTTCTGACTCTCCTCTGCATGCCCTCAGGACTTTGTTGACACTCCTGTCAGCCCCATCGTAGTCCCATCAACATCCAGTGCCAGAAAGCAATAGAGCCGAGTGGTGAAGAGCTTGGAATCTGGAGTCAGGTGAGACCAGGTTCAAATCTCAGGTCTGCCTTTTCCAAGTTCTGAATCTTGATCACTCTAGTCCTCAAATGCTCCAGGAGCAGGTAGTGATTACAGCACTTCACAGGACTCCAGAGGACATAAAGGGAAGTGAAAGGAGGAAAGTGTCCGGACCAGCAAGGAGCCAGTCAAGGGGCACTGCTGCTTGGATCATCGATGCTCAAGTTTGTCTCTTTCCCTACCTAGATGCAGAGCTTTAAGGAGAGCCAAGAACAGCATCTGGTTTCTGCTGCATCTCAGCATGGTACTCAGTAAGTACAGGTGTGGGATGGCTCTTAGCCAACCTCTACCCTTGCCCCAACCCCTCTATGTACTGTGGGGATTCTTCTCTCTGTCCACATCTTAGTGATGTCATGACTGATTTCTGAATGTCCTCAGTCCATCTTCACCCTTGAATGCTACAGCCTAACTTCCATAACTTCTTCCTAGCAACCCAGCTCAGCCCACTACGAGCGTAGAAGTGCAAAGGGTCTAAAGAAAATTAAAACAAAGTGAGAATAAAATTTACCCTGTGGTCAGTGTTCTGCTGAAGGTAGCTATGTGTACTACCGGTGTTGCCATGTTTTTCTGGTGTGATTCTTTTTATTTACTTATTTTTGAGACAGGGTTACATGTAGCCCAAGCTAGCCTCAAATTCCCTCAGTAGCCAAGGATGACTTCAAATTCCTCATCTTCCTGCCTCTACTTCCCAAGTTCTGGGATTCCAGGTCTATGCCAACGTCAAACTGATGTGGTTCTTTCTGTCTACTCCAGTACCAAAGGTTTAGCCCATCTAAGCCCTGTCAGAAATGACCTTTCAATACTCAGCCCTAAATAGGACCTCGACATCAATGCCTCCCAAGGCCCCAGGACCATTGCGGAAGAGGGGGTGGAAAGAATAAGAGCTTGCTGGGCATGCTGGCATGCACCTTTAAACTTAGCACTTGGGTGTCAGAGGCAGGAGGATCTCTGTGAGTTTAATCCCAACCTGACCTACATAGCAAGTTCACTGGGGCTACATAGTAAGACCCTGTCTAACAAAAAATAATGTAAGAGCCAGAGAATGAGAGGACGAAGATGAAATGCTGTCTTCAAGACATGACCTGGCCATTGCACTCTGAACTCACAGCACAAAATGAAATCAATGAGCATTCCAGTATGGGTGAGGATGTATGCGCAACTGGTGGCTGCTGGGAAAAGGAGAGTCATTTTTCTTTAGGGGTGTGGTCACCGATAGTTTACCCATGCTCCAGTAGTAGATAGCCCCACACCAAGTACATGCAGGCAACCTAAAATGGACTTGGTAGGTTACTTTAAAAATAAGTGGGAAGGAAAAGTACTGGGGGAGGTTAGAGGAATGGGATGGGAGATTAGAGTGGATATGATCAAGATACATTGTATATGATCAAGATACATTGTATATGATCAAGATACATTGTATATGATCAAGATACATTGTATATGATCAAGATACATTGTATAAGTGCAGAAATTGACAAAGAATAAGTTAGAATATGAGGGGCCTAGAGAGATGGGATGACAGAAACAGGATGGACTCTCAGGACTTGCACCTTGCAGCCTGTGTCCTCCACACCCTTTGTCTGGCTTCCATTGGAGGAATGCTTTTCTGCCTTGCATGTCTGTTTGTGCTGGGGACATACTTCTTCCCTTTGATGATTTCAGTGTGAATGCTGAACATATTTGTGGCTGGAAAAATAAAGATCACAGAATAACTCCCTAGATTTAGTATAGGTTGAGTACAGGGCTAAGTCACTGACCCTCAATGGTGGAAATAAGACGGAGGCTCAGGCGACAGAATTGCAGAGAACAGTGGTACCCACTTGACCCCCACAGTTCAAAACAGACTTTGAAGCAGAGAGTGACTGGGTAGCAGTCTGCTGTGATGGATGTGTATTTTTGGACTGCACCTCTTTCACTTTGGTGTTAGGAGTGAGACCTGATGCAAAAATAAAAAGGAAGAGAAGCCTTCTTAGTCTAACTGTGCATAGCAAGCACAGTTTCCTTCCATCATACAGATATTGGCCCAGAAGATCAGCATGTATCATGTAAACTATAAGTAACAGGTGTAATCCAGTGGTTTTCTTTTCTACTGTTTAAAAATTTTTATGTGTATGAGTATACTGCCTGCACATATGTAAGTGTGCCCATGTTGTGCAGTGCCTGCAGAGATCAGAAGAGGCTTGTTGGAGCCCCTGGAGCTGGAGTTACAGATGGTTGTTAGTCACCATAGTCACCATGTGGGTGCTGGGAATTGAACCCAGTTCTCTGCAAGAGGAGTCAGTGCTCTTAACCGCTGAGCCATCTCTCCAGCCCTCTTCTTTTCTACTTTTTATGAGAGCTTTGTAATTTATTGTATCTTTTTTTAAGTTAGGATGAATCTTCCCAGAAACTGTTATTTTGCTTAATTTATCTTTAAAAAACAAAAGCAGAGTTTGCATTTCCTAAATACAAAGCAACTGATGATACAGGAGAAGAAGCCAGTTCTGAGGGGGCTGAGATTGCAGATGAAGCCTAGAGACCAAAGAATGCCACCAAATGGGTCATCCATGCTGATTTGGAGAATGGTTGCACTGGAGGTACCCTAGTGCTTAGAAGAGAGGATGGAGGGAAACAAGAACAGTCAGGGCAGAGACCTGAGAGGAGACAGAGGAGATGCTGGAAAAAGTTGTGTTGACAGTTCCAGACAGTGTGGGCAGCCAGACCATTCAAGTTCACCAGAGATTGTCCTGGTAGGTAGGTAGGTAGGTAGGTAGGTAGGTAGGTAGGTAGGTAGATGATAGATAGATGATAGATGATTGATTGATTGACAGATAGATGATAGATAGATAGATAATAGATTATATATGATAAAAAAGAGATGATAGATAAATAGAATAGATTATAGATAGATGATAGAGAAAAAGAGATGATAGATAGATGACAGATGATAGATAGATGATAGATGATAAAAAGAGATGATAAATAAATAGAATAGATAGATAGATAGATGATAGACAGATGAGAGATAGATAGATAGATAATAGATAATAGATGATTAAAAAAGAGATGATAAATAGAATAGATTATAGATAGATGATAGAGAAAAAGAGATGATAGATGATAGATAGATTGATGATAGATAGATAGATAGATAGATAGATAGATAGATAGATAGATAGACAGGTAGATAGATAGATAGATAGATAGATAGATAGATAGATAGCACTGCATAGCTCAGACTGACCTAAAGCTTACAACCCTCTTGGCCCTCCCTCACACAGACATGCAATGTCACACCCTGCCATTGCCCCTGGTTTGACACTGAGCTACAGCAATATGGGAAGTACCTTAGTCCAAAGCAAACCAGGACAGTTGATGAGAGCCCAAAAGGTGCAAATACAGAGAATAGAGTAGAAAGAAAGGGCCCTCTCCAAAGTGAATGACGACCAGGCTACCCCAAGCCCTGTGCTGGAAGGAGAGTTTAACACTCCTAGAGAACTCAGGCCTTCATCACTGGCTCCCTGTTCACTATATCTTCCTTCCTAGGGAAGTCAAGGAACCGGGGGAGCCACCCATGAGACCCCCTTCTGGACTGCCCAGGCTCTCACAATCCTCGCTTGGAATGGCTACTCCCTCCTTCTAGCAGGGACACCGGGAGAAGTTCTAAATCTGCCTTTGGAACTCTGGTCTCCCAGCATAGCTCTGCTGTGTAGGTGCTGTGGAGTCAGGAGTGACTCCGTTGCTCATGCTTTGAGCATAGGTCTTTGTAGTGGCCTTGGCAATTATGGGCTGTGCATCCAGCACGTCTGTCCACATGCCTTCCCTGCTTCCTTTGAGAACTCCTGTCCTATAATATGTGGTCTTGGTGGGGCTGTCAGTCATTGTGCCATCTCCTCCCAAGTCCCCAGGCCTGGGTGTGTGCACCAGACTGGGCCAGCTATAACATTGTGTCCTCTAGACACTATGATTTGTTCGGGGGAGGGTGGGAATCCACGATCGGAGCTGCTGTGCTGGGTCTGAGACGGAAGACTGGTTCCATCACTTTAGAATCTGGAAAGGCAAAGCTTACAAAAGTTGTCTGCCATCTTTCCAGAGAGGCAGAGAAACCTTGTCTGCTGTAGGAGAGGAAACCAGAGGGAAGCAAAACTCCTATGTGGGTATGGGCACCTGAGTGTAGACCAGAAGGAGTTGTCAGATCCCCTAGAACCACCTAATGTGGGCACTGTAAACTGAACTTGAGCCTTCTGAAAAAAATAGTACATAACTGTAACCACTGAGCCATCTCTCTAGTCCATACGTGAGGGTTTTCATGTTCCTTTTTCTGCTTCGGCCAGTGGGTGTTATTTCTATTCCTTGTAACTGGAAGACTCTTCACCTATATAATGCCTTTCTCTATACAACACAAATGTAACTCCTTGCAGAGATATTGGAAGGATGAAATGAGATCGTGGATGTGAAGCTGATTTCAAAAAAGGAAAACACCACACACAGCAGTCATATATGGCTACTGGGAACCTTAAATGGTACAGCAACTGTGGAAACAGTTTGGGAGTTCCTCGAATGATCAAACATGAAATTACTCTGTGACTCAGCAGTGCCATCCCTAAGTACAGACATGCGTCCTTTAAACACAGGGATGCATTGCCAGAAGCACATTGCTGGGCCTTGTCACCGTGTGCTAGAATCATAGTGTTCTTACACAAACACAGATGGCATGGCTTGCTATACAGCTGAGGCATCGTGGAGCTACCTTCCCGTGACTGGTCCGTTGTCATGCTGCATGTTACCAAGAGAACAGGGACATATGTTCAGACCAACACTTGTACAGGAGCGTGTGTAGCAACATCATTCGTCATAACCCAAAGTGGAAACACCCAAAAAAGTATGACCCAGGGGAATGGATAAACACGGTATGGCCCATCCATCCAAAGGAGTGTCGTTTAGTGAAAAGAAACCAAGTATGGACGATGCTAGGTCATGGGTAAACCTTGGAAATATTGTACGCAATGAGAGAATCCAGACACAGAGACCACATTCTGGATGATTCCACTGACATGAAATGTCCAGAGCAGACAGATCCACAGAGACAGAAAGGTTAGTGGTTGCCAGGGGCTGGGGTGAGGGAGCTGGGAGTAGTTGCTCATGGGTACAGGGTTTCTTTGGGGGATGATAGCAGCATTATGAAATTAGTGGTCATGGTGACATAAGCTTGTGACTACACAAAAATGAACTATGTGATGAATCGTGTAGCATGTATTTCAATCAAAATGAAAGGTAAATGTAGGGGCTGGAGAGATGGCGTAGCAGTTAAGAGCGCCGACTGCTCTTACAGAGGACCCAGGTTCGATCCCCAGCACCCATATGGTGGCCAAGAACCATCTGAAACTCCAATTCCAAGAGAACTCCAGTTCCAGGGGAATCCGACACCCTCTTCTGACCTCCGCGGCATTGCACAACACGGGTGCACAAACCTGCATGCAGACAGTACATTCATACACATACAGAAATAAATAAAATTTAAAAAATATATATAAAAAAATAAAAATTAAGAAAGGTAAATGTAAACTCTATGTATGTGTAAAGGATTGGGACTTGCAGCGGCATAATTCATCAAGCCAAATCCCAGCTTCTTTTTTTTTTTTTTTTTATGTGTATGAATGTATTGTCTGCATGCAGGTCTGCGCACCCGTGTCGTGCGATGCCGCGGAGGTCAGAAGAGGGTCTCAGATTCCCCTGGAACTGGAGTTCTCCTGGAACTGGAGTCACAGACGGTTCTCAGCCGCCATGTGGGTGCTGGGGATCGAACCCGGGTCCTCTGCAAGAGCGTTCGGCGCTCTTAACCGCTAGGCCATCCCTCCAGCCCCAAATCCCAGCTTCTATCAAGTCCTTCATCCAATTCTCTGAGCTTCTCACGGCCTTGGAATCTGAATCACAAATCTCAATCACAAATGGTCATCTCTACACTGCTGTCTTATGGGACCTAAATAATGTTTAATAGGCTGGAGCAGTGGCTCAATGGGTAAAGTGCTCACCGCATAAGCCTGAGGACCTGAGCTCCCACTCCCAGCACCCACATTAAAAACCGGGCCCAGTGGAGCACATCTGTAAACTCAGTGCTAGAGAGGTAGGCACAGGAAGATCCCTGTAGCTTGCCATCCAGTCAGGCTAGCCTAATTCATGAGCTCCAGGTTCAGTGAGTGATCCTGTCTCAAAATACAACACGGAGAGAGATCAAAGAAGACACTGGGAGTTGACCTCTGACCTCTACATGGACACTTGCATACACTTGTGAACATAGGAACACATACACCCATATACATACAGATAAATAGAAGACAGATAGATAGGGCTGAAGAGATGGCCTAGCAGTTAAGAGCACCAACTGCTCTTGCAGAGGACCTGGGTTCAATCCCCAGCACCCACATGGCAGCTGAGAACCATCTTTAACTCCAGTTCCAAGGGAATCCGACACCCTCTTCTGACCTCCCTGGCATTGCACGACACGGGTGCACAGACCTACATGCAGACAGTACATTCATACACATGCAAAAATAAATAAAAATTAAAAATAAAAAGATAGATAGATGATAGATAGATAGATAGATAGATAGATAGATAGATAGATAGTTTAAACGTGGAGTTGTGGATGTTGCTAAGTGACAGAGCACTTGTTTAACATGCTTGACACCCTGGATTCAATTCCCAGCATCACACAACAAAGAAAATTTACAAGTAGCCAGGTGTGGTAGTGCATACCTTTAATGCCAGCACTCCCGAGGCAGAAGCAGGCAGATCTCTGTGAGACTGGGGCCAGCCTGGTCTATACACCAAATTCCAGGCCAGATAGGGCTGCAGGGAGACCCTGTCTTAAAAAAAATACAAGTAAATAACATTTATTATGTAATCATTAAATAGTGGATAATTTATGGTAAATCAGTAAATAATAAATTATGAATAAGTAATCATGAGGTCAAATCTCATGTAGACAGCTCTATCACCAGCCCTACCCCTGCAGGCTTATTCTGTGCATTTTGGGGGGAGGGGGATCACAGTGAGTACCCAGACACTTGGAGAGCAAACAAGTGAAGACCCCCCCACCTGCCTGTGTTTTGCAGAAGAGAACTTTGATATTCAAGATCCCTATTCCCCTAATGAGGACAGTGAGAGTTAAGGGTCATTGGGGCTGGAGAGATGGCTCAGTGGTTAAGAGCAAGACCTCTCTTCTGGAAGACCTGGCTTCAGTTCCCAGCACCCACATGACAGCTATCAACCATCCATAACTCCAGTTCCAAGATACCTGATGCCCTTTCCTGGGCCCGAAGGGCATAAACAACACAGGAGCACTTACACAGAGACAAAACACTAGAACATATGAAATAAAAACAAACTCAAAGATTTTACTGAAGGATAATTGTTATTGTCAAGACTGGCAGTGGCACCCAGAGCAGCCCTTCAGCAGGGACACACATCACGCACACACGCACACACACACACACACACACACACACATACACACACACACACACACACACACACACACGCACATCGCACCTGAGAATTGCTGCTGACCCCATGACCTTCACAAACACTTGGGTGGTTCTGGTGGACCCAGGCTTTGAGCATCACTCTAGAGAACCTGAACTGGATTTAAAGGCAGTTTCAGATGTGTTGTTCCAGGCTCAGAGCACCCTGCCTTGAGCTGCCTCTAGTCACAGAACTGGAAAGCTCTGAGGAAAGTGGGCTGTCAGGTGGCCTGCTCAGGGACGTTCCAAGACCCTCCCCGTTTGGCTTCCCAGCTGTGTCGTCCAGCACTGACCTCATCCCAAAGCCAGTCCTGCTTCCTCTACCCAACACCTGGCCAGGCCTGTAGACTCCTTGTTCTATCCTGATAGAGGAGGCAGAGGCAGGAGAGAGGCAGGGAAGGAAATCAGTTCTTCTGATTCCATAGGCTCTTTTAGAAGAGTAAGAAAGTCTGTTCCTTTTGTCATATCTGAAACTGCCCTGGGGGTGAGAGCACTGATTCATTTCAGCCTAAACCACATGCTTCCCCTCTCCCCTCTCCTCCCCTCTTCTCCCCTCTCCTCCCCTCTTCTCCCCTCTCCCTTCCCCTTCTCTCCCTTCTTTCCTCTCCCCTCATCTCTTCTCTCTTTTCTCCTCCTCTCCCCTCCCTTTTTCCTCCTCTCTACTCAATCTCTCTCTCTCTCTCTCTCTCTCTCTCTCTCTCTCTCTCTCTCCCCCCTCCAGCCTTCCATTAGAATGGATTGTCTCAAATCTACCTCCTCCCCAGGATCCTTCCTGATCGCCCCCTCTTCTGGGTTCCACCCTGTCTGACACTGCCTCGCTCTGTCCGCACACATCCTTGTCCCTATCCATCCATTCACTCACCTCCTCTGGTCCTGAGGACTGGGGACTGACTGCCTAGTTATGAACCAAATGGATTAGAGACAGTCAAATGATCACATCAACTGCTGTCTACTTTGTCTGCGAAAGCGAGAGGAGAGAGACCTGTCTGGTGACCACGGGAGGATTCTTTTGAGACAGGGATGGGTGTTGTCTTCTAGCTTCTGCAGACAGGGCTACCCTACAGTCTTCCTCTGCCTCTCCTCTGCTGGGAAGACCAGCACCACACCCACAGATTGTGGCCCAAGACCTGATTAAAAGCTCAGGCAATAAATGTGCACTGAAGCTAATTGTCCATGATTACAATGCCTGAGAAGCTTCACAGAATGTCAGAGGGGATGATGCGTCATCCTGGCTGCTTTGGGGTACTCAGGTGTGGAGGCTGGAGCTGTACAAAGGAAAAGGGTCTGCATTTCTTCCAGGTTCCCCAAGAAACTGTGGCCTTGGCATTTTAAGCCCCAGGGAGCAGGGAGATAAGAGAATGTCTCAAAAGGAATGATTGGAAGGGGATCTCCATCCAACCTGTCCGAAAGGGACCTGCGTCATCATAGGCACCCCAGCTATGTGTAGCTCTTTCTCTGAAAAAAAGGGCACCAGACCCTAATTTTCCCACGCAGACCCTCGTTTGGTTGGGGGTGAAGGAGGGGCAGGTGCGACACTGGCAAAGTGGTTGGCCCCCAGGAGCCGTCGTCTGCTCTGCCCCTGGGCCTAGATGGGACTGGGGGGAGAAAGAACCACATGGGGAGATTGCTCTGGCTGCAGCCCGCCGCCTGCCCAGGTGGCAGAGGGGCCAGACTGGCTTGGAGCCAGAGCCGCTGAGTCCGCGCCCCTCCCCGCCGCCCGAGCCCTCCCACTTCCTCTGCGGCTGTCAGGGAGCCCAGTGCAGAGCAGGCTCAGGACGCCAAGCCTAGGACCCAGGCTGCCTTCCGGCTTTCCGGACACCCGCCACCGCGCCAAGGGCCATGGACCTGCCCAGGGGGCTCCTGGTGGCCTGGGCACTCAGCCTCTGGCCAGGTACGTGTCCCTCTCGCCTCCCTCTGCCTCCGGGAGCTCCCGCCAAGCCCTCCCATCTCCCCTCCAACTGGATGTGATCCGCCTCCCTTAACAGCATTTGGGACACAGGTCCCCCGGACGCCCTGGGGTTTAGCGGTTCACCCAAGTTGTGCAAAGGAAGGAGGTGCGAGGAGGAGACTTTAGTGTGTTTGGGAAAAGTTAAAGGACTTAAGTTACTGGCACCACTGAGCGCCTTGGTTGCTCCTGGGTGCTGCGCAGGGGAAAAGCTGCCCCTTGGCCACTTGGGCGTCAGGTCGAGCGCCGAGGGTCCAGCTGGGGAAGGGGTCCTGCGGAGCAAGCATGGCCCGGATGCCCTCCGGCCTCCCGCGGGCGGAGCATCCCAGTCTGGAGAGCCGGGCACCACAGCGCCGGAGGTCCCAGGAGGTCCCGGGGAGACTCGGGAGCCCGAAGCTGTCCCTCCCCTTGTGGACGACTGAAGTCCTGGGACTTTCCCAACAGGCACGGGCAAGCCCTCCTCAGCCCAAGGCAGTGGGTCCAGGACCCGTGGGAAAGATACCTGACCCCTAGGGTAGGAGTGCGCTGGGAAGTGTTCAATGATTCAGTAATCTAGGGAAAGCTGCTGTCAACCAAGATGCGCCTCCGCCTGATGTCCTCCAGGTATGGGGTGCGGCAGGGAAGGAAGGCCAGCCTCGGGCCTTCCCTGGGGTACCCCGGCCGGCCCAGGCCTCCATACTGCCAGTGCCTAGCGCGGCTTCAGCCAATAACGCTGTGCGGCAGCCGGGAAAGTTTTCCTGGCCGCTCCACAGTGTGGCTGAATTCTCAAGACAGCGCCTGGGGAAATGGGCCCGGTGTGGGCTGCCGGGCCCGTGACTGGCTTTCTGCTCGGCTCCAAGCCCTAGCTGAGGCCAGGAGAGGGGAACAGACGCTGTGGCAGCTGGACAGGTGCCCTCTGGAAGGCGAATGAAAGTGGAGACCTCACCCCAGTTGGGTGGCTCTGCTTCCTCCAGTCTGCAGAAACAAGTGTGCTCGCCTGTCCTCTGTTGGTTCTGGGGGTGCGGGCTGCAGTCAAAAGGGGCCCTTGCAGCCTGCTGGGTTCTGTTCAGATCCCAGAGACGCAGTTGGAAACACTTGTGCATGGAGTTTGGGGTTAGAGGAAGGGCAAGGAAATTGCTGCTTGCCAGGGATGGGAAGCCCACTGCTGGGGTGCATTTACACAGGAGAGGCGGCAACACTGCAGGAACCCTCCTCAGTCACTAGAGATCAGCCACAGGAAAGGAAAGAACTCCTGGATGTCTCCAGACATCCTCAGAAGCTGCTGTGGAATCACTGGCCAAGGACAATACAGACATCCCAGAGCTAAGAGAGTTTGGAATCAGACTCAGCTTCCAATTCTAGTCTGCACTGGCTATGCAACTCTCCAACAAGTTTCTTCATGGGAAGGGTGGAGGCAGAATTCCACGATGTGGAAGCTGTCAGGATGAGACTGAGACTGAATTAGAAAAGTGAACACAAGGGTTAGTGCACAGTAGGCATCATCAGCAATTGTTAATGTTGATGCTACTGGATGGGGGTGGGAAGCTGGGATGGATGGTGGTGGTTAAGGATCTCTGAAGACAGGATCTTTGCTCAGAGCTCCCTTTATATCAAGAAAACCACTCCTGCTTTGTCTGGTCAGTCTGGGTTCCTGAAATATGGGACTCATTAAACATATCGGTCAATGTTGGGATGACATCTGCTTACGAGGAGCTGGGGGAAGGGCTCTCACACATGTGTGCAGGCTGGGCCTGCTGTGACTGAGTGGAAGGCAAGAGCAGGAAGGACTGGGTAGAAACATGAGGGAGCAGAAGAACCAGGGCCTGCATGTGTGTTCAGACAGGAGAGATTCGGTATTCACCAGCAAAGCAAGGGAGGCTTCCTGGAGGAGGTGGTGGAATTTGAACTGGACTCCCCCCCCAAAAGAAGCATGTGGAGTGAATGGAACTTAAAATGAGATTGTTCATATTTCCAGAGACATAAGAACAAAAGAGTAAGAGTGTGTGTGTGTGTGTGTGTGTGCGCACAAATGAGCCTGGAGGCCAGAGAATGACCCTAGGTGTTGTCCCTCAGCATCCTTCTTTTTGAAACACAGTCTCTCAATGGCCTGGTTAGTGATCCCCAAAGGCCTGCCTGTCTCCACCTCCCAGAGCCGGGATTATAAGCACATGCCACCATCCCAAGCTTTTATTTTAAAGCTATAAAAGAGACTGGTTAAGTTGACCTCTGTAGACTGGAAGGGTCCGAAGGGTCATTGGGTCCATTCTCCTGCCCCTAGGGGACCTGTCGTCCACATGGACACAGCTGAGGATTTCCAGGTGGCAGCAGTGGCCACTCTGGCCACTTGAGTCCAGCGAGTCTCCCTTTCTGGATTTCCTGTTGCAGAACAAACAAGGTGATGGGTGGACAAAACCATCAAGAAGGACTATAATAGCAGGAAATAAATGAGGGATGTTTATGGTGGGTGTGCAGAGAGAATGGGCCATTGACAGGAACTGTGGACCCTTCACATCAATAGCCAAAGTGAAGATCCTTTCTAATGAAATCTTTACTGTGCCGTCATCACATGCCAGGCCTCAGGAAGACACAAAGCCAGATCATAGGAGAGGTCTATAGAAGTGTACTAGGGGTTCAGAGACATGTTTCCCAGGCCCCCACAGAAACCAACACTTTCCTTTCTTTTCCCTGAAAAGCCCTGGCCCAAAGTCTTGGTCACAATGGGAACTAAGGGATTAAATTTTTTGGCATGATACGATCTCAGTGTGGGTGGCTTTCTAGTATTAGAGAGGCAAAAGACCAGTATGGCCCTGATCTGTCCTTGTGGGTGAAGGTTCAACTCAACAGGAAGATCAAGCACAGTGCTAGGTCCATGACCAAGACCCAAGCCCTGCTCTCCAGCTTGGGAGAACAGAGACTGACATTCAGTGGCTCATTTGCCACTCATTTGCAGCCACTATGATCTGGGCTTTGAGTTCTCAAGGAGATAAGGGTGAGTCTCCCCCTCTTTCTACTTATCACATCCCTCCTGGGGACCCGCAAAGATAGGACGTGAATCACAGTCTCATGGTTCAGAGCTCAGCCTCACAGGACTGTGGGCCCTGGAGTCAGTCAGTTCTCCCCTCCCCCTCGCCCTCTCAGAACCTCCCTCTCTACCCCACCCCAGGTAGAAGCTTCCTCCTTTTCTAACAGTAGGGAGCCCCCCTTTTCATCATTCCCTTCTGCCCATACACCACCCCAATGTCCCATCCCATGTTTAGAGCTGGCTGGCTTGGCTCTTGCTAAGTAGGCACTCATTTGGGGAATTTGAAAAACTCTTTCCTCTCCACAAAGCTCAATTTGGGGTATACTGTCTCACTGAAAGTTTCAAGATCTTCCTTTAGGAGTCACAGCTGATCATTGTAGTATAGCCATAAAGAGAAGGAATTGTCATGATCAAAAGTCACATCTCAGTGCTCAGTTGGTAATCCAATACAAACATAAGGACCAGAGTTCAAGTACCAAGGACTCACATAAAAAAGCTGTGTATAGTAGTGTATGTCTGAAATCTCACTAGCTTGGGTTGGGGAGACAGGAGGAACCCTCACTGGCCAGAGAGCTCCAGGTTCAGTAAGAGATTCTATGCCCCCCCAAATAAGGGCCTAGTGACACATGCCTTTAATTTCAGCACTCAGAAGGCAAAGGCAGTAGATGTCTATGAGATTGAGGCCAACCTGGTCTACATAATGAGTTCCAGGCTAGCTGGAGCTACAGGGAGTCCCTGTCTCAAAAACATTTATATATATATATATATATATATTATAATATATACATATACATATATATTAGAGAATGATTAATGATTTTTTTGAGAATGATTAATGATTAAGTGAGATACTTCACCTCTGGCTTTACACACACACACACACACACACACAAATGACATCTCAAACATGACATCTCTTCTGCTCACTTAACATCCTGGCCCCTCCCTGCCCTCTACCTCCACACTGCTTACTTGCACCAAGTATCCACGACTAGGTAAAATGATTTCCCCATAGAGAGTGTGAGTCCCAGGGACACCTGCACACACACACACACACACACACACACACACCCCAGCATAAAGTGTCTGGTACAGGAGCTGTGGTCACAGTGGGGGACCTCGCCCCACCATGTTAGTCCTCAGAACTCCCATTCTCTCCAAATGCCCAGATGTTTGTTAGCAGCAAGGGAAGCTGACCATCTCTAAAGGAAAAATAAGCACATTCCAGAGAATTTTACAGGAGTGTTTTATACTGTGTCCATAAGATCTGAGTTGGAACATGTGTGAAATCTCACCTGGAGGGAACAGCCCATGTGGCCCCACCCTTCCCTGCTGCCTACCCCTCTTTGATAAGAATATTAACTGCTTACCATTTACTGAGCAGTAATGACCAGCATATGTATAGGCTGTGGAGCCAGACTACCTGGATTCAGATCCCTTCTAGGGGGTCAGTCTGGACAGCCCCCTAAAGGCCCATTTCTTCAACTCTAAAGCAGGTGGAATAACCACTTCATAGCTAATGCTCGGGTTAATGGCCCACGTGTGATCCATTCACGGTTATTGTATAACTGGCATTAAATATACCTCCATCCAGGAGCTGATCATATAACTCCATCAGTTTTTTAAAAAAATGTGTATTGTGTATATGTATGCCATGTTGGAGGGAGGTGGCCACAGAGGCCAGAAAAGGGTGTCGGATCTCCATAGCTGGAGTTACAGACTGGTGAGCCTCCCAACCTGGGCGTGGGAACTGTGTCCTCTGGGAAAACAAGTGCTCTGAAGCACTGAACCATGTCTCCAGCACCTTATTGTTCTTTACTTGGTCTATGTCAGGCACTGCAGCAAGCTCTTTCTCGCCTCTCAGTTAGGTCCTGCTGCCACCCTGAGAATCACAGCTTTGGTTGCCAGGTTCCATTTGAGAAGTCAGAGTCTAGTCTAAAGTCACAGCCATTGAGTGATTACCAGGACCTCTCTGACCCCAGAGTTCCTGCCCTCTGTACCGTAAATTGAACCCAATGCCTCACAAGCACTCTGCCACTGAGCTGTATCCCCCAACCCACCAGCCTCTGCTCTTAATTCATCTGTAATGTTCTCTTTGGAAAGGGGGCCTTTCGGGCATAGAATAATGGTATTTCCTTGTGAAGTTCTGTCTTCAGAGGACAAAGATCAGGATGCACAGCTGCTCAGCTTCCTTTCATTCTCAGCTAGACAGAGAATCTTCTAGGCAAGATGCTGGCTTGGCGAGAAGTGACCCTCGAGTGGTGCTTCGAGCTCTATCACCTGCTCCCAAGTACCAAACACACCCAATGCCTTCACATTGCCAAACAACCTATCCTGCCCTGTTCCCTTAACTACTCCTTCCTGTTCCCCTAATCAAAACTTGCTCACTAGGAGCTTCAGGTCTAATATATTAATTGACTCTGAACCTGAACCAAGCTGCTGAGCGAGGACTACTTGATGAGTCCTACCCTGAAACATTTGAATTTTAATTGGACTATGCCTTGAGCCAAAGGAATAAAGGGCTAAGGTCGGGTCTTCAGGTGCCAGGCCAGGCCAGGCCAGCAGAAGCAGGTGAAGCAGGGAACTGCTGGACATGGTCTGGTCCCTCAGGCTCCTAGTCTGACAGGCCTCTCCCCAACCCCCTGGGCCGCCTGTGTCTACAAGGAGGAAAAACCCAGCCTGTGGCTTGGGAGATGCTGCTCTAAAATGGGCAGAAATTTTTCCATGTGGCATTTGAGACAAGTTAGGTGAGTTGCCATAGCAACATACTCCAGGATGCCAAACAGGATGACACCAAGAAAAGATTCCCACTTCTGCATTTGAGGCTAGCAGATTTCTCTGCAACAGCTTTACCCAGCTGAGTCAGACTTCCAGAGCCCCTTGTCCTATGATTCCTGGGGCTCATCTTCTCTCTGCAGATCAGGGGGCTGGGCCTGGAAGGTTGTGAATGGATGAGTGACCACCACTCCCACAGTCTGAAAAGAGTACTCCATATGTTCCTGGTATCAATCAGGAGAGGCCAGAGACCTTGCCAAGGGGACACGCTTGTTAGATAGATATGGGAACTGGGATGCAAAGGTTGAGTGACTCCTCATGACCTCCCCAAGATCACAGGGGGGCATGGGGCCAGGTCTTCTGACCAAGGGTGAGACTCAGAAACTAACAGGGGGGTTCAAGAAAGAAATAATACTTCATCACAATGAATAAAGCTGTGATTGTTCTCTAAGGATTCTATAGACTATTAGGAGTTCTTGTAGACCTCTAGGGGTTCTCTGTAGACTGCTGGGGTGTTCTCTGCAGACCATTGAGGGTCTTCTGTAGACAACTGGCCATTCTCTGTATGCAACTAGAGGTTCTCTGAGACTCCTCGGTGTTTTCTATAGAAAAGTAGGGTTCTCTGTAGCCCACTCAGTCTTCACCATCCTTCTTCTTATCCTGGCCCATTCAGTCCCCCTTCCTCCTAGGAAAGAAGCCACAGAGCAATGTTCGTTTCCTCCCCCCATGGAGCTACTCTTTGCTTGGAGCTCGCCTCTTCTCGTGGCGATGGTTGGAAATGATAAAATCCCATAAATAATTTGGACACAAAGCCCCTATCTGAGTTAATTCCCTCCTACTCACCACAGCTGTAGGACCTGCTTCCTACAATGTGGGGTGCAGTGCAAAATAACACATAAGGTCCTTGTTTCAAAACTATTGAAATTTTCAAGATGGCCAGAAGAAAACATGAAGCCAAGTGTGGAAGCCTTCTGAATGTGGGTCCTCAAGCCACTGCAGTCACAGAAGCCAGCCTTGTTCACATGGGTCTCCTCATAGGCCTGTCATCAGGCAAGGAAGTCACCATGCTTTACAGAGTGGCTGGTCCATTTCAACAGCATGGACTGAGCACCCACCAAGCTGAGGCACCCTCAGGTTCTAGATAATATGTGTTAGAATGGCCACAGCTCTGCTTCAAGGAACATGGGGTAAAAGCAGTCCCCAGGGTGCCTGGATGCAGGGCTCACACAAAATTCTGATATGCACAGGGGACAGGATCTCCGTGGAGCAGTTCTAAAGACTCACCGGTTATCTTTAACGTGTATGTGTGTGTGTGTGTGTGTGTGTGTCCACATGTGCATGCCAGTGTATGAGAGGGGGTCAGAGGACAGCTTGTGGAATTCAATTCTTTCCTTCTACCACGTGAGTCCTGGGTCTTTTACTCAGATCACCAAGCTTAGCAGCAAGTGCCCCTTTACCCACTGAGCTATCTCAGTGCCCCTAAGACATCACTTTTTTTTTTTGGTCTTTTCAAGACAGGGTCTCCCTGTAGCCCCAGCTGTCCTGGAACTCACTCTGTAGACCAGGCTGGCCTTGAACTCACAAAGATCCGCCTGCCTCTGCCTCCCAAGTGCAAGGATTAAAGGCATGCGCCACCATGCCCAGCTCAGAGATCACTTTTATCATCTCTAGTGCCTCTGGGAATCTTACTGAGGAACATCTAAACATATGGTATGTGACTGTACACCTGTCACTTTGGCACATCTGTGAGGCTCAGACCTATAGTACTGGCCTGTCAGAGGCCCCACAGATTTGCAGTGCTGTGGGCCTACCTAGCTAACCTCTCCAAAGAAAGAACGTATCTCTCTACCTATGCACTTTGTCCCCTTCTTAGTCTACCAGTGCCAGGAAGCACAGAAGTCCTCAGTCCCAGTAGAAAGTAAGAATTATAGTATGAAGGGAAGCCTCTGTCGAGGCCCCACCCCAGAACTCAGCACAGTGGGGCCAAGCCTCCAATAATGCCAATCAGTGGGCAGCAAGGCTGAGGAGCACTGATGGAATCTAAGCCTAGTCCGTGGTCCAGCGGAAGAGAAAAGCTGTCGGGGGCAGGTTTATGTAGGTTATACAGCACAATAGTGAGATAGCCAAGAGGTCCCAGCTGTCCTGGCCTGTGGTTCCCTTGGAGCCATCCAGCCTGATTCCCTGGTATTCATGGCCGAACTGGGCAGGAGACCCAGATTCAGATGGTGCCTGTGAAACTAGTGTACAGTGGAATCTGGGGTGGGATCTGGGGAGTTATTCAATGGTAACACTGTGTCCTCTCACAAGGCCATGAGCTACTTGGTCACTGGGCAGCAACCAAGTGGGACAACCAGAAAGCCCAAGGAGGACCTTGGGAAGCCTGAGTCCATCCAGAGCTGCTGCAGAGGGATGGAACAGCACAGGGTGGTGGCCAGAGGTGTGGGAGGAAGCCAGGGAGGGTGGTTCCCACCCTGGGGCTCCAGGGCACTGGTGGTACTGAGTCTTTGGGTGAAGCAACCCTGACTTAGGGTAGGGCTCTGGCAAAGGCAAGGTCAGACCCGCTAGAAGGGGTTCCAGCTATAAGAGATAGTGCCCTGGGGAGGAGGGGGTCGCAGAAGCCTGAGGTCCCAGCGCACCTTCGGGTTTCTTGTGGAGGGGATTTGAGAGTGTGCATCTGTGTAGGTCTGTGTGCGTCTGTGTGAGTCTGTGTGCGTGTGCATGTAGAGACCAGGGGTGAATGTCAGATGTTGTCTTCAATTGCTCTCAACCTTATTTTTAGACAGGGTAACCCACTGAGGATAGAGCCTCCCCAGTCACTACACCGAATGGCCAGCACTGCTTCCCCGGTGCTGGACTAGAGGTGTGTGTCACCACACCTGACTTTTCAAACATTTTTTTTTTTTTTTGGTGTTTTCAAGACAGGGTCTCCTGTAGCCCCAGCTGTCCTGGAACTCACTCTGTAGACCAGGCTGGCCTTGAACTCACAAAGATCCGCCTGCCTCTGCCTCCCAAGTGCTAGGATTAAAGGCGTGCGCCGCCACACCCGGCAACACACCTGACTTTTTTACCAGGTGCTGGGGATCAAGCTCAGGTTCTCACACTTGCACGTCAAACATTTACCAACTGAACCATCTCCCTGAACCCTCAACTTCAGGTATCACTGTCCTCTTTCACCCAGACTTCTCTCAACAGCAGGCAAAACATGGCTGAAGCACAGAGTGAGTCTGTCAGATCCTCATCTTGAAGCCTTCACTGTCTCTCTACTGTCAATCAGTTATCCCCAGACCCCAGCACTCAGGAGGCAGAGGCAGAGGCAAGGTGGATCTCTGTGAGTTCAAGGCCACCCTGGTCTACATAGTGAATTCCAGGTCAGCTATAGGAAGACCCTGTCTCAAAAAGACCAAAAAAATAAATAAATAAATAAATAAATAAATAAATAAATAAAATCAATGATACAAGGAAGAACTAAGAAGTCTGTGAAAGAGATGCTGATGGAGGGCCGGGGCTTTGGAGGTAGGAAATAGGTCATTTGTAGATCGATCTAATGGCAAGAAGGTATAGAGAGTATATCTGAGAAAACCACCCAGTGTTCAGCAGCGGGATGCTAGGGTAGGTTCTGTGGGGGAACTGCAGGAAAAGAGCAGGCAGCTAAGGCCACTGAGGACCTAAATGCCAACTAGAACATTTGAGTTTGCTAGATGGCAGCCACTGAAGGTTTCTGAGGGAGGGTAGTGATGTTCTGATTCATGTTTGGAGACGTATGCTGAGCAAACGGAGGGGGGGGGCTGAAAGCACAGGACAGTGACAAGCAGACGGGGCAGGACACCTACTGCAGTGCCTCAGACGGAGAGCCCAAGGCCTGAGAGTGTGGGGAATGAAAGGAGAGAGACCAGGACGAGGTCCCATAGAGCTGGGTTGTCAAAGAAGGAAGGTGTTCGAGGCCAACGGGCAGAGCTCCTGCCCTGAGGAGAGTGTGAGGGGTCAGGAGGTTTGAGCAGGGAACCGCAGTCAGCCCTGGGCCTAGTGGAGCTTGTGCGAGCTCAGGGTCAGGCTGGCCGGGAGTTCGGAAGCCAGTAGGATGGGTGTTTGGACTAGGAACCATCCCACAGCTGGGCCTGGGGGCCTGCAGACTGAGAGACAGCGCCCCACAGCGCAGAGTCCTCCCCTCCACCCCCCTCCAGGCCACAAGCAGTGATTCATGCCCCAAACTCAAAGAAAACTCCAATTCTGGTTTATAAAGAGCAGAGGAAACCATCGACAGAGCCAGGCCAGACCGCAAGCCAATCTTCAGCTATGGAATGTGCTTGCTGCTGACGGCGAGGCCAGCCAGGGGCAGAGGCGCTGGCAGGCCCAGAAACAGGCCCTGCCCGTCACCTCAGATGGGACAAAACTGTCACCTCTCTTCTTCCCCCTCTTTTCAGTGTGGGCCTGACTGTGTTCTACTTAGCTCTGCCTCGGCACCCCAGCCTGTTCCCAAGTCATCCTCAGCCCGAAACCTCTGATTCCCTATCAGCCCTTGCTCCCTTCTCAGCACAGGGGACTAAGACCAGGAGACAGGCAAAGGCCTGGGGGGCTTCAGTGGTGAAGCCTTGGGAAAAAAGACCCCATGAGTTATTCAGCAGCCGTCTAGCAGGTCTCCCGCCTTACCTTTGCCCCGGAGGCTGTTTTGTTCTGCAGCCAGGGAGATACTGCTAGAATGTGGGTCAGCTCATGACATGCCCCCAGGCCCTGCAGGGGCCTCCCCTTGCCCTGAGTGAAGAGTCCGTGTGTGGATCCCCTGCCTTTCTGACTTCATCCTCCGCTCCACAGCCCCACAGCTGCCCCTCAGACACTTCAAGTGGCTAGGGACCCTCTAACACTTACTTTCAGGCCTGGTCTCCAATTTCAACCTCTTGCCAAGGCCTTACTTTGTATTGCTCACTAAAATTTCACCCTCTTCTACAGACAATCACAAAGACAAGAATTCTCCCAGCCCCTTCCATGTTTTAGTCCTTCGGAGCATTGAATACCATCTAACACTATGACCTTTCTTGTTTATTCGGATTGTATATTGATGACCCCCCAAAATTGCCATCTACTGAGAACAAGGACTTTTGTCTCTTCTACTGACTTACATAGCCTAAGTTCCAGACTGGACCTGGCCAGAGCAGGCAAGCAACTAATAGTTATGGAAATGAATAACTGTTTCAATGGAAATTTCTTAGAACATTTCCGATCCTATTAGTCAATCACTCACTCCTCTGTTCGCCTTTCCTAAGATGCCAGGCTGCTAGGTGAGCACTGAGACATCCTGACATGGCCCTGGACATTTAGAAATTAATTTATCTTTCCAGGTTAGGGGAGTTTAGTGGCAATTGAAGGTCACAGGTAGACATGGCAAAGAGCTCTGATGAAGAAGGGCAAGAAGTTCTCTCGAAAGAAAGACCTTAGCAAGGGGTAAATTAGTTCACTGACCCGGCTGACCCAAGCTGCCCACCACTGCCCTCTGAGAGGACATCAAGAGACCCAGAAAAGCCCTTGTTTTTACACAGTAGAAATGCAATATATAACTACAATACCCTAGGCAGGAGGAGGCAGTATAGTTGAAGTTTAGGATGCCCATCCCATTGTCCACAAAGAAGTAATAATTCAGCTATCATCATACAACTCAGCTAAGGAGCTACGAATGCTCAAAGAAGATGGCAGGGGCTGAACATCCACCTCAGGTCAGAGTTCAAGGTCTGGAAATCAGGTGACCTGAATAGTCTTCAATGGCTTATAGCTTATGGGAAACACCCTGAGATGCTTAACACTGACAGTGCACCTGACAGCACCATAATAGAGTCAGAGCATCTGACACAAGCCCCCCCCCCCTTGCTTTGCATGTCTCTAGTGACTGGATACTATCTCGCAAGGCAACCCCCCCCCTTGTTTTCTAGTGACAACAGATGGCTCGTGAGATAGGGCAGTAGAAAACTGAGATAGTTTTGCAGCCCTGAAAAATTGGCCTATACCCATGATCTTTTTTTTTTTATGTGTATGAATGTACTGTCTGCATGTAGGTTTGTGCACCCATGTCGTGCAATGCCGAGGAGGTCAGAAGAGGGTGTCGATTCTCCTGGAACTGGAGTTCTCCTGGAATTGGTGTTACAGATGGTTCTCAGCCGCCATGTGGGTGCTGGGGATCAAACCTGGGTCCTCTGCAAGAGCAGTCGGCACTCTTAACCACTAGGCCATCTCTCAGCCCCTATACCCATGATCAGAAGGACCTCAGCCTAACCTTCAAGGAACCAAGACTACTATTCCTCACTGTCTCCTGTCTCCCACAAGCCAAGCCAATGGTATCTGGTAGATCTATGTTGAGCCCTGTGTAGCCAGAGACCTTTCCAAATGGGCGTGGGTATCTGCTGCTGGGTGAGCCTGCAGGCTTGGAAGGGAAGGGCCCCCACAACTCCTTTTTATAGTTTACATTCAAAGAGCAAGGACAGGGTGGCCCAGCTTTCCCTGGGTCCTCATTAGCCTGCTTCCTTCCTCTTCTCTGAGGAAAAGCCCTGCCACAAATTGCACATCTTCATCTTTGCTTTGCTCTTTGCCCAAGTAGTTCCCTGGGCCCAGGCTAATCTTGGCTGTACAGACCCCTTGATTTCCATACCCAAGGCAAGTGAGATATGAGCCTAGGAGCTGAAAACCAAAGCTGAGCTCTTGGAGCTGACTGGTGTGTGAGCACAGTTGCTCAGGGTGTGTCCTGCACCCCTCACATCAGGGCGGACAGCACCTTGCTAGCTGTGCAGTACGGTGACCTCAAGAGTAGAGGATAAAGTGACAGGTAAAGGTAAACATATATAGACTTCTTTAAACCCCACACTGGATGTAGAGATGGGACACCTAGTCTCCAGATAAGGAAGCTGAGGAACAGGAAGAGGCAGTAAAAGTTGTAATCTAGAAGCCACGATGGGGTTGGAGCATGGCTTCTGGGGCCAAATTCACAAATTCTGTCTCCTCTCTTCCCTAAGGCTGCCTCTTCAGATGGAGTGGAGAGCATCCGTGTGTGTGTGTGTGTGTGTGTGTGTGTGTGTGTGTGTGTGTGTGTGTGTGTACAGCTGTGGATATGGGCACATGGACCCATGGTGTACCTGTGGAAGTCAGAGGATAACCTTAGCTATCATCCACAGGTACTTTCAAGCATTTGAGGCAGGGTCTCTCACTGACCTGGAGGCTTGCCATGTAGACCACGCTAGCTGCCCCATCAGCTTGCAGGGATCCTCCCATTTCACAGTGCTGAAATAACAGATGGGCACCTGGCACCTGGCTTTTCATGTGTGACTTCTGGAGACCTGAACTTGGGTCCTTATAGTTGTGAAGCAGATTTCTTACTGAGCCATCTCCCCAGCCCCAGAATGGAAAGAATTCTTATTTGAAGCAGGTGCCAATTACCCGGGTGTAAATCCTCCCACCTGATCCATTTCACAATACCAACACAGTGTGGATGAACTGTGAGATTGCACACAATCAGCTCTTACAAGAAGACCTCAGCACATACAGGGCTCTTCCCCTGTGTGACTTAAACTGTAACGGGAGACATTGTCCAAGTACGAAAGAAACTCTTACAGCTACCTACAATTGTTTTTAATTGTGAAGGAAATAAAGTGCTGCGGGGGAAATAATAGGTTCTTCATGGGATAATCAGAGATCTCAGAGGTAGGATTTGGAGGTTGACAAGGAGTCCACTGAACAAAGATTTTGGAGAAAGAGGTTAGTGGGATGGCTCAGTTGGTGAAGTGCTTGTTAAGGTGATACACAGCTGGGCAAGTGCTTTCTAGGGGGTGCCTCTGTTGGTGAAGTGCTTGTTAAGGTGATACTCAGCTGGGCAAGTGCTTGCTAGGGGGTGGCTCAGTTGGTGAAGTGCTTGCCTTATGAGTATGAGGACCTCAGTCAGGTGTGATGGCATGCATTGTAGTCTCAGCACTGAGCAGATAGAAAGAAGCAGGTGGGTCCCCGGGGCTCACTGGTCAGTCAGCCTTGCCCACTTGGTGAGCTCCAGGCCAGTGAGAGGCCCTGTCTCCAAAAACAAGGTGAATGGCACATGGGGAATGGCAGCCAAGGTTGTCCTCTGGCCTCCACACCCAAACAGACATATGCTGATATAGGCGTCTGCACTACACAATACACATGCATGTACACAGAGAGATAGACACCTATACATACAAAGACCTTAGAAAGGAACATTCCAGAGAAAGAAAACAATCTCAAGGTGGGAAGGAGCTCAGCATGCTTGAGAGCCCTGGGGAAGGTCACATGGCTGGAAGATAATAAGCAAAGAAGCTTGTGGAAGTGCACAGAGATTAGACTGGGGATTTCTCAGGACCACCTGAAGCACAGGCAGGAGCTGGGCTCTTCAGCCAGGCAAATTGTTTGGTTCAATTCAATCCTCTTTGGTTTGATTCAATTGTCTTGTGTGGCTGGGGGGGTGGAGTTGTCCTCCTAGCTGGTATAAAATGTGGGCCTGTTGCCACTGTGAGACTTGAGTGCACAGAGCTTAGATCAGGGATTTCCCAGGACCACCTGAACCACAGAGTACCAGGAGCACGGGCTAAACAGATATAATCCCACACACACACACAACTGGGATTGCCAAGGGAGTGTCCAAGTGGATTCTTTGGAGAACCTTCAGAACAGAAAGGGAAGAGTGAGTTAGAGTTCCAATAGAAAGCCTAAAGCTTAGACAGCTCAACACTCCATAAGCAAGGAGAAAAACAAATCAATCAAACAAACAATGAAGGCATCTGAAGGAGGCAAGTAAAGCAAGCCTTCAACACAGTAAAGAGGCATTTGGGATTTGCATTGGAATACAGGCAAAGAGAAACCCACATGCCAGGGACATGAAGAACAGACAACATGGGAAAGGTGCAGGATAATTCCACACCAAGCTCTACCAACCCTGTGGAAGATTCCTACAGTGGGACACACAATTATTATAACATATGTACTTCTAATATCTGTGTTCTGGGCCATGTCTGGAAAACCAACCCTTCAGAGAATACTTGAAGCAATTCAAAGGAAAGAAGAAAGGAGCAACTATCCCCAGCCACCTAGAAAGAGAAATTAATAAAAGCATAACTGCAGAAGTAGAAACATAGACCAAAAATGCAAATGGATAATAAGGTGAAAGGAAGCAACACACATCTATCAATTATAACCTTAAATATTAATGGATTAAATTCCCCAATCAAAAGACATAGACTGGGAGATTGGATTAGGAAACAGAACCCATCGATATGCTGTCTACAAGAAACACATCTTACCTTCAAGGATAGGCACCAACTTAAAGTGAAAGGATGGAAAAAAATATTCCAAGCAAATGGTACCCAAAAGAAAGCAGGTGTTGCTATTTTTTTTTATTGAATTTTTGCAAATTTCATACAACATATTTGTATCATATTTAGGCTCCCTCTCTTTTTTTAATTTTTATTTTATTTTATTTTTGTATGTGTATCAATGTACTGTCTGCATGCAAGTTTGTGCACCCATGTTGTGCAATGCCGCGGAGGTCAGAAGAGGGTGTCGGATTCCCCTGGAACTGGAGTTCTCCTGGAATTGGAGTTTCAGACTGTTCTCGGCCGCCATGTGGGTGCTGGGGATCGAACCCGGGTCCTCTGTAAGAGTAGTCGGTGCTCTTAACCGCTAAGCCATCTCTCCAGCCCAGGTGTTGCTATTTTAATATCAGACAAAATAGACTTCAAAGTAAAAGGAATCAGAAGAGACAAAGAAGGCCATTACATTTTTATCAAAGGAACAATTCACCAAGAAGATTTCACAATCATGAATATACATGCACCAAACTCTGGTGCACCAAACTTTATACAGACAATTCTCCAGGACCACAAGACACAGATTAACCCCAGCACACTCATAATAGGGTACTTTAATACCCCACTGAGCACTTTGGACAGGTCAACCAGACAAAGAATAAACAGAGAGACATCTGAACTGAAAGATATGATACACCAAATGGACCTCACAGACATCTACCGAATATTCCACCCTAATACCAGAGAATACACTTTCTTTTTTTTAAGAATTTTTAAAAATTTTTTTATTTATTTCTGTATGTGTGTGAATGTACTGTCTGCATGCAGGTTTGTGCACCAGTGTCATGCAATGCCACGGAGGTCAGAAGGGTGTCGGATTCCCCTGGAACTGTAGTTCTCCTGGAATTGGAGTTTCAGACGGTTCTCGGCCACCATGTGGGTGCTGGGGATCGAACCCGGGTCCTCTGTAAGAGCAGTCGGCACTCTTAACCACTAGGCCATCTCTCCAGCCCCGAGAATACACTTTCTACTCAGCACCCCACGGAACAGTCTCCAAAATTGACCACATACTGGGACACAGAAGAAACCTCCATAAATTCAAAAAGATTGAAATAATTTCATGCATTCTATCAGACCACGATGCAATAAAGCTCATTACACCAGGTTAAGCCCTATTATCTACAAGAACACATGGAGATTAAACAATACACTCCTGAATAATGAATGGGTCAAGGAAGAGATAAAGAAATAAAAGCATTCCTGGAACTGAATGACAATGACAATACAACACAACAAAACCTATAGGATACCTTAAAAGCAGTCCTAAGAGGGAAGTTTATAGCCCTGGGTGCCTACATTAGAAAAACAGAAAGAGCACAAGTGAATGATCTAACACTACAGCTAAAAGCACTTGAGAGGCAACAACAGATGAACCCTAAACGCAACAGACAGGAAGAAATAACAAAAATCAGAGCAGAAATCAATGAAATAGAAACAAAGAAAACAATACAAAAAAATAATGAAACCAAAAGTTGGTTCTTTGAAAGAATAAACAAGATAGACAGACCTCTAGCCCAGTTAACCAAAAGAAAGAAGGAACAACTCCAAATCAATACAATCTGTGATGAAAAGGGAAATATCACAACGGACAAGGAAAAGATCAAGAAAATTATATGGGAATATTACAAGAACCTATATTCTACCAAGTTTGAAAATCTAGAAGAAATGGATGAATATCTGAAATCCTGGGAATCACCAAAGCTTGGCCAAGAGGAGACCAGCAGCTTAAACAGACCCATAACATATGAAGAAATAGAGGATGTAGTAAGAAGCCTCCCAACTAAAAAAAGCCCAGGCCCAGACGGTTTCACAGCAGAATTCTATAAAACATTTCAAAAAGACCTACAACCATTATTTCTGAAACTGTTTAGAAGTATACAATCAGAGGGAACTCTCCCAAATTCCTTCTATGAAGCCAACATCACTCTATTACCAAAACCAGGCAAAGACAGAACTAAAAAGGAGAATTATAGACCCATCTCCCTCATGAACACAGATGCCAAAATTCTAAACAGAATACTGGCAAATCGCATACAGACCCACATCAAGAAGATCATCCATCATGACCAAGTTGGATTCATACCAGAGATGCAGGGATGGTTCAACATACGAAAATCAATAAACATCATCAAACACATAAACGGAATCAAAGACAAAAACCACACCATCATCTCAATTGATGCTGAAAAAGCCTTTGACAAAATCCAGCATCCCTTCATGCTTAAAGTCCTAGAAGGAATTGGATTGGAGGGATCATTCCTCAATGTAATCAAAGCCATATACAGGAAACCCACAGCCAATATCATCCTAAATGGGGAAATGACAGAAACATTCCCTTTAAAGGTAGGAACTCGGCAAGGCTGCCCCCTATCACCACTCCTCTTCAATATAGTGCTTGAAACACTTGCTAGAGCAATAAGGCAAGAAAAGGATATTAAAGGAGTACTAATTGGAAAAGAGGAAGTCAAACTATCCCTATTTGCTGATGATATGATTGTTTACTTAAGGGATGCAAAAAACTCCACCAGAAAACTCCTAGAAACGATTAACAGCTTCAGCAAAGTGGCAGGATACAAAATTAACCTTAGAAAATCAATGGCCTTTCTTTACACCAAGAACAAGCAACTGGAGAAAGAATTCAAAGAGACCTTCCCACTCACAATAGCCTCAAAAACAATAAGATACCTAGGAACAAACCTAACCAAAGACACCAAAGACCTCTACAACAAAAATTTTAAACCCTTAAAGAAAGAAATTGAAGAAGACCTCAGAAGATGGAAAAACCTCCCATGCTCATGGATTGGGAAAATTAACATTGTAAAAATGTCCATTTTACCAAAACTCTTGTATAGATTTAATGCAATCCCAATCAAAATCCCCAAGAGTTTCTTCACAGGCTTGGAAACAAAAGTTCTTAAATTCATTTGGAAAAACAAAAGACCCCGAATAGCCAAATCAATCCTGAGTGAAAAGAGCTACACAGGAGGGATCTCTATACCAGATTTTAAACTATACTACAGGGCTATAGTCATAAAAACAGCCTGGTACTGGCACAAAAACAGACCTGTTGACCAATGGAACAAAACCGAAGATCCAAATCTGAGCACATACAATTTCAGCCATCTCATATTTGACAAGGGGGCCAAGAAACCACAATGGAGAAAAGACAGCATCTTCAGCAAGTGGTGTTGGCAAAACTGGATCACCACTTGTAGAAGAATGAAATTAAACCCCTACCTCTCACCCTGTACAAAAGTCAACTCCAGATGGATTAAAGACCTCAACGTGAAACCCCAAACTCTGAAGGTGATAGAAGAAAAAGTTGGCAGCAGACTACAAGACATAGGCGTAGGAAAAGACTTCCTAAATCAGACAGCAGCTGCACAAGAATTAAGGTCGACAATTGACAAATGGGACCTCATCAAACTCAAAAGCTTCTGTACATCAAAAGAAACAATCAAGGAAGTGAAGAGAAATCCCACAGAGTGGGAGGAAACCTTCACTGCAGATACATCTGACAAAGCATTGATTTCCAGAATATATAAACTACTCAAAAAACAAAGAAAAAAGAAAACAAACGACCCGCTCAATAGATGGAGCAAAGAACTGAACAGAGACTTCACAAGCGAGGAATTAGAGATGTCTGAGAAACACCTCAAGAACTGCTCAACATCACTAATCATTAAGGAAATGCAAATCAAAACCACTTTAAGATATCATCTTACTCCAGTAAGACTGGCTAGGATCAAGAAAACAAATGATACCAAGTGCTGGAGAGGTTGTGGGGAAAAGGGAACACTCATCCACTGCTGGTGGGAATGTAAACTCATACAGCCACTATGGAAAGCAGCGTGGAGAACCCTTGGAAGACTTGGAATGAACTTGCCACCCGACCCAGCCATACCACTCCTGGGTATGTACCCACAAGACTCACCCCACTGCAGACATACATGCATGGCCATGTTTATTTCAGCTCTCTTCACAATAGCAAAGAGCTGGAACCAACACAAATGCCTCTCAACTGATGAGTGGATAGAGAAATGTGGTACATCTACACAATGAAGTTGTGTATGCAGTGGTAAAGAAAGATGACATCATGAACTTTGCAGGTAAATGGTTGGAGCTAGAAGATATCAGGCTGAGTGAAGTAACACAGTCCCAGAAAAATAAACGATGAATGGTATCCCTCATCTGTGGATGCTAGCGCCAATTACCCAATTGTATGGCAAATTGAGCAATGTCAATGTGATCTGAAAATAACTGTGCTCTTATATTGTAGAATCCCTTAAAAAATAAAAGAAAAAGAAAGAAAGAAAGAAAGAAAGAAAGAAAGAAAGAAAGAAAGAAAGAAGGAAAGAAGGAAAGAAAAGGAAAGAAAGAAAAGCCTGTGGTTTAGAAGATAGATTCTGCAGCTCCTAGGCCCTAGGGAAGGGTCTACCATCTACTCCAGATGCAGGGTAGGGCAGGCTCTAGAGCAATTCAAACAAGGACTTTTCAGATCTGATTGGCATTTTAAAAAGATATCTTGGGCTGCCTAGAAACCATACCTTGGAGCTGGGGAGATGGCTCAGTAGTTAAGAGCACTTGCTGCTCTTTCCGAGAACCTGAGTTCAGTTTCTAAAACCCACGGTAGCAGGGGGAGCTCACACCGCCTATAACCCTGTGACTCCAGATCCAGGAAATTGGACACCCTCTTCTGGCTCCTTGTGCACCTGGACACATGCACATGCGCACACACACACACACACACACACACACACACACACATATATATGTATATATGTATGGTTTGAAGTTTAGCAAAATTTGGATCAAGAGACAGAAGACCCAGTAAAGCCCAACAGCAATTCCAGGGCTGGCCAGGTCTATAACTTCAGCATTTGGGAAGATGAAATGGGACAGCTGTAAGTCTGAGAACTAGCCAAGCTACATAGTAAGTTCCTTCCAGCCCAGCCTGGGCTATATAGCAAAACAAGTTCTGAAAAAAAGAAAGTCCAGGCCCAAAATGATGAGAACATTTCATTGAGAGATGGTAAAGGAATTGGAGAAGTCGTATCTGAGAGGGACTGCGTGTGGCCTGAAGCAGTTGATGATGGAAGTGCAGGACAGTCAGGGGCGATGCCAGACTCCTGACTTCTTATAGGTGGGAATACCATTTCAGGAGATGGGGAGACCAGGGAGAAACAGGGCTGGTACCCCAAACCTAAGGCTCCCTTTGGTCTCATGAAGAATGACAGGTCCTGTAGGCAGCTAGATTGTTGACAGTAGGGCCTGGAGGGAAGGCCTGTGCTGGGGTGTGATGTGGGCTCTCAGGAGTCTGTGCTGGGGTGTGATGTGGGCTCTCAGGAGTCTGTGCTGGGGTGTGATGTGGGGTTCTCAGGAGCCTGTGCTGGGGTGTGATGTGGGGTTCTCAGGAGCCTGTGCTGGGGTGTGATGTGGGGCTCTCAGGAGCCTGTGCTGGGGTGTGGTGTGGGGTTCTCAGGATCCTGTGCTGGGGTGTGATGTGGGCTCTGAAGAGCCTGTGCTGGGGTGTGATGTGGGGTTCTCAGGAGCCTGTGCTGGGGTGTGGTGTGGGGTTCAGGAGCCTGTGCTGGGGTGTGGTGTGGGGTTCTCAGGAGTCTGTGCTGGGGTGTGATGTGGGGCTCTCAGGAGCCTGTGCTGGGGTGTGATGTGGGCTCTCAGGAGCCTGTGCTGGGGTGTGATGTGGGGTTCTCAGGAGCCTGTGCTGGGGTGTGGTGTGGGGCTCTCAGGAGCCTGTGCTGGGGTGTGATGTGGGGTTCTCAGGAGCCTGTGCTGGGGTGTGGTGTGGGGTTCTCAGGAGCCTGTGCTGGGGTGTGGTGTGGGGCTCTCAGGAGCCTAGGCCACACTGAGGTGAGGGAAGAAAGTCCAGGACTCCAGAGCCCACAGGTTTAGCCAAAGCCGGACTCCACAAAGCAGAGCAGGTTGCACTACAGCCACCTCTCTGGAGACCCAGCTTTCCGCACTGCTTGGGGTGTCAGTGTGTGTGTGTGTGTGTGTGTGTGTCTGTGTGTGTGTGTCTGTGTCTGTGTCTGTGTGTCTGTGTGAAGGATGCATGGGGAGGTGTGTGTGTGTAGAGGTGCATTTGAACATAAGTGTGTGTGAATGTATGAAGATGTGTGTACATGTGTAGAGGTATAGATGTATGTGTGATATGTGTGTAGAGTTGTGTGTGAATGTATGTATATGTAGATATGTGTATATACATGTGAATGTATGTGTGTGGATATGTGTGTAAATGTGTTTATATATATATATGGATGTATGTGGGTATGTGTGTATGTGAATGTATGTAGACGTGGGTGATTATGTTTGTAAATGTATGTGTGTGTATGCATGTAGGGGTGTTTATGAATATATGTATGTTTATGAAGGTAGAGGCAGGCCACCTGTGGCTGCATCGTCTTAAATTCCCTGCCTGTCATTCACACCTGATTCTGCCCCTAGGTGAGAATGGCTTGTACCAACTCGTGGCACACTGTGTGAGATGAATTCGAGGTACAGAGCTCATGATATTTACAGAGTGTGATGCAGGGGGTCTGGGGTTGGCTGAGAGAAGTGACATCATTCTATCTATATAAAGGATACAATAAATAGAATCTTCATCACCTCCCAAATTCGTTATTCTTTTTTTTTTTTCTTTTGGTACTTTTGAGACAGGGTCTCCCTTTAGTCCCAGCTGGCCTGGAGCTCACTGTGTAGACCAGGGTGGCCTTGAACTCACAGAGATCCGCCTACCTCTGCCTCCCAAGTGCTGGAATTAAAGGCATTATGTAAGTTTAAGCCCATCAGGCTATGTTTGAATGTTGAGTGCTAGCGATGGCTGGGGAGAGCCTACCAGGTGCCGGCCTATGAAGTCCAGCATCAGAGCCAGCAGCTCAATGATGAGAGAGAGTGGGTGTCTGTGTGTGTGTCTGTGTGTGTGTCTGTGTGTGTGTGTGTGTGTGTGCGTACGGATGTGCATGTTAATATGTTTATGTGGATGTGTATAGGGGTGTGTGAATGTATGTGTGAATATGTGTGAGCATGCATGTAGGAGTGTGTGTATAGGGGTGTGAAAATACATATGTTATGTGCGTAGGGGCATGTATATGAACGTACGTGGATGTGTGTGCTCATTTCGGTGGATATATATGTTTATATTTGTGCTTTAGTTGAAGACGTCATTGTACTTTAAGTGGATTTCTATGGCAAACATTAATCCTATCAGTGTCCTCCATATTTCTCCTGAAACTTGTGGTTGGAGTTCTGTTTTGATCAATTTTCTCACCTAGATAAGAAGAGAGATGATGCTAAGAAAGGCAGCCTGGTATTCACGGTGGCTCTGAGTCTACAGGAGGTCACACATGCGTCCTCTGCAGGCACGGGGCCATTCTCTGGTGCTGGGAGGGAAACTGTTCATTACAGCCAATTTCAGTATGCTGTTTGCTGTTTCCAATTTTCAGGCCTGTTTTCTATGAGCTTGACATCTGCATAAGCAGCACATTGGCAAACTCCAATTTCCCCTCAAATGACGAGGAAGGGCCACCGTGGCTGTCCCTGGCACTTGCTCTTTCCTCTCCTCCACCTCTCTGGGTGCTTCTGCAGGCAGAAGCATGTTTCACTAAGCATGTCACCTGCCCTGCAAGTCTAGTCTCCACGGCACAGGTAAAGGTGCCTCCATGCTACACAGGCTGCCTAGCCCCTGTCTGACAACTGTTTCCCATCCAGAAAATTCTTTCTTCTCTAGAGCTACAAGGGCTTTGGAGAGCCAAGGGAGGTCACTGTGCTAGTGACAGCAGACAGTTGATCTAGCACAGACTGTGGCACTAAGAGAATGGACAGAATGCAGGCAAGCCTTTGCCAAGATAGGAAACTGAGGCAGAGAAGAGGTAGGTTGGCTATAGCAGGCCTGGCTGGAGAGGGCAGGCCACACCAGCATAGGGCTGGGGAGAAGGGAGTCCATCTGTGTCCCTTCTCAGGGCCTCTCTGGAGAAACAGGGAGTGAATGCACCAGGTGAGCTTATCCAATGCAGCCCCCTTAACTCCTCCATCTCAGCGGGACCCAGGGGTCCTCCAGACTCCGGGTTAAAGCAGAACCTTAGTAAGCCTCCAGTGAGGATGCCCAGCCGTCTCAGCATCCACAAGAGGGAACATTCTGACTCCTGCTGTGCCCTTTTCCACACGTGCACTAACAAGACTGCAGCGACATATAGAGGCCCGGAAAGGTGCCGCTGTGGCCGGGGCCCTCCAGGAGACTAGGCCTTCCCTCTCCCTTCTCAGAGCTCCAGTCCTCGGGGCTGCTGGCAGCCAGAAGCGCTAGAGGGTGTGGCCTGGGGACCTACTAGTTCCCCAATGAGATAATGTCCCCGAGAGATTCCGCTAGAGCCAGAAGTGTGTGCTCACACATGGAAGAGAGAGGTGCCGCCTTTCCACAGAAGACCCCCTCCCCCTCTGCTTAACCCTCTATCCCTCTCTTCCCCGGCCATCCCTGGCCAGTTTCCACCCCACCTCCAAACCCTCCACCCTTAGATCCCACCCACCCTTTCTAGGAACTTAACTGGGAGCAATCATTCCCTCCTCTCTATACCACACCCCCATCTTGTCCCTTGGTGTGCACAACCCACTTTCTACCAGAGCCAGGTGTTCTGCACCTGCAGGAAAGTGGGAAATCATGGTATAAGCACCACCCAGAGATACAGTGTTGTTCTGCTACTCATCTGGACACAGGAGGAAGAGGAGGAAACAGAGGAGAAAAGACCAGTAGGTAGAAGGAAGGGAAGGCAAGAGGAGGGGGAGAAGAGGAGAGGCCATGGCTGGCTGGTGATGTCAACGGTTGGAGGAATATAGTTAGACGGACCCATGATGTTCCCTGCAGAGGAGAAGATGCAGGGTAATGCATAGTTGGCTGAGGCAAGAGGTCCCAAAAGACACTGTTGGCTGAAGAAGTAAAATGCTTCTAATTAACCTAAGGGAGAGGGAGAGTGCAAGGTGGGCTTTGCAAGAATAAACAGAGTCTCACCTCTCACCTAGGAAGACCCAAGTGTGGGAAAGTTTACTGTAAAGTATAGGAGGGCATCAGGCCTGTGGTAAGATGGGACTTGTCAGGAAACCACCCCACACATACACCTGACTTCACCTCACCCCTGACTCGACCAGCAGGCTGGGTGCTGAGTCACCGAGGGAGGTGGGAGTGCCGTCCACTCCAAGAACTTGTGTTGGAGAGGAAGAAGGGAATGACTTCAGCCACAGAAAGCAATGTGATGGAGACCGGGGAGAAGCCACCTGCCACCCGTGGAGACACTGCCAGAGCTGCTCTGTACTCTGCTATCTGAGAGGAAGTGATATGGAAATGAATCCAGAGGGAGAGGCCTGCACAGACTCAGGACATCAGGACTGGAGATGCTTTGACCTGCCTGGGACACTGAGGCCCAAGGAGAGCTAATACCTTCTCAAGGTGACACAGCAGTGATCACCGAGAAGAAAGCAGAGCTCAGAGCCCCCAACCCGGCGCCCCGCAGCAATGTGAGCTCCTAGGAGGTGGGCTCTCTATTCCCATCTCCGCTCCTCCCTGCCCCATAACCCACTGCTTCAAAGTCAGAAGCCCACTCTTGAGACTTGACCTTGGCAGTCGGTCTCTATCCATAACTTCCCCAAGTCTCTTAGTTACTTACAGCCCTGGAAGCTCACAGGGAGGAAGAATCCTTAGCAGCTGTTCCGAGGGCTCAGCACACACAGTTTAGAGTTCTGGCAGGGTATGGTATCAGAGTTACTTGTTGCTGTGACAAAATACCTGATAAATGCAACTTAAGGACAGAAGGGAGGTACAGCGGCAGGAGCACGAGGCGGCTGGTCACATGGAGTCTGCATTTGGGAAGCAGAGAGAGATGGATGCTGGTGTTCAGCTCACGGCCTTTGGGTGCAGTCCAGACCCCAGTCCATTGGAACGTGCCACTCCACATTTAGGGTGGGTCTTCCCACCACAATTTAACCTAATCTAAGTAATCTGGACAGACATATCCAGAGCTTTGTCTTCAAGATCATTCTAGATCCTGTCACGTTGACAATCAAATAGTAATCATCACCGTGATCCCCACCCTCTTATTCAAGATCTCACGAGGACGGGGCTAGGCAGGTTTTCTGTGGAAAGGTAACCACACCACCTGCTCAGCTACCAAGGCCTCCATCTCTCTAATGTGTAATATGTCTGGAAGCTCCATCCTGGGAAGGAGGCCCCTCATGCCAAGTCCTTGTGGACAAACAAAGGGACAGCGAGCCAAGGCTGCACAGTGCAGAGCACGAGATGATGATTTTCCTTAATTCTTTCCTTTGGCCTGAGAATGCAAAATATTATCATTTTTGCCTGGAGAGTTCCCTTCCCAGATGTGTTTGGCTCTGGCCAACACTCAGATGAGTTCGCATTCCTCCTGGCTGCCTGCTCCCCAATTCTCAATTGTTTGCAGAAACTCGAGACAGATGCTCTGTGAGCTGACAACTGGAAGTTAGCTGTGTGTCTGCCCTAAAGAACCTACTGATACTTGGAGGTGCACCATTGATACGGGACTGAACCCTCTCCTGTCACAGATGGGGGTATCATCCATGAACACACAGCCAAGTTATGACAAAGCTGAGGTTAGGGCTCAGGCTACCCACCCAATCCAGACTTCTCCTGGGATCCCTTCAGACTCTGTTTACTTACAAACAAGGCTACAGGCCCACCCAGCATGACTGAGGACTGCATGGGTGACCTCGTGTCTTAGTCATTTCTAGCACAGAAACTGGAATGCTATAGACACTGTTTGAAGTAAAGAACATTAGAAAAAAAATCACACCAAGGAAGTGGTGGAAAATAAAAAAGGCAATCAGGGAGGATGGCTCAGTGGGCAGAGCATTTACCTTGCAAGTATGAGGTCCAGGGTTTGGATAGCCAGAACCAATGTAGAAAGCCAGGTATGGTGGTGTGTGCTTGTAATCCCAGTGATGGTGGAGTGGGAGGTAGAGACAGGCTGATCTCTAGAGCTCACTAGCCAGCTGGCCTAGCTTGGGGAAGCTTCATGCCAGGGAGAAACTCTCAAACAAATGATAGAACAGCACTTGGGGTTGTCCTCTGGCCTCCACACAAATGAGCTTAAAGCCTGGTGACCTTGGGCAAATCCCACCCTCTCTGGGCCTTTGTTCATTTACAATACCAAGGCTCTTAAAACTAATATAGTAGCTCATGAAGTGTTTTCCAAGAAACCTGAAGTTCCCACAGGGGTGCCTTAGCTCTGCCTCTGCAGTGGGAACTCTCCCTCTCCCTTTCTGTCAACCTCAAGCTCTTCTGTTTAGCTAACTCAAGTCTGAGCAGGGGACAGGGTGATCTAAGTTCTTTTTTTTTATTTGCCAATGTTTTATTGAAACTCTGTATTTCATACAAATCAACTTACATTACAAATCAAATCTAGACCTCTGCTCCCCTCCATGCCTTGATGCGTTCTGCCAAACATGTTTTTCATCTTCTCAGTTTCTCTCAAAATTCTCGATGCAGAAGTTTACTGTTTCAAGCAGTTCTTTGACGCAGACTTTTCTGTTGTTGTTGTTTTGTTATTCCTTCCAATATCCATCACTCCAAAATATGCACATATGCATGCCATGTATGTCAGAGTGATCTAAGTTCTAATATCAGCCTTGTCATTAACTTGGCTTTGGCCCATGGAGAGTCACTATAGGCTGCTCTGGGCCCCAGGCTCCCAGTTTCCTTTCCTGCTGCCGTGATGAAATACCCCAAGCAAAGCAACTTCAGGGAGAAAGGACATGTTCTAGTTTGCTTTCTGTGTGGTGGATGGGGTTTATTTCACATTACAGTCCATCCTTGAGAAAAGCCAGGCAGGAGCTCAAGGCAGAAAGTGAATCAGAGACCACAGAGGACCACTCTCAGGCTCACAGTCAGCTATCTTTCTTCTCCAGACCAGGCCCGCCTGCCTAGGGGATGGTACCACCCACAGTAGCTTGGACCCTTCTACTTCAGTGAACAATTCTAAAATGCCCCACAGGCCAATCTTATGGAGGAACTTCCTCAACTGAATCTCTTCTTTCCAGGCATCACTGAGTCGTGTCAAGGTGGCAGCTGAAGCTAACTATGACAGAGTACATGTTAGCAACAGTTAGAAGGTGTGGTCCATCACTGTGAGAAAGCCAGGGTGGCTGGAAGGCTGCAGAATGAGATATCTGGTCACAGTGTCCACAGTCAGGGTGAATGCTATTGCTCAGCTCACATTTGTTTGTTTGTTTGTTTGTTTGAGTCAGGGTCTCCCTGTGGCCCCAGCTAGCCTAGAACTCGCTATGTAGATCAGGATTGCCTTTGTCTCGCAGAGATCCCCTGCCTGCCTCCCATGTGCTGGAGTTAAAAGCATGTACAACCAGGTCCAACTCTTGCTTCCTTCTTTTAATGCAGTCCAGGACCACAGCCCAGTGAATGGTGCCATCCCACATTCACGCCTCATTTAATCTAATCTAGATAATCCTCACAGATGTGTCCAGAGGCCTTGTTCCTAGGTGATTGTAGATTCCGTCAAGCTGACCGTCAGTATTAACCATCACACCGTCTCTAACATGAGAGGGCTCAGCCCAGTGTGTAAGGTACACCTTAACACATGTGTAACCGTCAGTATTAACCATCACACCATCTGTAACATGAGAGGTCTCAGCCCAGTGTGTAAGGTACACCCTAGCACTTGTGTTACCATCAATATTAACCATCACACCATCTGTAACATGAGAGGGCTCACCCCAGTGTGTAAGGTACACCCTAGTACATGTGTGAATATGTTGTCCAATATTAAGAAGAGAAGCATGAGAGCCACTGAGAAAAAGCAAATTTGGAGAGGAGTCGTGTGTTTGGTCTCTAAGATGATTGCTTATTCTTGAAAGCACAGCCCTAGTAAATCATCCTCCCTCCATATCTCTGCACACTGCCTTTGACCCCATGGTAACTTGGACACTGGGAGCCTCTGATGCAGTAAGGAGACCTCCATACCACAGAGGTACTGTGGCTGCATGGAATCCACACTGGGCAGATCTTATCTGGCCATCTTGATATATGTATCTGCCATTCCCTTGATGACCTAGGCACCCCAAACATCAGACCAGGCACCTGGCTGAGGTGGGAAGAGGTTGGTGATGTACTCACTATGCCATACTGCTGCTTCCTGGCAAGACTGGAATAGACCCAGCTCTGCCCAGTGTCAAGATTCTCAGTAGCATCTTGAGAGGGGAATGATTGGATTACCACCCTAGAAACTGTGAGTCTCCATACAGCCCCATCTTGCCTTCTCCTTATATCTTTGTTCAATCACTAAGAAATATTTGTCTTTCCTCCTCCCTGATTACTTATGAGCCAGGGTGGATTGGTTAGCAATTGCTGTAATAATGCTATGTAACAAATAACTCCTAAAAACCTCAGTGATACACAATGAACACTATGTTCACCTGTCTGACTTCAGCTGACCCAAGCCAAACTCAAATGAGTGGCCCTGTTGGTCTCCCTGGAACAACTCACGATAGAGGCCCAGTAGGTAGCCAATCTATGCTGTTTGGCTGGGGTAAATGAGTTAGAGCTGCTCGTGGTAAATCTCTCTCATCCTCAGCCTGGGGTCAGTGGGCTAGCATGAGCAAACTTCTCACACAGATGGCAGAAGTACAAGTATACACGCAGAAATAAACAAGATGCCTGAGGCCCAGGCTGGGAACCAGCATCTTCTCATTTCTCTCCTATGGCCCAGCCCAAAGTCATCAACACATGGGGAGAGGGGACATGTACTGTGCCCCTTTATTGTCAGAGAGCCCAAAGTCACACAGCTCAGGTTGCGGATGCAGAAAAGTGAAGAATTAACCACCTGCCCACCTTTGTTATGCCTCAGTTTCTTCCCCTAGAATGTTATAAGAACAATATGATTCAAAATTTTTAACTGGGTGAGGAATGCAGAGCACTTCATGCAAGTTCATGCAACCCCTGGGTTCATCCCCAGCACTGTATAAATAAGCGTGGTGGTGGACACCTGTAATCAGCACTCAGGAGATGAGATCAGGAAGGCTACACGTTCAAGACCATCCTCTGCTCCACAGCCAGCTTAAGGCCAGCCTGGGATACATAAGACCTGACTCAAAAAAAAAAAAAAAAGTTGTCATGAGGATTGCATCAATTTAGAGCAGAGCTCAGTAAACACTATGTTATGGGCACTACTATGTTCCCTAGTGCTGTCTGGGTGGCAGAGGACTGTCAGTACCCAAGTCGGGGAGCTGGGAGGAGGAGTCAAGGAAGAAAAAGAGACCAGCACTGGTTCTGCAAGCAGGGTCTCAGAAGGTATGACATTCTGTAGGTGAGGCGGCCTGCACCTTCTTAGCAGGTTGCAGGACTGACAAAAAGTCCTAAAAGCCACTGGTGTGGCTACCCTGACAGCATGGCCATGGAGAGACAATGAAGTGGGTGGGGAAGCGATAGCGTGAGGGGACAGCTAGAGTAGCCTTCAGGGACAGTTGCAAGCTGTGCTTGTGAAAATAGAAGACACTGCTGGTTGTGTGCGTGCGCGTGTGCGTGTGTGTGTGTGTGTGTGTGTGTGTGTGTGTGATGCAAGCATATATGCACACAGAGCCCAGAGGAGAACTTGGGTGCTGTTCCTCAGGAACCAGCCAGCCTCTTATTTTTGAGCCAGGGTCTCTCATTGGCCTGGGCTAGACCGACAGGCCAACAGGTCTAAGGAGCTTCCTGTCTCCGCCTCCACAGAGCTGGGGTTATAAGCATAGGTCACTGTGCCTGGCTTTTTCATGTGGGTTCTGGGGACCAACATGCTTATGTGGCAAGCCATTTACCCAACTGAGCCATCTCCACAATCGTGGGGTAGAATTTTGTACTCTCTCTCCCAAGATCCCTGGGAAGGTATTCGGGAATGTGAAGGAGATGGTGAGAAGGGACTGGCATAGTGTGGACGCTTGGCACACACTTCTTAATGAGTCATGGAGCACCGGGTTGACTGTAACCAGGGTCACATGTGGGCCATGTCCCACAGCCCTTAGCTTTAGCCTTCATCAAGCAAGTTTGAGAACTGTGAGCCTCTGTGACATACAAGCTTGATTCTGTGGTCCTGGTCCCTTCTTGGGACCAACTGATCCTTTTATAAAAGTCAAATAAGTTTCTGAGGAAGACAGGGAGCAGCTGTCTGATGTAACTTCAGCTGCCATCAGCCAGAGGGAGAGCTGCAGGGGGACGTGGATTCCTGCTCTGTCATCAAACTTGGGCCAGAAGACTGAGCCGCACACAGCCCAGCCAGCCTGTGGATTCCCATCAAAAACAAGTTTTTCCTTTTTTCTTGGAGTCATAGATCCCTGAGACGGTTACATTACCAAGCATGAAAGCCATCACCATCAGAAAAAAAAGAGATGGTTGGGACCCAAGGTCAGAGGGATAGGCCCCACGCCATTTTTAGGAAGCCCAGCCCCTGCTGGTGTCAACTTGGGCAGAGTCTGCTGATTGAATTCTGGGGCCCAAACCAGCATTTGTAACTTAATGCCCCTTCCTTGAGGCCAGAGTTCATTCATCTTATCCCCAGGGAGACTGGGGTGGGGGCACTGGGAGAGCCCCAGCCAGTCCTAGACAGATCCCTATGAGAGGATAGCTCATTCTAACCCTAAGATGGAGCACGGGCAGCCTGCTGGGACCCGAGGCAGGCAGGGAGACCCCCTTCTCTAGAGCCCCCCTTCTTGTTCCTCTGTGCTTTTCATGAAAGGCTACACTCTAGAAAGGGTTCCCTGGGCTCCCCGACCTCTTCCATCTCCTCAGCTTACCTGCTAAGTAACTTCCCACAGATTTTGTTTAATATCCGTGAGGTGCAGGACATTCATCTCACTGGGTTGGCGTGGAATCTGGTGGTTAATGTAAAATTAGCAAGTGGTATCAGAATTCTTTTCTTTCCCCTATTCCTCAGGGAGGAGAAGGTGAAGCTGAGACAGCTAGTCTCTAGTGGTTCAGTCAGCCAATATGTATGAGCAACACTTTGATTCCAGTAATGAGGAGGTTGTAAGGAGAGAATGGTCTCCCTAAAATTAGGGTTTATGCCTCTTCCATTGAAGCCACACCCTTCCTATCAGACTGTGGTCTCTCCCTGACAGGATATTCAACTGCCTCCTATGCGGGCTCCTCAAAGACAGGAGTACCCAGCTGCTTCACAGAGCAGCCTCTCTGAGGCAGATGACAGCCAGACAGGTCAGACGTACCCCTGGTCCACCCTCTTGACTTCTCCTCTGCTCCGACCTAGGATACACAGACAACTTCAACATGGACACTCGGAAGCCAAGGGTCATCGCCGGCCCCAGTGCTGCCTTCTTTGGCTACACAGTTCAACAGCATGACATCAGCGGCAAGAAATGGTGAGTGAGAGCGGAAGCGTTAGCCCTTCTTCCTGCTCCTGCCCCACTAGCTGTCCAGATAGACTGTCCCTCACACGCGGGCTCACCCATCCCCTACAATTTGACTCTTTGTGCCAGCAGCCTCTGCCCCCGAGATCTTGACCATCAGATGTCTCAGGCTTTCCATCTTCCTATCTGTGAAATAGGAATCAGGACCCTCGCCTCTGGGTTATGTGACCAAAGGGAGCAGACTTGGGGGCCACCGATAACAGGTCCCCAGGCACTCAGTATCTCAACAGTAAAGCCCTGCCTCTGCCCCCCAAACACTTGAGGGTGGGTGTGAGGATGCTCACAGCCATTTTTCCCTCCTTCTCTTCTTACCACCCTTCCCCTCCTCCTCCCCCTCCTCCTCCCCCTCCTCCTCCTCCTCCTCCTCCTCCCCCTCCTCCTCCTCCTCCTCCTCTCCTCTTCCTCTCTTTGTATTTATTATCTTTCTGTCCGGTCTGGCTTCCATACAGGTGTGGTTACCTTGAATATACACCCAGTGAACTTTTACACACATATGCACTCAAGTAATCAGTCCCCGATACAGAGATAAACCACACAAGTACCCCAAACCCTCCATTGTACCAGCCCCCATTAGACATGTCCCCCAAGATGGCCACTATTCTGACTCCCTCCAAAGTTTCATTTTGCCATTTTGAACTTTGCCTGGGCGATGTCATCCACGGGTCCTCATTTCCACCTGGCTTTTTTTTTGGGGGGGGGGGTGAAACAAGGTCTCCCTGTAGCTCCATCTGTCCTGGAATTCACTATGTAGACCAGGCTGGCCTTGAACTCACAGAGAGCCACCTGCCTCTGCCTCCCCAGTGCTGGGATTAAAAGCATGCACCACCACGCCTGGCTCCACCTTTTTTTTTTTTTTATGTGTATGAGTTTACTGCCTGCATGTAAGTAGGTGCGCCCATGTCATGCAATGCTGCAGAGGACAGAAGAAGGTGTCAGATCCCCCTGGAACTGGAATTAAAGATGGTTCTTAGCCACCATGTGGGTGCTGGGTATCAAACCCGGGTCCTCTACAAGAGCAGTCGGTGCTCTTAACTGCTGAGCCATCTCTCCAGCCCCCCACCTGGCTTTTTTAAACCATCACTGTGTCTATGGAGTTTGCCGTGTTGCCCTGACCTGCACCTCGTGCTTTCATTGTGTGTGGTAGTCCGTGTCCCTCCTGGACTGTTCTGCTGGTGGAGCCACTGCTGACGTTCTGGTACAAGCTTTGAATGGACATTCATCCGGTTTCATTGGGCCTGCACTCGAGGTTTAAATTGCTGAGACAAAGGGTAGGTATAGGATTAACTTTAGGAGTATCTGCCAAGCATTTTTTTTTCCAAAGTGGTTCACCAAGTTAAACTCTCTCTAGTAAAATAAGAGAGTTCCAGGCATTCCACACTCACGAGAATGCAGGGTATTGTCATTTCAGTTTTAGCTACTTCAGCTGTACACAGTGCAGTTGTGTTGCAGATTAAATTGCTTTTCTCGGTTTACTAAAGATATTGAGAAACTTTTCATCAAGTTATTGGACATTTTGACAATCTATTTTGTGAAGTTCCTGGACAGATCTTTTACCCTTTTGTGTGTGTGTGTGTGTGTGTGTCTGTGTGTGTGTGGTATGTGCATGTGTGTGATATGTGCGTATGGTATGTGTATGTATGTTTTATATGTGTAACGTGAGACTATGGTGTGTGTATGTGTGCTGTGTATATGTATGTGTGCTGTGTGTGTATTATATGGATGTATGGTATGGGTGGTGTATTATATGGATGTATGGTATGGGTGGTGTAGGTGTGTATTATAAGGATGTATGGTAGGGTGTGGTGTGTTTGCATGTGTGTGGTGTGTGTGTGGTGTATGTGTATGCATGTTCAGGTGCACACCAAGTGTCTCCTCTGTTATTCTCCACCTTATCTCTAGGATGCAGTCTCCTTCTGAACCTGGAGTTCACCATTTCAGCTAGACTGGCTATGCCTGTCTCCTCCAGTGCTGGGATTACAGGTGTCCACCACCACACCTGGCTCTCAAATGGGTTCTGGGGATCTGAACTCAGGTCCTCCTGCCTGTGCAGCATGCACTTACCCACTGAGAAATCTCCCCAGCCCTCTTGTGGTATGCAGTTTTTCTTACTTATTTAGGCAAATCCTTTCTCACATAGAAACATTGCAAATAATTTTCCTGGTGTGCTTTTTCGTTCTTTTGGTAAACAGAAGTTCTTGGTTTGGGGTTTTAATTTTGTTTTACTTTGCTTGGGGTTTTTGTTTTGTTGCTGTTTTGAGATGATCTCATGTAGTCCTGGCTGGCCTGGACCTCACTATGTAGCTCAGGCTGCCCTCCTTCCTTGGCCTCCCAAGTGCTGAGCTTTATAAGCATGTGTTATCACACTCAGCAGAAGTCCTTTATTAACCTTATATGTTTAGTGTTTTTCCACATGCCCCATTTGAGATATCTCTGATCTCTCCCCAAATCTTGAGCATAGTCACCTCTTTTTCCCTGTAGAAGTTTGGTCTTTGTTCTCTCATTCAGATCACTGATATAACTAACTTTTGTATAAGCTGTGAGTAAAGATAAAACGAAGGGCTTGGCTTGGCTTTCCCACGTGGATATGGGATTTTCCTGCCACACCTGTGAAGAGTCTGTCTTTGCCACTGAACTCCAGCACCACCTTAGCCAGCCATCGGGTGACCTATGCATGCATCCAGGCCGATTGCTTGTCTCTCTTCTTCTTCTTCCATCCATCTGTTTACCTAAACTTGCACCAGTAATTCTCCATTTTTGCTCATTTTTAACAATATTCTCACCTGTCCTAGGCTCTGTGTGCTTCTATTTTCCTCCCAAAAAATTCGCTGATATTTTGGTTATAGTTATACTAAATTTATAGATACATTTGGGGAGAAATGAAATCTTTATAACACCAAGTCTCCTAGTCCATGAATATGTATATTCCTTAATTTATTATTTTTTAAACTTTTCTTTCAATGATACCTTGAAGTTTTCTGTGTAAAAGCCCTAATTCTCTTTAATTATACAGACTCCTATATATTTTATGCTATTAAAAGTAAGTTCTTGGGGCTGGAGAGATGGCTCAGTGGTTAAGAGCACCAACTGCTCTTGCAGAGGACCAGGGTTCGATTCCCAGCACCATTGCACAACATGGGTACACCTACCTATATGCAGACAGTATACTCATACATATAAAATAATTTTTAAAAGTAAGTTCTTATTTGCCAGGCATAGTGATCCACACCTTTAATCCCAGCACTTGGGGGCTACAGGGAGACCCTGTCTCAAAAAGACAAAAAAAAAAGTAAGTTCTTATTCTATTTACTAATCTTGCTGGTATAGAAAAATGCAATTGATTTTTGTATATTTATATTGTTATCTCGCAGTTTTGCTGGTCATTTATTCGAATAGCTTGCTTAGCTTACTTGGGGGTTCTTTATTTTATTTATTTTAGTATTCCTGTGTGTGTGCATGATATAAAGGGTGCACATGCCACATAATATACAGAAGTCAGAGGACAACTCTGGAGTTGGTTCTCCCTTCCACCTTCATGTGGATTCAGGCCCCAGACTCAGTCTTTACCCCCTAAGCCATCTCACCTGACCATGCTTGTGGATTCATTTATATTATTCTAAATGTCCAGTCAGATTGTTTAACGTGATCAGCCTTATTTCTTTTTTTATAATATTTTTTAATTTTATTTATTTTTATGTGTATGAATGTACTGTGTGCATGTAGGTTTGTGCATCCGTGTCGTGCAATGCCTTGGAGGTCAGAAGAGGGTATCAGATTCCCCTGGAACTGGAGCTAAAGATGGGTCTCAGCCGCCATGTGGGTGCTGGGAATAGAACCTGGGTCCTCTGCAAGAGCGGTCAGTGCTCTAACCGCTAGGCCATCTCTCCAGCCCCAGCCTTATTTCTTTTTCCCAGTATTCATACCCCTATTTTTTTCTGTCTTGTTGCTATAGATAAAACCTTCAGTTCAAGGCTGACTAGAAGAAGCAATACTGAACATTCTTAATTATATTTTTCAGGGAGGAAATTTCTAATATTGTATAATGAAATAAGTTGTTGACTGTAGTTTATTCCTTCATTGATTGTAGATAACCTTCAGATTAAAACAGTCTTGTTCTTGATTGTTGTTGTTGTTATTCTTTTGAGGCAGGGTCTCACATAGCCCAGGCTGGCCTGGAATTTGCTATGGAGCCAAAGATGGCCTAGTCGTCCTGCCTCTACTTCCTAAGTGCTAGGACTGCAGGCACATGCCACTATGTCTGGTCTAGGCTGCGCTAGGGATTGAACCCAAGGCTTTGTTCATGCTAGGCAATCGCCCTACTAACTGAGCTACATCTCAGCTCCCTGACATTGGGGTTTTTTAAATGTCATGAACAGGTATTCAATTTTATCAGATGCTTTTCTTGTAAGAGTTGAGATAATTTTGGGGCTGGAGAGATGGCCTAGCGGTTAAGAGCACCAACTGCTCTTACAGAGGACCCGGGTTCGATCCCCAGCACCCACATGGCAGCCGAGAGCCGTCTGAAACTCCAATTCCAGGAGAACTCCAGCTCCAGGGGAATCCGAGACCCTCTTCTGACCTCCGCGGCGTTGCATGACACGGGTGCACAGACTTGCATGCAGGCAGTACATTCATACACATACAGAACTAAATGAAATTAATAAAAAAAAATTTTTTTAAATAAAAAAAGAGTTGAGATAATTTTATATATATATATATATTGTTGTTAGTATTTCCCATTTATTTTCTTTTGAGTTGTTTTTTGCTTTTGGCATGTGGGGAAGGAGGTATTATTTTGTCTCTTTTTATTTATTTATTTTTAGGAGTATGAAACCAAACTTTCATTCTTGGCCTGAAATTCATTTGTTCATTGCACACACACAGGAATAATAAAATAAATGCTCTCTACCCTCCCAGTAGCATCTCAGGAATTTCATTTCTGTGAGACACTTCTTTCTGTTTTGTCTCGTGAGGTCGTTATCTTTGTCAGGTGTAGCATCGGGTTTCTATAGAATGTGCTGAGAACTTCTCGCTCGTACTGTCCTGTAGTCAAACAGGAGATTTATAGTATTGCTCCTCCTGATGATTGTGAACCCGTCCAAGACAGCCACTAAGGTTCTCTCTGTGGGCAGATTTTCAAGTTTCAGCTTCTTGAAGATAATAGACCATGCAGATTCCCTGCTGCTTCCTGTGTTAATATTGATAACATGTGTCCCAAGAGAGGTGTCCAATTCATTCAAGTCTCACTAGCAGAATATTACTCATTGGCCTCCTAGTTCTATTTTCAGTGTCTTAAGATCAATAGCACATTCTCATTTTCGTTGGTATTGTCTCCTTGTTCATAATCTGTCTTGCTATGGGTGCATCAATTTCGTTAAGGTTTTTCTAAGGATCGACTTTGGGTTTTATTGATCTCTATTGAATCTCTGTTTTCTCTTTTACTGCTTTTTACTTTTAGTTGTTTCTTTCTCTCTTTTTGAAGAGGGTAAGCTGCCTTTTCCTATGTTCTTCAAATAGTTGAATTTTTTTATATACATCACGGTCTTCTAAACATTGCTGAAGCTGCATCTACAAGTTTTCATTGTCATTCAGATTACACATGTTTCTAATTTCCAACGTGATGTTTTCTTTGACCTATGGGTTGCTTAGAAATGTGTGGTTTAACTTTCAAAGATTTGGTGATTTTCAAGTCATTTTCCTGCTAGAGTTCTAGCTAAATTCCAAGTGGTCAGAAGAGACGCTGTGTAACTTAAATTATATGTGTGAGTATTTCCGTCATGACTTAAGCTATGATGAATTTCAGCAAATCCCCAGTGCACTGGATAAGCCTGTTCTGTCATTTATTAAGTGCTTTCTGCTGTATCAGCTAGATCAATATGGTTATGTTGTTCAAATGTCCACAGCTTTACTGATTTTTGTTTATTTGACTTGGTTTGGGCGGGGGTCTGTTTTTACTATCAGTTTCTGAAAAAATAAAGAGATGTATTAAAATCTCCAGCTGTTATTGGAAAGACATCATTTAGTTTGCTTTAGATATCTCTCCTTTTTGTGGGGGTGTCTTTTTTAGACAGGGTCTCAACTGTAGCCCCAGCTGGCCTGGAACTCACTATGTAGACCAGGCTGACCCTGAACTCACAGAGATCTGCCTGCCTCTGTCTCCCAAGTGGTGGGATTAAAGGTGTGCGCTTCCATGCCCAGCCTTGCTTTAGATATCTTGATGTTGTCAATTAGGCACATGCAAATTTAGGATGATAGCCTGTTCTAGTTTCTCTTCCATTGCTGTGACAAAACACTCTGACCGACACCAACTTGGGGAGGAAAGGGTTTATTCAGCTCACATCTCCTGAGTCACAGTTCATCACTCAGGGAGCCCAAGGCAGGAACTCAGGACAGGAACCTGGAGGCAGGAGCTGAAGCACAGGCCATAGATGAATGCTGCTTACTGGCTTGCTCCCCTGGCCCATGCCCAGCCTGCCCTCTTTTTTTTTTTTTTTTGTCTTTTCGAGACAGGTCTCCCTGTAGCCCCAGCTGTCCTGAAACTCACTCTGTAGACCAGGCTGGCCTTGAACTCACAAAGATCTGCCTGCCTCTGCCTCCCAAGTGCTAGGGTTTTT